>JAAIXJ010000101.1:167521-405671 GCA_013403705.1 Heliconius hermathena
CTAACAACATAAATAAGTTGTAACAAGCGTATAAAAATTTCGACGTAGCTTGGCGAGAACGCATGGCTTAGTGGTCAGAGCGCCTGGTCGGTTTCCAGGAGGCGCGGGTTCGAGTCCCGCTGCGTTCAAATTTTTATACGTTTTCTAAATAAGTATTTTTCTTTCCTAAGTGTGGAATAACACTTTAAAAATGTTTAAAAATAATGAATGTAATTCATTCCTGGTGGGGAGTGTTTTAACCTCGGGTTTCATCTGCCTATTCTGCTAATTGCTATAGGCGGGGAAAGTCACGCTACGGGCATGACTTCCACGCTACGGGATAAACCGCAATAATTGATAAATATAAAAATCAGCTTCACGCTGTATCCCGCACTCAGCAGGGTAGGCAGAGGGCCTCTAGTGTTAAGACACACCGTTCTCCACTTTCTGCCGAGTTCTTTAGGCATTTATTGTTGAGTGGCAGAACTCAACGCCGCTCTTTGCCTCGACACCAGAGCGAAGAAATGAAAATATAAATGTAAGTAAATATTTTATCTCCTCGAGTGGGGATCGAACCCACAGCCAGTCGATTTTACAGTCACACTCTGTGCCTCTGCGCCACGACTGGCCTCATGAATAATTGAATGAATAATTGATTATATTATATATGTTTATGAACTATGAATATTGTAAGCATACTCGTGTAAAAGAGGCGAATATATATAAAAAGACAAAGGACAACGAAATTGTGTCAATCGAGGATCAATTTCCGCCCGGTGACGCTGTAAAGACCATCCCAGGTCAACAGCAATAAAAAAATCGAAAAATAAAAATCAATCGGGGGCAATTGCTTGTAAGCAACGGGAAGCATTGGAAGGAAACTCGCGTGAAGTATTGTCATTGAGTGACGCATATCACTTACTGCAATTACATAGTATCTCTTTACAATTAATTTAAAAACATATATATCTGTTTTTATCTTGTTTTCTAAAAAAGTTAACCGCTTCCGATTTCTAACAATATTCTATTTTTGTCTGCCTTTTGATTTATTTATTATTTGATTTATTAGATTATTTTATATTTTTCTAATTTATAGTGACTTTGAACAAATGATTAGTATTGAAAAATTGCTTACATTTAGTTATATTGTATTATATACAAAATACATATTTTGTGTAGATCCTTTGCTAATCTCTGTATAAATTAGTTATTTATTATCAATTATTATTTATAATTAATAAATAATGAAACTAAAGACAGTTTTATATCTTAAGTTCAAAGTTTAAATCGTTAAAATACATGACTATAAAAAGTATTACATCAAAGGAGTTACAAAATACTTAGTTAACTTTTAATGGGCGCAGCGATAAGATTGACAGATTGTTATCGCTTTAATTTTATTTTGAACCAGCGACTTGCCCGCGGCTTCGCCCGCTTGAACTTAATGATTATTCGTTTAATAAACATAATTGACTAATGCCTAATGACTTTTAATAAGATTTCTTTATTATGTTAATCTACATTATCATAGTTTCTATAAGGATTTTTGATTGTTTCGTTTTAAAAGATACGGCCAACGTTGGTACTTGATATTTATAATATTATACTTTGAACATTGATACATATGTGTAGTTAATTGTTTATTATACGTATACGTAACGTTATATTCTTTTTGCCAGTACTATATACGTGTTTTCATAATTTTAAAACTCTGTTAAATGTGCTAATGTCAGTTAATAATTTAATTAGCTCCTTTGAAACAGCCTTGACTGTTAAATAGTTAATTTGTATAGGGATTCATAGCAGTCTTTGTATATGTAATAACTGTAACGATTGCATAGTAGCTCCTCAGCATCTACATGTACGGGTGCAATCGTGCCATCCCTGTGCGTGTCGCGTGTAATATATGAAATAATACTGGTGGATATTCTTATACATAATGTTAAACCATTTTTTCCTTCAGGTAGTATTTTTTAGAAGTTACTCCCAGAAGTGCGATCCCCCCTACATTTAGATTTTTAAACGTTATTTTAAAGAAATAAAGACAATTTATCAAAAAAACGAACGGACGTCACTATGTATTTACTTGAAAATTGATAATTCTTTGAATATCAAGTCGTTCTTTATTTCTGTGTTGTTTCTGTGTCGTTCTTTATTTCTGTGTTGTGTGAAATAATTACGACTTCAGTCTTAAGAAGGTAACCTTCACCAACAATTCATTTTTATTTTTAACATTATTTAAAGTGTTATTCCACACTTAAGATATACACTACACTATAAAAATTTGAACGTAGCATCTCTGTAGGGAGATTTATACAAATTTCCGCGTATGGAATAACACTTTAAAAAATGTTAAAAAATATTTAGTAAATAGCATTCTCTCTTGCCAGACGATAATTCTTAATAATTAATTATGTTTGGGTAGTGAAAATTAGCAAAAATCTCCCTACAGAGATGCTAACAACATAAATAAGTTGTAACAAGCGTATAAAAATTTCGACTTAACTTCATGAGAACGTATGGCTTAGTTGTCAGAGCGCTTGGTCGGTTTCCAGGAGGCGCAGGTTCGTGTCCCCCTATGTTCAAATTTTTATACGTTTTCTAAATAAGTATAATTCAATTTTATTTACATTGTAGTTTTTGTTTGAATAAATTCGTTTAAAAATATATATTTTTATCAACAGTACATATAATCAAAACATTTCTAAAGTCATTCTTTGGGCGAGAACTTACCAGTGCGATTCAGAAAATAACGACTTATGCAAAGCTCCATCTATTGCACTTACAGTTAAACTGTAACCCTTCGAACATAGTTAAAAAATACTACTGTTTTAATGTTCAATTTATTATAAGTATAGATTACACTTAACATAAAACTATATTAATCAAAAACGACATTATTCAAATTACTAATATTAAGTTACTAATACTTTTCGACGTAATTAATGTTTAACAAATAATAATTCAAATATATGTTATAGGCGTTATCAACATTCATTGCTACACATAGTTCAATAGATATCGTTGCGTATCTGTTTCTACTTTCTCAAATATAAATTTCTTGAAAACTTTAAGTACATAATGTTTTGATAGTGTATTGGAAACCTTTATAAACTATAATTTTTTGTTTATTCTGTAGTTTGTACTACGAACAAATTTGTTTAAAAAATACATATTTTTATCAACAGTCATATAACCAAGACGTTACTTTAGCCAAGAATCTTATCTTAAATAAAATAAAATGATGCTTTATGCACGGCGCCATCTATTAGGCTTAAAGTTAAGCTATAACTGTTCGAACAGTTAAAAACCTACTTTTTTAATTTAAATTCCACTTAATATAAAATTATATTACTACACAAAAGAATTAAAATAGTTGTTATTCCTTTCCGACGTATTTAATGTTTTAACAAATAATAACTCTACAACATATTTTATGCGTTATCAAAATTCGTTAGTATTTACTATTTGTAGTCAATAGATAACGTTGGATGTATCTATTTCTACTATCTCAAATATAAACTTCTTGTATACTTTAAATACATATATTTTTTGATAAAGCGATTACAATGAAATAAAAATTTAGGCGTATGTTATACATAAAAATGGTGAGTGACTTACAATTTTTAATATGTATTATATAAAAGTTGCTCAAACACTACAAAACAAATTGTACTTTTTACGTTACACGTGATCACATAAACGAATAACAAATGCTGGAAATGGATTCTGTTAATTATCCTTTAACATCGTGGCTTTTTTTTTGTTGCTATTTTTTATGTACAGAAACGACTCTTATACAGATTTATTATAATTATAGATTAAATTAAATGTTTTTAAATAAAATATCGTTAAATATTGTATATCAAATAATTTAAATGCTTGCCTTAAATTTAAATTATTATTATTTTAAAACTGGATATCATGTTTTTATATCATACATACATATAATATTATAATTTATTTTTATTTATTTTTTTACACTTCAATATGTACACAATTCAATATCCTCATTAGGAAAAACAAATGAGAAAAAAAGCAAATAAGTTATTTTTGTTTTTTGTTTGTAAAAAAAAAATATTATATTACTGTTCGGCAGATGTGCAGTGCAGTTGGTGGGTTCGATTCCCACTGGAGGTAATACATTTTTTACATTTCAACGCTCTGATAACAAGACAAGCCTCGTCGTTAAGTTCCGCCACCCAACACGCAATGTCTCGAATATCGGGCGGCGCCTGAGAAACGGAGTGTGCTAACCCTCTGCCTACCTGCGGGTACAGCATGAAGCCAAAAAAAGCAATATGAGTATTTTCAGTACTGCGCCAACTCGAGTACCTCGCGTGTCGTCTGCGGGGCGGAGGAGGAGGAGCAGTGGCAGCGCGCGGAGAGTGCGCGCGCCAGCAAGCGGGTGCGCGGGCGCACGCGGCTGCTGGCGCGGGCCGCAGCTGTCAGCGAGCCCGTCGCTTTGACGCCCGCCTCACCCCAGCCTACACACACTCATATACGGTTTGAAGATGAATAAAATGTATTTTATTATGTTTTAAGAGTTTTTTTTCTCTCTTACTATTTGTTCTAATAACTTGTGTACATAACTAAATAGTACCTTAATAGATCTACTTTTTGTACCTTGTCATATATATTTTTTTTTCGGTTTTTTATATGTAGTATAGTAGAGGCCAGTCGTAGCGCAACGGCACGAAGTGTGACTGTAAAACCGATTGGTTGTGGATGGTTATGTAGTGTTTGAGCAACATGGATTGCCTCCAGAATTCGGCAGAAAGTGGGGGAGTGTATTAACACTAGGTTCCCTCTGCCTACCCTGCAGTGTGCGGGATACAGCGTGAAGCTGATTATTTGTAGTATCGTATGTATGTAAAACGTAACATTCCGTTTTTAAGTTTCAGTCAGTTACTTGCAAAGAGTTTTATCTATAAACATTATAGTTTTCTTTATCTGATGAATGACTTATTTCTATGAAAATGGTAATTTCAATAAAGTTTATATTTAAGAATAACAAATAATACTTAAATTATTTGTGTTTATTAACAGTTTTAAAGTTACATATAAATATTTTTTACCTACACAATACAAGGCCATCCTGTTTTGATTTTTTTAGGGTTCCGTACCTCTTTATTTCAGGAACGCTTGGAAATATCGAGTTTATATTCAAACCATATACTCAGGTCTGCAGTCCCTTGATTTGCTAAAAAATCGATTTTCTACATTTACATTAAAAAAGATATGGTCGTTTATATCACAAAAAACGCGTATTTCAACACTATAAAGGGAATCAAAATTAATGGGGCACTGCCAGTTGACCTACAGTTACGGATTTTGGCAGTTAGTATCTCTACTAGAAAAAAATCTGAAAACAATACATTTGTATTTTTTAACATTTTTAAAGTGCTATTCCACACTTATGAAAGAAAAATATTTATTAAGAAAACGTATAAAAATTTGAACTAAGCGGGATTTGAACCCGCGGCTCTTTGGAAACCGCCCAATCTGACCTACTTTTCCATACGTTCTCATCGAGCTATGTACGTAGAAGTTCTTATACAATTGGTACAACTTGCTTGCTAACAATATAAATACAACAACGAAATTCTTATATATGCGTATAAGAATTTATAAGATTTTTTATAAGAAGATTTTTTATGTTAAACTCGTTGTCTTCTACCTTCCAATTAAGCGTTTTTAAGAATTAAATTGTTAATACTTGCATATTTTTCACTCAACAACATATTATATCTGGCTTAATTATAAAATGTCCGAAGCACTATCTCACACATTCCAGTAGTGTAAAGATCACGATCAATAGCGGTTGTGTGATAATAACATAATGGCCTTTATAGTGTTATCATTTATTAGTTCATTTTTAGTTATAGTTTATACACTATACTGTAGGTACAGTAGAAGGGGGAGGTTGTTCGCCAAATTACCAGGACCGACAAGGTGGCCCCTTGTTGGGAATGTCAGATATTTTAATCTGTCTCAAGGTATGCGTTTCATCTTAATGTATAATACTATATAAAATTTGTAACGATTTTGGAAATGTATATTGTTTTTTATTTTATTTCGTGTTACTTCTAACTTCTTAATATTCTGAGAGTAACTCTCAATGAAGCTAATGGTGAGCTGAAATATATTCACATAAGGGAGTGTAAATATAATTTGGTTTTTGATACTGCGTCTAATCGGGTGTAACGACATATTTTAAAATAATTGCTCCCCCTGTCAACCCTATGTACGCTGTATCCCCCAACATGCGGGATACAGCGTGATGCTGATTATTTGTAGTATCGACTGTAAAACGTAACATTCCGTTTTTAAGTTTCAGTCAGTTACTTGCGAAGAGTTTTATCTCTAAACATTATAGTTTTCTTTATCTGATGGATGACTTATTTCTATGAAAATGGGAATTTCAATAAAGTTTATATTTAAGAATAACAAATAATACTTAAATTGTGTTTATTAAGAGTTTTAAAGTTACATATAAATATTTTTTACATACACAATACAAGGCCATCATGTGTTGGTTTTTTTAGGGTTCCGTACCTCTTTATTTCAGGAACGCTTGGAGATATCGAGTTTATATTCAAACCATATACTCAGGTCTGAGGTCCCTTGATTTCCTAAAAAATCGAATTTCTAATTAAAAATTTCTAAAAAAATTAGTATCTCCACTAGAAAAAAATCTGAAAACAATACATTTGTATTTTTTAACATTTTTAAAGTGCTATTCCACACTTATGAAAGAAAAATATTTATTAAGAAAACGTATAAAAATTTGAACTAAGCGGAATTTGAACCCGCGGGTCTTTGGAAACCGCCCAATCTGACCTTCTTTTCCATACGTTCTCATCGAGCTATGTATGTAGAAGTTCTTATACAATTGGTACAACTTGCTTGCTAACAATATAAATACAACAACGAAATTCTTATATATGCGTATAAGAATTTATAAGATTTTTTATAAGAANATATATATATATATATATATATATATATATATATATATATATATATATATATATATATATATATATATATATATATATATACGAGATGATTTCTATTTGTCTATCCTAAGTGTGGATTTTTTTGTTTATTATATATTTTTAACTTAAAAAATGTTAAAAATATATGATAAACAAAAAAATCGTTGTTACAAAGCGTATCAAAATTTCGACATATTCATGTACTTCGATGATAAGTATGGCTTAGTTCAAGGGCGTTTTTAGGGCAAGTTTTAAAGTCCGTCGTTGAAAGTTTTACATAAGCTTAATATTAATTTATTTTATAAATATTTTCCTTAATATTTTAACAGAAAATTTATTTAACTTCATGCGAACTCTGCCGTCATCCTATGGTGATGTTGTTGGTGTTGGAGCCTTGGACGTAACCACTATACATATATATCACCCTGATGACATTGAGGTATTCAATACATATATATATATATATANTATTTTAATTTATTCTACCAAATATTCATATTAATATGCTTAAGTTTAAATTCATTAATGTTTTCTTTTCCTCGTTCTGGTAACGAGGCAAAGCGCGGCTTTGACTTCCGCCACTCAATACACAATGCCACACAAAGTGGAGACCGTAAGTGTCTCAACACTACGTTCCCAGGTTACATCTGCCTACTTTGGTATATGCGGAATACAGCGTGAAGCTTTAAAAGCATTTCAACAATAACTTTAAGCCAATAACTTTCTTAATAAATTTTTGAAATATCTGAATTTGTGTAAACTTGAGTGCCAGGGAATTGACGCGGCTAACACGTTACTGATTAAGAGACACAATTCTTAGAAAGTTTTAGATTTATTATAAATATCGTAATATCTAATAATGGCACTTATATCTTAGGTTCAAAGAAAACACTATAATTTAGTGGATAGCTAAGAGAACCTAGTATTAATTAAAATATTTATATAATTTAAAACATTATGTGTTTTATCGATTGATGACATCAAGTCGCCCAACTTTTGTAGAAGTACATATAATAATTATGTTTTTATTTACTTTGAAATAAAAATGGCATTTTTTTCATTTATATTCATTTATATTTTCCCTGAATGCTTCATATACGTATATAATTTTAACGAACATGTAATTACAGATAGTTCTGTCTTCGACTAAATTTAACAGCAAAAATAAGCCATATGTTTTCTTAAAAAGGTGGCTTGGCGAAGGCTTGCTTTTAAGCAATGGTAAGTTTTTTTTGAAGTTAAAAAAGAAATATAAGGGCACAAATATTCAACTATAAACGCAACGCACGGCAGTGGTTTCAGTTCCTGCTCGGAGAATTAAATAGGTATTTAATATTTTTATTTCCTCACTTTAGTTACAAGAAAAAGCGCGACGTTGAGTTCCGCCATTAAACACGCATTGACTCAAGAATTATTCCTTAAAAATTCCCTCTGTCCACCATGCTATGTACGTTTAGATAAAAAATTGAAAAGAAATTTGTTTATTTCCAATTCAACTTTTGATGCCCTTACAAACTACATTAAAATTGAACATATCTAAAATAGAACAAATAAGTATAGATAATATATTTTAGTTTTTACTTGTGATTTCCTGTCTCATTTACATTTTTTATTATGTTACTTTTATTGTTTCCAGGTAATAAATGGCAATCGAGAAGGAAACTACTTACACAAGCTTTTCACTTTAATATACTAAAGAAATACTCAAAAACATTTACTGAAGATGCGGAAGAATTGCTTAAAGTTGTTGATGAACAATTTAAAAATAAACAAACAAATATCGTGGAGCTTATAACAAAGAGTACACTTAAAACTATATGTAGTAAGTATATAAAAAAAAGATGATCTGGGTGTAAATCCGATAGTCTAACTCCAGAATGCCACCAGAAAGTACCAATGACCGACGTTTTTAATTAATTAAATTAGAAAACCTAGATAAGACAGTCCGTTTCCCAGAAATTATAAATTTAAATAAATATTTCACTTTGTGGCCCTGCGCCACGACTAGTCCCAACTTTTTTTAAGTCCTAGAAATAAGGCTATATAAGTATTTCTATATATTTCACTAAGCTGAATGCATGTATACCTATTACCCATATAGATACTTTCATATGAAATACAGCTCAATATATATTTTTTTATATTTTAAAATGGCGAATTGAAGTTTAAAGTGTAAAAAAGTATCTTTTTTCCAATAATATTAAAAATAAAATAAATCAGCTTCACGATGTATCCTGTACACAGCAGGGTAGGCAGAGGGAACCTAATGTTAAGACACTCCGTTCCCCACTTTCCGCCAAGTTCTGGGGACATTGCATGTTGAGTGGCGGAACTCAACGCCGCGCTTTGCCTCGACACCAGAGCGAAGAAATGAAAATATAAATAAATATTTCATTTCCTAGAGTGAGGATCGAAGCCACAACCAGTCGATTTTACAGTCACTTTGTGACCCTGCGCCACGATTGGTCTCAATTATAATGATGAACATAAATATAATATAAATTTTATTTTATTAAAACTAATAATTTTGATTATTAAGTCAAATAAGCCTTCGATTCATAATTTGGGAATAATATATGACTGCCTGGTGCGTCACTTACACTGAATTGGTTTAAATTGGAATATTTTAAAAAACTCTGGGATCTTCCTGAAACTCCATATAAATGTTTAAGCATACTTAAAATCAAACGGTTAATTACAGAAACAGCCATGGGGACTTCAATGAACGAGGACATTGGTTCTGTAACAGAAAAATATTTCAGAGCAATAAAAAAAATTGCTTCAGCTATAGTGCCGCGGCTTTGTGGAATATTACTCTTTTTGGACACGTCATACAAACTATCTAAAAACTACCAAATAGAAAAAGACGCTCTGAAAGATCTACACGCATTTACAGATACTATTATTAAGGAGAGGAAGTTATTTTTAAAGAAGAATCCAGAAATATTGAATGTTGATAGCGAAGAGCATGAAACAAGTAAGAAAGGTCGTCTTGCGATGTTAGACTTGCTCATCCAAAATCAAGATGAGGGATACATAGACGATAACGGCATAAGAGAGGAAGTGGATACGTTTATGTTTAGGGTGACTAACAAAACTTGTTATTTAAATTTTTAGATTGTTATTATTATTTTTTGTGTTGGGTTCGATTCCTATTCGAGAGAATTCAATATTTAATATTTTTATTATCTGCGCTCTGATGTCGAGGCAAAGTTCGGCGTTCATTTTCGCCACTCAACAAGCTCCAGAATCCGGCGGGAAGTGAGAAACGGAAGTATCTTAATGGGAGTGTCTTACAAGACTACAAGATTCCCAAGTTCCCTATGCCTATCTATGTGCTATGTGTGCGAGATACAGCTAGATGCTGAAAAAAATTTTGTATGATATAGCTAATAATTTAGGTACATTTATAATGAAAATATGAGTACGTAATATGTACTAAGCCAGTAAAATCAACTGTTTTAAAATGTTCTATTCAATAATAAAAAAAACCAGAGAAGCGCGAGTCAGGCTAGCCCACCGAGTGTTCCGTACAAAAATTGTAGATCTCGAGTTTTTTCTTATATTCAAACTTAGCTTAGCTAGAGCCCTTTCATCTGACACCTCATTTGTACTAGCGGCTTTAATACCAAATTGTTTATTATTTTTTAAATATTTACAAAATTTCTTATTTCATTTGTCAATTTTTTCATTACAGGGTTTCGACACAACTTCGGTCACTTTAATACACTTAATTATCTTGTTAGCAAATGAAACTAAATCACAGGTAAGTAAAAAATACTTTTTCGAAAAAAAATATTATAAGACGGGCACAACTGTTTTAATATTTTCTTTTTATGTATTTAATTCTCATACAAAATAACATTAGATTTATCAAAAAAATATTTTATCACTGGATCATTCATCATCAACGTCAGTTTCATTCGGGGATATGTAAAAAAAAACACATTTTCTCATATTGTAGAGTAGGCAGAGGGAATCTAGCGTTTCGACACGTTCTCCGCTTTCCGAGTAAAGTAACCGATAACGGACAGTACGAGGAGAATGAGGAGTCGTGGCCGCCCTGGAAATAGGTTTTCTGAACTTTTTTTGCACCGTGTTCACTCGGGAAGAAAATAAAAAAAATTATGGATGGCGTCGTAGCGCAGGTACAAAATAGTGTCTGTAACGCGACAATTGCAGGAAATGAATAATTATTTATAAATATCTTTATTTCCTTTGCTCTGATATCACGGTGAAATCGCGGTGTTGAGTTCCGCCTCCCTACATGCAATGCTGCGATAATTCGGCGGAAAGTTGGGACCGGGGTGTCTTAATACTACGTTCCCACTGCTAAGCCTGCTGTATGCAAGATGCAGCGTGAAGCTAAAAAATATTCTAAAATAAAGTTCAGGGCGGCCAAGACTAGTTGAAAGTAACATCTTGCCTGAACAGGAAAAGGTGAACTATTCGCTCCCCCGAGGAGGAATCGAACTTAGGACTAACGCGACGTTATTTACACACTGGCCACAATGACTTAAAGAGAATTGATTTGGAAATATTTCAGAATAAGGTGTATAAAGAAATGGTAAGCATTTTTGGTACATCAGACAGAAATGCAACAATGGAAGACTTGAAGGAGATGAAATATTTAGAATGCTGCATCAAGGAGACGCTGCGTTTGTATCCGAGCGTACATTACATAGCAAGGGAAATTTCTCAGGAAATCGTTTTAGGTGATGTTAATATTAAATTTGCTTATATAAAAATATATCATTCGTTAAAATACTCACTTATCATCATATCATCATCATAGTTAATAAGTGTCATAGTCATAGTTAATAAGTGTATATTTCTAACATCTAATGTAATGAAATATATCAATCATATCATATAAAATATTTAACTGTCACTTGGCGGAGATGGGCGACAGTCTCTCGCCCCTGAAGAAAAAATACGCTTAAAGCTTTGATGGACGCTCGTGACGGATTGGCGATTGCAGGGGAATGCCCTGCGTACGCTAATCAGAGGGGATCCCCCAGATTGGCACAATTTCAGTGTTCTTATAGTCTATTTCACCTACAACTACCCTCCTTTACTCGAGTTTACTTATAATATGGTTATAAAACAGCCACAATACTGATGTTGTGTAATTTGCAGGAGGTTATACAATACCAAAGGATACGATATGCCAAATAGAAATATTTGATCTTCACCGTCGTCCTGATTTCTTCCCCGATCCCGAAAAGTTTATCCCTGAGAGATTTCTACCAGAAAATAGTGTGGATCGTCACCCTTTCGCGTTTATACCCTTTAGTGCAGGACCTCGAAATTGCATAGGTAAATGTATAGCTAACACTTTATTTTATCATTTACATAATTTTAATAGCAAGGTAAGCAGAGAATCTAATGTTACGACACGTTTTGAGTGGTGGAACTCAATTTCGCACTTTCTTTTATCAGAGCCGAGTGAGACTTGAACCCACAACAATCGCAATTACAGATAGACGATTGTTTCACTGCGCCGTTATGGTCTTATAATATTTTGGCAATAACAGTAAATTATTTTGCAGGTCAGGAGGCACAAAGTGTGCCTGTAAATGCGACTGGTTGTGGGTTCGATCCCCACTCGAGAAAATTAAATATTTATTTACATTTATATTTTCATTGCTTTGATCTGGTGTCAAGGCAAAGCGCGGGATTGAGTTCCGCCACTCAACACGCAATGCCTCCAGAATTCGGTGGAAAGTGGGGAACGAAGTGTCTTAACATTAGATTCCCTCTACCAACCCTGCTATGTGCGGGATACAGCATGAAGCTGATTTGATTTAATTTTTATTTTGCAGGTCAAAAGTTTGCGATGCTGGAGATTAAAACCTTGATATCCCGGTTAATTAGAAAATATCACTTTGAACCTGTTACTAATGTTTCAGATCTCAAATTTTACGTCGACTTCGTTCTTAAAACTAGTCATCCTATATATGTTCGTTTTAGATCTAGAATGAACAAATAAGGTAGCAATAGTCCTTCAAATAATTAATAAATAAAATGGGAAAACATAAATTTAGGTATATCTAGGAGAATATGGCTGTACAGTGTATGTAAACTATTAACGGTTTGAATACTTTTTATTAAAATACATATCAGAAGTTAAACTGTTGTTTGAATTAATAAAAATGCATAAAATAACACGGGTAGCAATAGCATCACGCTTCCACACATAGCAGCGAAGGCAGAGGGAACCTGGTGTTACTAGTGGGAATCAAAATCACAACCGTCGTGTTTACAACAGTCACACACACGCTTGTGCCTCTGCGCTCTTTCTTTATTCATTCACTCTATAAATGAAACATGTAAAAAGTAGTTCAGTTAAATGAATCTTCAGAGAAGTACTTAATGTCCAAAGCAATAAAAGACATTTCATTTAATACAAAAATGTATTATAATTTTCAATGCACATAAAGTAAATGTAACATCAAAGTCAGTCTTAATTATAACTAAATTATCTTACATATACGTAGGCACTGGCACATTTTATCAAAATATAAAAATATTATAAGTAAATGGTTCAAGAACATATAGCAGTCATGTACATATACAATACGTAAAGTATATGGAACAACCAGATTTTAGTAACTTTAAAATATTAAGTTTAAATAGGATTCTATATAATATACATATATTTTAAGTACATCAAATATAAGTTTAATACAATGACAATATTTTATTAATATTCAATGTTAACAAATGAACATTCAGTAGTCATCATATTTGAGGCCACCAATATGCCCTTTGTCCTTAACTAAATGACACTACAGATATTTTTCCACTGTATTATTACAATTTTGCAGTTTCATACACAAATAGTTATATTCTCTTATTAAGTTATTTTCGCCTCGTGATAACTTCAAATGTTTATTTATTTTAGCACAAGTATAATGATTAATTATTATAATATGAGTATACGTTGGCAGTGTTTTTCTTCCCTCGGGAAATTAAAAAATACACATTTACTTGTAGTTGAATACATTAACATTAGTATACTAGATGCTTCACAGTAATAAGTCATATAAAAATATATAAATAACTGTTAAATTGAATCTACAATAAGCATTCTACTGATAGGTAGGCATGTATTTTTAATACACAAAATGAATAAGTATTTCAAACATTGAAAACCTAAAACACTATATAATAGCAACTAATATTAATTTAAAAACAATAAAAGCAAATTATATCACAATAATACACATTAAATATTTAACTATTGTATATATACAAAAGAGGTAGATGAATGTATTAGGATGCTTCCATATGCCTATGAACGGTGACAGGAGCTATCACACTGTTTTTACCACAAGGAAGGACAGTCATAGTTAACTCGGCAGTTTTTATTCTAGGCTTTTTACTAGGAGCAGGAAAGCTTGCATCGGATTTAGTATCGTCTGATAAAATTGTTGGATCATTGACGGAGAAGCCAGTAGCTTCTGAATCTTCGTGTGGCGTCATGGTAGAATAACCATGGTCCGATCCATTAGTGGCGTGGGAACGTCTGCACCCCGTTACCACTCGATAGGGTGAAATAGGGGCTTCAATCTCCATAGCTGGTAACAGTTTATCCTGGCCTGACATGTCGGGCATGTCATCTGATGGCATGTGACTCATTTGCACGTCGGCGTCATGCCAAGTCTCTGCTGGACCGTCCACGTACAAATTGTGACAGCTATCGGATGAAGTGTTTTGCCTGTAGCAATATATCGCCACCGCCATTATTAAGCTTATTGTGACTATACATCCAGATATTGGTCCAATAGCTGAATAACTTGCAAATGCATCTCTATTGACGTGACCAAAGGTACCTTCGCCGTACGGAGTAACGGCGCCGAGGACCCCGTTGAAGCAAGTCGATTGAGAAGTGCAAAAAGGCGTAGAGAGAGGCGTTCGACCGTCAGCATCTACTTGACACCACTCGCAACCCAAAACTCCTAAACATGTTGAATGCGTCACATATGTTTCACATTGGAAATCGAAACAGGACTTAAGGTTTTCGGCGAAATTATGAAAATAATGCGACTTATGATTATTGCTCTCGGGGGTCATACCACATATGGGAATGTTTTGGGTCGATTTAGAACCATTTAAAGCGGGACATTCGTATAGTTCTGAACTACATTCACAGGGACATTCACATTCGTTTTGCTCCATACGATTGCAGTTTAAGCAAAGTCGGTCGACCATGCTACAGGGACAGAACGCCCCTACCCTACACGAAGCATTTACAAGACCCACAAAAGCATTTGTACCAGGAATTGTTGCGATATAATAATGAACGCAATGATCGCCTGACACTACGTTCGTAAGTACATTTGGCAAAGACATATTGAATTCATAAAATCTTTGAATGGTTTTATCGTAAAAATTGCTACATAATGTTTTCACAACAAATCCTTTATGATTAAGCATATCGATTGCAATCATGGATTCTTTATGTGTAATATGCTGTTGTTCAATTGGTCCCGAGCTATTAGGATCCATCAAACCAGGATGCGATACAAGGTAGCCGCGGTTATTCATGATATAGCATTTAACATAAGGAATGGCACAAAGCGGTAAACTGTCCATAATGAGTTTATATAGGAAGCCCATTGTAACATCCATAGCGACAACCATTGAGGGATAAATAGGACTTTGAACAGCATATGATATAGTAACTACATAGCCTGCTCCTCCTACATCTAAGTTTGGCGGTGTCAGTATTATTTTCCCAGGATTTTCCACAGCATTAGTGTACCAAGGCCTTCGTACAGGCTCATAATCATACTCCAAAACAGTACCCGGAAACATGACTAACACACCATTTTCAGTTACGGCATACCTTCTAACTATGTATTTAGAAAACGGACCATGTAAGTGTTGCCGTTTGTAAAATGATAAAATTGAATTAAGAAAACCAACATCCTGTTGTATCTCATTTTTTAAGCCAGGATTAGAAAGTAAGCCATGTGCAACACTTTTTAAGTAGGCTAAGTAGTTTTGCATATACGACACTGCCTCCTGTCCATCGCCCATATCATATAAATAAGTAAAAGGCGACTGAAAGCTCGACGGACTTAAGTATACAGTACCTTGATCAATGGTAGCGATTTGTTTAAAATGACGACAAATCTTGCCACCTTTAGGAGGAAATAAATCTAATCTATGAAAAAGTATTTCTTTCCCATTTCTTGTGAAGAACACATTTGTTTTGTTTAACACACTGCTATTTACAACTTCAGACACAATGCAAACAATATATAATTTTTGAACCCACTGCCAAGAATAAATTACTGATTCAGATGAATTTTTATCACTTAATGTAAAATTACCTGAAGGTATTGTCAAAAGTTTTTGTTTCAGTGCATCAATATTATTAATATTTTCAACATTTTCCAATGTGGTAAATTTTATTTTATCAGATGCTGATTCAGGTCTAGGAAAGTATGTATGCATAAGAATCTTACCACAAAAATCCATTACAAAGGCTCGCTTCTTGTGATTACCACCTTTAAAGTATATTATGTCTTCCGCTAAGTCAGACCAATAAAGATCTAAACCAATAATACCACTTGGTATTGGATATACCAAAGATACCATAAAATCTCTTTCAGTAGCCTCCCATATTGGCCCTTCGGCAGATAATCTATTGTCATATTTACTTGGCAATAATGAAATGAAAGCAGATGCTATTTGGCCAAAAACTCCATTGTTGTTTAGATGTACTTTCATCACAGAATGGTGATTTGATTTATTTTGTAATTTCACATGTAAAACTTCAATTGACCAATTTCTTATATTTTTATTTTCAATTATGCAACCAACAGTTAATGTTATTGTATTATCAGTTTTTGTAAGAGGTAACATTTTAAGCCAAATATTATCATTTAAAAATTTTATATCAGTCATAAATATTACTAATTTATTCATTGGGAATGTCTTTTCATCCAATAGATTTTTAATTTCTGTACTTATTGTGTCAGGTGTTAAACTGTCAGAAGCTACTTCAATGGAACTTAAATATTCCCTAAATAGTAGTTTGTTATTATCAGTGGCGTTACCTGTATTTGAAACACCATCCCTGCTGCATGTGTCTTCAAATTTCATAAAATTACTCATGTTGGTAATCTTCAAAGCAAACATATCAGTACTTTGTAAAGCATATGCAATCTCCTTAGCAATATTCACAGCATGTTCCAAAGCTTCTATCTTCATAGTGTTATCAATAATAAATATAATAAGTTTGGGATCAGGATGAACTACTTTGTGATATAAATATCTTGAGTTTGAATGTGGCATGGAAGCACAGTTCTTATCAGTAGCATAATCCAAATGTGATAAGAAATATGATCTCTTCACTTTTAAATCTTTAAAGCGTCCCAACATATTAGGTTTTAGGTCAATAGAGGAAATATCATCAAAGATATTAGAACTTTTAATAAATACAGATTTACCAATAGAATTAAATGGACAAGGATGAGTGAAGGACGGAGAATCAGTGAAGTTCATTGTATTTTTCATATCCAAAATAATATTTACTGCTGATGATATTTTATAATTCAATTTATCGACTATGGTAGATAACGAATTACCATCGGTCGTATGGTACCGGCTAACTTTATATGCAATTCTCACTTCAAAATGTGACGTATATTCACTACCAAGTTCTTTAACAACTATTTCACCAAATTTACTCGCCAAAGATTCAGATAATTTACGCACATTAAGCTTATAGTCACATCGACTACTGTTGATTTTATTGCACTCATCATTTTGGGCAAATATCGGGTAATAGATGCCTGCAGCAATAATGAACACAATTAATATCAGCTTCATCTTATCGACACCACTTTTCGCGTCACATTTGATAACTAGATTTACCGATGCAGTTCCATATATAGTTTTGGCGCCTGTTCATCTTTTAACGTCTTTGTAGTTTCATTTAACCTTAAAAAGTTATCCAACAAAACAAGTTATTTTGTACTAGACGACTGTATATTATCAAAATTTATAAACACTAACCAAAGTAGTGTTGCCGATCGATAGTGGACTATCGATCGGAATTCGATATTCTATCGATAGTAGTCCGATAGAAGGACTATCGATATTAAAATCGATAGTATCGATTAAAGAGATAGTATCGAAAATATCGATAGTTCAAAAGGGTACAATACTATCGGACAAATGCAATGCTATCGATATTATCGATAGTATCGTATCTCCAAATCAGAAAGACATCGATACTATCGATAGTATCGATACTATTGAATTTCTAGGAAACGATAATATCGACAGTATCGATAGTATCGATACTATCGATTATTGTGAACTATCGATTGCTTGCTAATTTGCGATAGTATTGCTTATTATTTTCATGTGTAGTAACCAATCAATATGATATAAGAAACATCTTAGTTGAAGTACGTAACTANTTTATATTTTACTATTTTTACTATTTTGTATAATTTACTAGAACATAAAGATGATCAAATATTTTAATTATCATTTAATTATGATTTGCTAAGCGCGGGGTAAAACAACATAACAGGGTAATACTGATCGAACATTTTCTGCGCATACATATTCTGCGCAATTTTACGCGAGTACCTCCGATTATCAATAAGAGTTTAGACGGACTATAGTATTTATGCAAATATAAAAATTTTGGTGATTTAATACTTGCTAACTAAATCTATATAAATAAAAGAGTAAAAATATTTTGTCTGTACATTTAGTATGAATTTTGACTGAAATGGATGGAGGGAGGGAGAAAGCAAAAATTTTTTTTTTAAATTTCTGGTCTCTCCGTCTGTCTGTCTGTATGTATGATCACGCTTATCTCCGAAAATACCGAACTGATTTACTTAAAACTTTCACCAATTGCTTCGTTTTAACTCGGCATAACATTTAAAGTTTGTTTGAATATAATAAATATATTATTATATTAAATGAAATTTAACATAAAAACGGCATTTTTTATTTCCCCGTATAGTTACAGTTTAACTTTAAGCCCAATAGATAGCGCTGTGCATAAAGCATCATTTTCTGAATCGCGCTGGTTTAATAATAATAACACGTACATAACATAGGTAAAAAGAACGTAATGGTACTAAAATATATACGTATAATAAATAATTAGCTTTATGTATCAATGCTCAAATATTATTAACAATATCAAGTATCAACATTGTTCGTATTTTTTATTTCAAAACAATAAAAAATCCTCATGTAAATTACGATTATGTCATAAAAAAATCATATTCGAAGATTACAGATTAAAGTAATAAAAACTCATATTAGAAGTCATTATAGTTGTCATTCAATTCTGTTTACGAAATCAATCATTATAGTTCAAGCGGGCGAAGCCGCGGGCGGTCCGCCAGTATACAATATCAATATACCTAGATACAATTACACTAGAACGTTGGCTATTAGAAAAGCATGGAAAAAGTTGATTACTATTTTATATAAGTATAGGATATTTTAAATAAATAAAAAATGTAAATCAGTTTGTGTACATTTTAAGAATTTAAAGTTATTATTAGTTACAGGTAACTAGCTACAACCAAGTAACTAATCACAATAAAAGAAATATAATATTGTGTTTAATGTGCAATTGAAAAACCCGAACGGTAGATTGTAGTACAATGAGATATTTTCGCTTTTAGATCGAAATACCACCATTTAACTTTCAAAACGAAAGATATTTTGTAATTTTGATTTTTTTTTACATTTTAATCTTTAGATGTTATTTAATGTCGGAAAGCCATAATAACCAACGAACTAAAAATATGGAATAAAATTATAAATGGTTTAATTTTCGATTAAGTGTATGTAATACGGAATAGCATAGTATTTTTAATGCATTCTTTTTAACCGATTTCTGTAAGAAAAGGATTTATCAATTCGACTGTATTTTTTTATTGTTGTTACCTCAGAACTTTTGACTGGTTGAACTCATTTTGATAATTCTTTTTTTTATTTGAAAGCTAGTGCGGTCCCATTTTAATTTGATACATATCTGACAATAGTATCTGTAAGAAAATCACATAATTTATAAATATGCATTAAGTATGTGCGCGACAAATGGACGAATAACTCAATATCACGCGAACCGATTCCGATGATTCTTTTTTTATTCGAAAGGATACACTTTAAGAATACTTTGGTGAAAGTTTCGTTAGGTCCTGTTTATGGGATCCGATTGAAATTGAACAAGTTGTTTTTTTAAAATAAAAAATATGATTATACTGTAATAGTTACAAGGAAAAACATAGTCAAAATTGGCGAACCGCCTTTTCGTCTGAAGTGAGATTCCTCATCATTTCTTTTCAATCAACTTCAAAACAAGATGTTCTTATTTTCAACTGACTTCTAAAAAGGGAGAGGTTCCAAATTCGCCCGAATATTTTTTTACGTATGTTCTTGTCAATAGGCCAAAATGTTAACTTACCTGGGCTTGCGGCACACTGCTCTCAGTCTGGCAACCATTGTTTTTGAAATTCCTTATACGATTTTCTTTCAAATGATGTTGGATTCACATAAAAAACATATGAGTGGAATTTTTAAACAAAAACGAATTACCATAAATTAAATTAAGGGTGATTGCGGTACGATTCTTTTAGGCAACCATAGTGTAATCTATTCTACTATCGTGTATCATTCTTAAATATAAGTTTCATTGACAAAACAGATAGGTACTTGCAGATTTATGCAATGGAATCTTAGGCTATTCGAGGGATCGGTTAATAGTGGTACCCATGTTATGTTTTATATAAAATTGTAGTCGTGGCGCAGCGGCACAAAATGTGACTATAAAATCGACTGGTTGTGGGTTCGATCCCCACTCAAGGAGATGAAATATTTACTTAAATTTATATTTCCATTTTGTTCGCTCTGATGTCGAGGTTAAGCGCGGCGTTGAGTTCTGCCACTCAGCAATGCTTCCAGAATTCGGCAGAAAGTGGGGACACTAGGTTCCCTCTGCCTACCCTGGTGTGTGCAAGATACAGCGTGAAGCTGATTTATTTTTATTTATTTTTTTTATAAAATTGTAATTGATAATTTTAATACGTTTTATTTTTATACAAATTTGCTTAGAAATAATGCCCGGAATACATGTTTAAGATAAACCCTAATAATATTTATTATTCACCTTAAGTCAAATGTTTAACTGTTTAATGAAGCCTTATTCTGAATCATACCTAGTGTGATTTTATTCTAAGATAAGAGTTGACAAGTTTGCCAAAAAGATAGCACGATATTTAGTTACGTAAACACTTTATATAAGCCTATATATAATAAATTGAGCAAAGTAATTAGACGCTAGTATCATTATACACACCATTGTCATATTATCTTGAAATCATGGAAACTTTTCAAAATTTAAAATTTAAAATATTATATAAAAAATAGTAAAAATATTTTTCATGGTGTTTTTAAATAATATTTTTAAATAATACGTTACCTTTCAAGAAAAGTTTACGGAATTCCCCTTTAATTTTCTTTAAAAGTGGTGTTCGACATTTTATGATTTCGTGGTTTTCGTGTTTCTTAATCAAATAATTATATTATAATATATTACAATATTAATATTAAAAAAAATCATAGTTAAATTTAAAATGGGAATATCAAAAACTAAAACAGAGGTTAGTGCGGGAGATATATTAGAGAATTTCGGAAAATATCAAATAGTACAATATTTTTACCTGTGCTTACCGCCGATATTCGTCTCCATGATTAATGTAAATTACATATTTATAGCGGGCGAAGTCAATTATAGGTGAGTATTTATTATACATTTAATCCTAGCTTTTTAACAAAAAAATTAAATATCCATAACTACAGATGTATGTACGTAGGTAGTTAACCTACGTTGTTTTGTACCTACCGTCATTTTCATGCATCAGAGTTATTTTCCATTGTTTATATTAGGAATTATAATATATTTTTTGTTAAATTATATATCTATTGGGTAAATAATAGATAAACAAATAATACTTGTCAACGAAAAATAAAAAAAATATTTTTTATGATTTAACTATACTTATAATGAAATCGTAACGAATCGGTGCCTGTACTTAGAAGATATATAAACAAATTGTTACTAGTGGCGTTTAACAACGTAATAGAACCAAAAATAATTATTTTTAAATATTTGGCTGTTTGTCTGTCTGTAATCACAGAACTGACATAAACGATATAATTTTATAATACAGTATTTACTATCGTATTTTGGCAAGCTTCCCTTAATATTTAGTGTTTGTTTTATTTCAATCTGTTTAATAAATAAAATTTTATTAAATAAAAAATGTTGTTTCACAAAATTGCTAGAAATATATTAGTAAATTAAAAATTATGTAGTACAAGCGGGCGTATCTGCAAGGGGGTCGCTATCAACTAATAAATTGTTATTTTTTATGTTGATACATATTATAAAAGATCTCGTTATTGATAACACTTATTTCTGTCTTGTTATTTGGGAATGTGAAATGAAAAACCGATATTATCGTTACCAATCTTAATCTATATTTTCTATATCGTAGAACTAAAAACTATTTTAGGACATCACCAGCTTTAAAGTACACATACTTCTAATTGAATTTTGAACTTAGAAGTACGCCACTATTACATCTTATCAATTATAATAAAAAAACTCAACATAAGACCTCTATAATTACAATATTTTAGATGCCGCATACCGGAATGTGAAACGACTGGTATATATGAAGCACCATGGTGGCCGTCCACCCACACGGATCAGTGTACAAGACCAGTACTAAACTACACATATTTAAAAGACAATGTGTGCACAAATAACAGCTTTACAAATGCTTATACGGAATGCACTGACTGGATTTACGAAAATAATAATACTATCGTGTCTGAGGTTTGTGAATTAATTAACATTTATTTTATTAATAAATAGCAGCGTTTAGTTCCGCCACTCAACACTCGATGCCTCATCCACCGAAAAGTGGGGAACAGAGTGTCTTAATACTAGGCTGCCTACCCTGTTATAGGCGGGATACAGCGTGAAGTTGAAAGAAAATATTATATCTTATACATTTCTTGTAGTTTATATGTAAAATTTTATTTTTATTATACAAAACTCCAGTAACTCCAGGAAATATACGAGTAACATATAAGTAATTTTAGTCACGTTTCTTAAGGCTTTCAATAAGTTCACTACATAAATAGTTTGTTTAACTTAAAATGTTGAAGTTTTTGTTTCAATTTTAATATATGTATCCAACGTTATCTTGCCCACAGCTTAATTTGGCGTGTCAACCGTGGCAAAGGAGCTTCGTGGGTGTAGTTCATAGCTTTGGCGTGGCTGTAGCGATGACAGTTGCTGGATGGCTAGCAGACATGTAAGTGCAGACCAGAGTTGCCAGACGTCCCGATTTTATGATTTTTAGGTCAAAATTTAAATGTCCCGAATCGGATAGACATGATCTCTCTTTTCGTGTATTATTCCACGCACTTTGAAAATTATTTTTAATTTGCATATTTTTTTAATAAGTTGAGCCCGGTCGTGGTGCAGCGGCACGAGGTGTGACTCCAAAACCGACTGGTTGTGGGTTCGATCCCCACTCGAGGAGATGAAATATTTACTTAAATTTATATTTCCATTTCTTCGCTCTGGTGTCGAGGTTAAGCGCGGCGTTGAGTTCTGCCACTCAACACGCAATGCCTGCAGAATTCGGCAGAAGTGGGGAACCGAGTGTCTTAACACTAGGTTCCCTCTGCCTACCCTGCTGGGTGCGGGATACAGCGTGAAGCTAAAATAAATAAATAAATTTAATAAGTTCCGAATCCAAAGATAAAAGTCCCGCTTTTTCCTGAGACAAAATCTGGCAACGCTGGTGCAGACTCTTGTTTCTTATTTGATTGTAGATTAGAAAAGTTTACTTATATTAATGCGATATCTAGTTATACTACCTGCTATTAAGTGTGTTCTATTTTACAATGTAAACAAATAGTAATAAAAAATTAGTTATTTGATAATACAAGTATTAAAGTGTAATGTTTATTTATATTTTGTAGCGACACTACAAGGTTTCAAAGTAATAAATATTTTACAATTATCAGTTTACATGAAAGTAAACTTCAATTTACTATATATAATAGATACAAATTATTGAATTTAGCACATTTGTTTTATACGATTTTATATTTCTAATTATAGCATTTAAAACTATAGTTTTATGTGTAACCTATATGCTCTATTGTAAATTTGTAATTTTTAATGCTACTTAAAATATTCCAGAAATTTGTAATATTTAAAAAAAAAAATTAAATCAGCTTCACGCTGTATCCCGCACACAGCAGGGTAGGCAGAGGGAACCTAGTGTTAAGACACTCCGTTCCCCACTTTCTGCCGGACTCTGGAGGCATTGCGTGTTGAGTGGCGGAGTAGAACTCAATATCGCGCTTTGCCTCCAGAGCGAAGANATGCCTAAAAACGTATACGTATCTACATAGATACGTATAATATACATATATTCTGTATACCAATTATATATTTACTTAAAATATGTTACTAATTTAAAAACTGTACAGGAGCTAATATAAGTTATTTTACAAAGAATATCGTGAATACTTATCCAAATAACTAAATTAATAATTAAGGCTGTTCGTAATATCTCTATTTCTTAAATGAATAATCATCTAATTCAAGCGGGCGAAGCCGCGAGCGGGTCGCTAGTTAAGTAATATTTTATTTATCAAGTTTATTATAAATTACATTTAGTATAAATGAAAACTTATTTTGAAAAAAAAAATTTTGATTTATTTATTTTATAAATCAAAACTACTGTTCAATTTAAAGTTTACTTCTAACGTAACTTAAGACAGTTTTTTTCCCCTCAAGATATGGAACAGTCTCTTAACAATAAGCAATAACAGTGAAATAATGTCAAAACAAGAGTTAATTGGTTAACTCATTTACTTTAATTATAATTAAAAAAACCTTAAAAAAATAATTTAATACATCATAATATTATATGACTATTAGGTACATGAAATATTTATTTTATCCTCAGCATCGGACGGAAAACAACCTTTATAATTTGTGCCGTGGGCTGCATCGTAGGGAACTTGAAGAGCTTCGCCACTTCTTATTATATTTACATTGTCTTAGAATTTCTCGAAGCGGCTATATCTGGAGGTGCTTCTGTAGCCTCAAGTCTATTAAGTAAGTTTATTTAACTTTATGAAACAGGATAGCCAGAAAAAGCTAGTGTCAAGGCACTCTGTTCTTTATTCTTTATCCAAATTTGAAGAGTTTTGAGTTGAATGTGTAAGCTCACACTGCGCTTTGATTTGCCAGAACAAGAAAATAAAAAGTTAGGTTCGTCCCACTGCGCCAAGACGAAATTAGTACCTATAATAAATTTAATCTAGAAATTAATTACGATTGCAGAATGTTACAATTTGTATAAAATAAATAATTCGTTGTTAAAAAAGTGAGCACATGTTTGTGTAATATATATATAATTGAGTTGTAGAATATCAAATCTTTTCGGGTTAAAACTCTCACAACAGGTAGTCTAGATGATTATATCTAAAGGAAATAATTGGGTAAAAATGTAGAAAAAATGTTAGACGCGTATTAATATTGAAAATTTGTAGAGAACTACCGATAAAAACCTCCGAACAACATTTAAATATCTATCACTTTATTTTGAGATTGTCATGGCGCAGGAGCATAAGGGTGTGACTGTAACGCGACGGTTGTGGGTTCGATCCCCATTCGAAGGAATGAATCATTATTTATTAATATTTTCATTTTTTCACTTTGGCACCAAGTTAAAAGCTCTGCGTTGAGTTCCGCCAGTCAACACGCCTCGAAAAATTCGGCGGAAAGTGGGTAACAGTGTCTTAACACTAAATTCCTTCTGCCTTCCCTGCTGTGTGAGGGATAAAGCGTGAAGCTGATTTTTATTATTTAAAACACAACTTTCATTCAATTTTTATTCAACCGTTCATTTTATTGATTACAGTGATTGAAATTGGAAATACAGAGAATCGAGTATTATCGGGAGTATTATTTGCGTACGCAATTTACATGGGAGAAGCAATTTTTGCCATAATAGCTATGGTAGTGCCATATTGGAAATCGTTAATATATATTATATATACACCGCCTTTATTATTTTTAGTTTACATATTAATTGTTCATGAAAGTCCGCGGTGGCTTATCTTGAACGGCAAAGTGGACGAAGCCAAAAACATTTTGAGGAAAATGATTGAAAAGAACAAAATAAATACAAAAATTGAAGATTTAGAAAAGTTAAATAAAGATACTCTGAAACAGGCGTATAAAATTAAAGTTGATGGAAAAAAAGAGAGTTTCATTGATCTATTTAGTTGTGGCGAAACCCTGAAAAGGCTTATTGTGGCATTTGTGACACGTTTCGCCATTTCTTATATTTATTACGGTCTCGTGGCCAATTCTGTATGGTTGCCCGGAAATAAGTATTTGTTCTTCTTATTGGGCGCGATTATGTCGTTTCCGGGAGAATTGATATCTATGTATATGATGAATAAATATGGAAGGAAATTGCCATTGATCGTTGGATACTCTTTATGTGGACTGATGTGTGTATTGTATGGATTTGCACCTCAATGTAAGTATAAGGAATATTTTCATATATTTAGGCAGAGGGAACCTGGGAGCCTAGTGTTAAGACACTCCGTTTCCATTAAAACGCTTCCGTTACCCATTTACCGCCGAATTCTAGAGGCATTGCATGTTGAGTGGCGGAACTTAACGCCGCGCTTTGCCTCGACACGAGAGCAAAGAAATTAAAGTATTAAATATTTCATTTTTTCCACTGGGAATTGAATCCACACATGTCGCGTTTACAATCACTCGCTGGTGCCCCACGATTTTTTTTAAATCAAAATTAACTTTTTGTATGTATTTATGTAGTTTTTTTTTTTATAAATTTAATATTTTATTTTCAGCTGTTACATGGGTTAAAGTAGGATTCTTGTTAGGGGGTAAACTCCTGGCGTCCGCTTGTTTTACGGGCATAGTGACGTTTACTATGGAGCTCTTCCCTACTAGTGTCCGGGGTTCAGTGCTCGGTTTATGCACACTCGCATACAGTGGCGGTATCATGCTCGGGTTGCTTACACCTATGATGGTATGTTTAACTGTATAATTTTTCTTTTTAACCCACAAAATATTAAAAAAAAATAATTAATTAAAAAAATATATGTAAGAATATGATTACGTAAAAAAAAACTAAAGTGAATAACAAACCAAAATAATGTTCGACATAACTTTTGACAACATTCTTTTATATAATTTTATCTTATGAAACAATAAGTAGCTACGGCAGGATTAGCTTCTCCTTCTGAAATAAAAATAAATGCTTAAAAAAATAATTAATTAATAATATAACTTTCAGGCATCAGTATCGTCTGTTCTCGCTCCATTAACGTTCGGCTTCGCAGCGGTAGTGTCCAGTGCCCTTATATTTTTAACACCAGAAACAAGGCATTTACCACTTTTCGATACAATAGAGCAAGTCGCCAGAAGTGTTGCCATCGCTAAAAATGAGAAACAAATGAAACAAACTAAAGAACAGAATAATTTAGGATTTACTAACGAAGAAAATGTTTAAAAATTTAAGTAAATTTTGGAATCGATTTTATTAATTAAATTAAGGTAATTCGATTGTGGTGTACAGTTTTATACCTCTACAAATGATATTTGACAATAAAAGTATGTCTCTGTTGTTTATAATATTTTTAAGTAATGTAAGTGAAAGACTACTTTTAAATTATTGGTAATAAATAAGTTATTAATTATGCTATTATTTCATTCAATATCCAACTGATTCCTGTTTAAGTTTCACGCTGTATCTCGCATGTAGACCCTGCTACATGCGAGATACAGCGTGAAACTTAGGCAGAGGGAGCTTAGTAGAAGTAGTAAGACACTCCGATCCCCACTTTCCGCCGAATTCTGGAGGCATTGCGTGTTGAGAAGCGGAAATCAACGCCGTGCTTTTGCCTCTACACCATAGCTAAAAAATGGAAATATTAAATGTTTCATTTCCTAGAGTGGGAAACGAACCTACAACCTGTCACGTTTACAGTCACAGGCATTTGCCCCTGCTGCAAGACTGGCCTTTAACAAATGCAATATTTCCTATTTAATATAGATATTTAATATGAAATATTGGATTTGTATGTCTTTTCTAATATCTATTATTACATAAATAATAAATATTTGTTCACTATAGAAAGGTACAACGACTTACATACTAATATGTAAATATTTTTTCGTAATATTTTTTTCTATTAATTATTACTATTAAGTTCTTAAGACTATGTTGTTGTTACAATTAAAATAAATAAACAAAAGCTTATTCGACCAACGACACTCGTGAGGGAAACGTCCTATTTGTAAACTATGTGTCATAATAAGGTTGAGATAATGAAATAAAATAAAAGTGAAGCTAAAAAGTAGAATTAAATAATAAACAATAGCAAATTTATCATATAGCACCTAATGGAAGCCAATACATGATAGTCAATATAGATAATAGTTTAATAATCGATACAAAACAGCGTCGATAAATCTACTATTTTATTGATGCTTTTAAGATATTTTAAAAGTGGCATAAGTAACATCGATAAAAGGCTGTGCTAAAAAATATATTTCCTACTGGGATTTCCATACATCTATACAATACGAGCTTACTCGCATCGATTGGTCAGGGGCGGCCGGCGTGCTCGGTCCGATCATTAACCCAGTTGTGTGTCGGCGGCGCCGCCGGGCACGCGACTCAGTCCACCGCCATGCAATTGCCTGAACCGCCGCCACCACTTGCTCCTCTGTGGGATCGAATCTTACGAGCGCGCTCCTTACCACCTGATCTGGACGTCCAACTGCTGTACATAGCTATCAAAGATCGCCTATCACATCCCGAGTGGGAGGTTCGATTACATGCTCTAAGAGTCTTGGCAGATCTGCTCCCGCTATCGGGCAATGCGCTCTCTTTTCCTTTCGATCAAGTTATCGATAATCTTGGACATAATTCGCCCAACGTACGTAAAGCTGCACTGGATGCGTTGAAAGTATTCTGCTTACACTGTGAAGATCCTGAGTGCGCGGCGAGAGCAATCATTGATAAGTTTTCTTATAATAATATTAGGCGACACACAGGCAGTGCTGATACTAAAGTAAATATTGTGACCGGACTCATACTTTCCATACCTTCTCTTGTTAGTATATTAAAACGAAGATATAATAATTTGGAGTTGCTTCCGATTTTTCAAATTTTGGGTGAAAAATTATTCGATAGCATGCACCAGGACGTTGCATTACGATCTTTAATGAAACTACGAAAGTTGTGTGGACCACATCAATACAAGACGCTCTTCTCAAGATTAGATTCAAGAATTCAAGATAAATTTCGTGTCCTGTGTGAAATACACGATGAGGATTCGCTAGATGTTTATTACGCTCCTAGAAAGTCACGCCAACCTATTGTACACATTAATCGAGCTTATAATAACCATCTTACAAATTCTATATATTTATCTACTGATTCTTCGTCAGATGAATCGCACAGAATATCATTTCATAATAATAATTATGCTAAAGTTATTATTGAGACTGAAATCAAATTTGATTCGGACACTGCAATTACAATGACTGTTTTGGAACAAAACGAGACCGAGTCCGATAAAGTACCCAGTGAAGAGGAATACGATAGCTCAGACCGTCTCATTTTAAAATACAGTGACCGAGACTCTGAAGAGGATTCCGATGTAGTCGTGAAAAGGGTGCGGTTCGGTGGAGAGAGTGTCAAGATTAGGACCCCGGACAGTGACACTGTAGTAACTAGCGAAGAGGACACGAAATTAAATCGGTCTAAAGCAATATTGGATAAATCTAGCATAGAAATTATACCCGAAACTGCATCGATAATAAGTGATGTGCATGAAGAAAAACAGGAAGAAAACGAAAGAGAAAATCATTTAGTGAATAAAAAGAGTGGTATTCCCCTTCCCATTATAAATAACAAAGCTCCTAAGGCAATGATCAAACAAAATAAAGTGAAACTAAAATCTAAATCTTTAAGTGAATTATATGATTATTTTAGCAAAAGAAACGATCTGAATGATAAATGTAAAGAGACATCCGGATTTGCTTTGACACTTGTGGAGGTGCGATCTCCTGATAAAGTGCCCAGTCCGGTGGAACCCCACAGAGAAATAGAAGTTTTACATAATTTACAAAGAAGTCCTACCCCTTCTCCCCGCAGACAGCAGACACGTATCAGTCTAGATCACGACCGGTACGTATTTACCCATTTATCTTTATTTACTGAAAGATTCACTTAATTATTATTTAAAGATACAATTTACTATCCAAATATTGATAATAGCTTCTATCGTAATCCTCAGTAATAAAACTTGAAATGCCTATGTTTAGAGCACACTATTTTAATATTAACATTTATCATTATATACATATACATATGTACACTGCTTAAATCTCTGTTATCAATTATTCTTTATTTATAAATGTATAAAAAGTATTTAAAATTTCTCGTACAAATTTACTTTTAACTTGCTCATATTTTGCCAAAAGGTGCTATTTATTTGAAACTATTATATAATTAAAATTCACAAGTTTTTTAAATTAATAAGCTATATTTATATTTTTCATTATTAATATTAAAATATTACCTATAGACTTTAAGAACGTATCAGCCGGGTATATTTAGTGAAACTTTTGAGAAGGACAATGTACTCATTTTGCATAAAATAAACTACAAATATAAGTTTGTAATGATTTTTTTCTATGAAACGGCTATACATTTTCACTTTTCGTGTGTTTTATATTTATATTGTAAGATCTCATGCACTTCGTGCTGAATTTCATAATTGCAGGTCCATGGGAACTAATTTATTACTCGGCGAATTTCATTCAAAATGCAACAAAAGCGATGCTTATATCATTATAGTGCATTTACTTCGTAGCTTCCTTATTTCTTTGTTCTGAGGGGCCGTAGACTTAAATATTGTTATTAATTTCATCTTGATACTTCCACGTGATCTCGAGATGTATGGTCTTCACAGACGGATAGATGGACAACAAAATGATCCTATAAGGGTTCCGTTTTTACCTTTTGAGGTGCGGAACCCTAAAAAGAAATATTATAAGGGTCCCACAACAAACGTGTTATTGACGTGATAAAAGTGTCATTCATGATTATGCAGTAATATTCATAACTCCGTTAGTCTACTTACAGGTACTAGTCTACTTACTTAGTTTACTTAATGTATATTTTTTAGGTTTCTATACCTTTTAAGGAAAAAAGGAACCCTTATAGGATCACTGACACACATCATCTGTCTCTTTGTCACGAGCCTTTATCTCAGTAAAAAGGGCGTATTTCGACACTATAAAGGGAATCAAATTTAATAGGGTACTTCCGGTTGACCTAGAATTATGAAATTTGGCAGCTAGCATCTGCAGGTAGTACTAGTTCAGGAAACTATACATTTGTGGTTAAATCCTAAATAATAATAGTCTTAAAAAGGGGGCAAATTTGGTATTAAAGCTTGATGCTTTAAGTGACGATCTGATACCACAGTGCCCAGAGCCCTAAGCTAAGCTTAAATTTCAAAAATAAGCTCGACACCTTTTAAAGAAGAGTTTATAACAAACGTTGATTTTCATTTAGACTCTTTATCAGGTTCGTTTTAAATTTGGTGTCGACAACCCACGACGGCGATCTGCTTTCACCGAGGCCACCATCTCCCTTACTGGGGCACTATGACTGGGAAGAGCTGGAAATTGTACCGAGGCACGTGGTTGCTCAGTTGCATAATATGGTACGTTAATACATACATATATACTTTGAAACTTTGTATTAGAATAAATACAGGTATACCATTTAAAAAAAAAATGGAAAATAGTAAGTTAAAAAAAGGTACAGGCAAAAGTCTGTTGTATTATAGTATGTTATATGTCTGGTATATTAGCAGGCACGCTCGAAACGCCATAAAATAAGAACTGAACTGAAATCAAATTGTAAATAAAGCTTTCACTTTTAATTACTATTCACCTTGAGCGACACTTTAAAGAACAAATGAATATTCTATTAAGACTTCTTAATATATGCGCCCTTGACCAACTAATTTTTGGTCAGTAATATTTTTTTTTGCAAGGTCGCTCGTTCTTTTATTTAAATTTAGTTTCACGAAACCCTATGTCTGACCTACAATATTCCTCGTAGTAGGTTAATCCTATAAGTTAATCCTTGAAGTAAATATACCTAATACTACATTGTACTGGAGGTTTTTTTCAAGGCAAAGCGTGGCGTTTAGTTCCGCCGCTCAATACTTTCGTGTCTATCTCGTGTGTCAGATTTGGACTGAAAGCGGGGAACAGATAATTTTATCATTATGTTCACTCCTCCGTCTACCCTAATGAATACGGGATACAGCGTGAAGTAAAAAAAAATGTATAGTAAGATGTATCTATCGCCATTCACAATATTGAAAATTGCAAAAATACTTGAATATATAACAAATACATTAGCGGTAACGAGGACAATGGCATCAAGTTTGTGTAGGTCGTAACTTATAATTATGTATATTAAAATAGTATGAGACTGTCTTAACACTAGGTTTTCTCTGCCTACCCTGTTTCGTGATGTATAATATTATATATAATTTATTTACTATTCTCTCTTGTTAAGGAAAACTGGATAGCGGCAGTGAAAGCTGCAGATCATCTCCATGGCATCCTCTTGGACCCTGATAATGTCCAGAAATTGGAACCCGTTGGCTTGTCTTTCGTGCAGCACATGTGGGCGTTGAGCGATGCGGTATGTATATTTAAAATTTTTTAAGTTGTCATCCTGGCAAATCAAATCTTTACATCTTGACACGTAAAAAAATGCCTTATTATAAAATGTTTAAAAACGACGCGCCTATCTCAATTGGAATTTGAAATAGGCTTGTCGTATTTTCTGACGTTATTCAGCCTCATGCAAATATTTTGAAGTTCCTAGGAGGCAGTCTTAATTAAACATGATTTTTTTTTATTGTTTGCACACTTGTATCGTATTAACAGTTGACACATATTTAATACAACATAGTAAATCTTTTATAATATATCAGCAATAAACATTATTATTATTATCGTATGAATGTTACCTCGTTAAAAGTAAATACACATTTGGTTTCTACCATGTTAAATATATCTTATCTCATGTTAAATATAACTTTTACCCCCTTATCCCTCAAACTACGGGATGGTAGTTTGTATAAGACTTATGGCAATGACTAGTTGTGATAAATAATAAAATAGGATTTTCAAGAAATCATACCCTACCATTTAAATTAGCAGTGGGAGTTTGTTTGAGTTTTCTTATACAGACTTTATCAACTCGTCAATGTACACTAGGTATTTAGATAATTTAATTAATATTTACAAAAAAATATACTTTTAATCACATGTCTTTCATCTGTCATAATTATACTGAGTGAATTATTGTGGTAATCTTCTTCGTCTTGACTCATCAATCACTTACTGGTGATACTTTTTACTTACTTACGTTACTTAGTTCTAAGACGTGTAGAATCAGAAACTTGGTTCTTCGCGGGATCTGATAACTGACCTGATCTGATAGCTTTTTGATAGTGCGAATCATCGTTTTGGCAACATTTTACATAAAAATGTTTGTTGTCTTCTGTGTTGGATGATATGAAGAAAACTGCAGTTCGTATAAATTACTTTATTTAATTACATTTTAAAATAACAAAATACACAAATACTGACGAGCTTGGAGCAGTGCCTGGGACTTGCGACCACAGGAGTAGGCTAAATACTCATTCAAATGGGCTGGAGCAGTGAAGGCGAGTGCGCCATCACTGCTCCAGCCCAATATAGCAAATTACCTCAAAAGAAATATCTACCGCCTTTTATACAGTTTTAGTTAAAATATTATTACCTATTAAAGAACAATGTTGCATACTTGCTATGGCATACTACAGATAATTAAAATACAGTATATTGTCGGTAAATATATCAAGTTAACATGTATTTGGTAGAATACAAATTAGCATATATTTTTTCGCTGATACGACGTTAATACATCTAATGTGTTATTTATATAATATATTTCAATATTGTAATTTATTTATTTATCACTTATATACAAACATACATTTAATTGAATTTATGTATTTTATAGTAAGTATTCGTATTTAGTTTATTTATATGAAAGCGCTCGCTGCCGTCGACCGAACCGGTAAGGTGTTCTAACATTTACGCCTACCCCCTTGTCGACGGCATATTTTATTAGAATAGTCGATGCTTGCCACTCGATGTGCTTTCCACACGTTCCATTGTTTTCTTTATTATTTTCTTCCAAATGAGTATTTATTTTGTTCTCTTTTATATATATGTTTGTGGTTGACTTTTGTATAAACTGTGTCGTGATTTACTATTTGTGTTCAAACTATATGTGCTTTAAAGTGGTGTTGAATGTACTCAGTGCTAACTCTACGTGAATTTTTATTCATCTCCATCACACTACATAGGTATCTATAATTCTTAAAAAATAAATAAAATAAATCAGCTTCACGCTGTATCCCGCACACTGCAGGGTAGGCAGAGGGAACCTAGTGTTAAGATACTCTCCCCACTTTCTTCCGAATTCTGGAGGCATTGCGTGTTAAGTGGCAGAATTCAACTAACTAATATAAATGGAAATATATTATAAATTTAAGTAAATATTTCATCTCTTCGAGTGGAGATCGAACCCATAACCAGTCGGTTTACAGTCACACTTTGTGCCCCTGCGCCACGACTGGCCTCATCTCTCTTAAGAATTATAGAGACTTTTCTATAATTCTTTTACTCGTAATAACTGCTCGGCTCGCAGATTTATAATTTTAATGAAGTTTTATCTACAGTTACCGTATTTATTACTGTTTTATGTCATTTCCTATATTTATTTAAATATAACTATTACATCAGCACGATGTACTTGAATATAATATAGTAGGTATAATAATACATGTACTTTTGAAATACATTACAAAACATTATTCTCTATAGAGATATATCAATAACCTTACACAAAACGGAGGCCATTCAAGAAACAATATCCCTTAATACTACTAGATACTCTTAGATTAGCTTTTAAAATATTGTCTTAACAAATAAGAAGACATCGCAGAGGGGCCGCGTCAGTCTGTAAGCCGTGATAGTTGTGGGTTCGATTTGCCCTTCCTTCTCGAGAAAATGGTTGTACTTGAATTATCTTCATAGCCCGCTCAAGAGAAAACAATTTGTAGCGATGATTTCCGCCACTTATTACGTTCACTGCGGAACCTATTCTTAAGAACTTTTAGCTGGTGCGGTTCGGGTTTTTTTTGGCCGCATATTCCATACATTACAGTCTATAGCTCGGAACAGCGTAGATTCCATATGAGGCCGATTCGACCTCAAGACACAGTGAACGTCTTAAATGGCGTAGTTTTATTCTGTCTACCTATCCTACGCGAGCTGTTTTTTTCTCAAACAAAATCATATTAATAGGTATCAGCAGCAAGAGCGCCGGCCGAGGGCGCAGTGTGTGCAGTAGTGCGTAGCTCCAGCGCTAACTGCATACGGCAACTTCTACCCGCTTTGATAAAGCGTTTGGCAAGAGACCCACCCTCGGCGGCGCTACCTCACGCCTTGTTACAAAGGATGGCTCTACACCATCTAGTGGAGTTAATTTTTGAACCAGATATTACAGGAGTAAGTTATGCTTATGTTATGTTATGTGACATTTTTATTTTTTTTGTCTGTTTGTATGTGCGCTTGCTCACGCTAATGTTAGAAACGACTTAACTGATTTAAATGCAGTTCTCACTATTAGATTCCTTAGTGTTTGTTGTATTTTAATCGATTCATAAATAAAAAAGTTATGTCAATATAAAGAGTTGCTTTCGACAATATTGCTACTAAATAAGTGTTTTATTAAATTGGCTAAAACTTTAGCTATCAATATATAAATATTGCCTTTAAAATGATAATGTTATTAGATCACAAGAGTAATTGACGTGATAAAATAACTAATTGTGTTTTACAAGCGGGCGAAGCCACGCGGGGGCCGCTAGTTTAGTATATATCTTTACATAAGGTACATATATAAATGGAGGAATTTATCGGGGTTATTGTTTATTAATTAAAGATATAAAAATTCTGCTATCATCTGAATTTTCTATAGGATTCAGAAAGCGGGCAACTTCGAGCAGCGTTATGTTTAGCGAGGGCGGCCGGCCCCGCCGCTGTGCTGTCCGCTGTTCGCAGACGACTTGCGGATACACCACGAGCCGATATCTTTTGTAATAAGGTTATATTAAGCATATTTTTTTTATATTTTGCATCATAAGATAAGTAAAATTTTTGAGGTGGACACGGCCCACCTGGCCTTCTCCTACGCCTATGAGTGTATGTATATATATATATATATATATATATATATATATATATATATATAAGCATAAGAATGTCCTGCGACCTTTATGTAAAATGACAAACAAAAGTATGTCAAAATATGTAATGATTCTGTACATTTCAAAGTAAGTAGTCCACGAACAAACTTAATGGATATTACTTAAGTTAATTAAAAAAGATCGATAAAGAAACATTAGCTCGGTTTCCAAAGCAAAAAAGAAATGAGCGGATAATGCGTAAACGGACCGGAACTTCTTTTAAATAAAATAGACTTTTCCACTAACAAAGAGTTTTGTATTTTGTAATAGCTTCGCTCCGCTCCCTACAACTGAGGGAGTTTATTAAAATTTTCCCCCCGATTTTTTATTGGTGGAAATACAAGTATTTATGCAGTTTACTCTTGCGAGTTCAACGTGGTCCTTAATGGGCCCGTTCAGCTCGCGGTGGAAATCAGGCCTTATTATGCTTAGATTTTAAATAATAAATAATCGCTTACAGCTTCGAGAGCGTCTCAACAGGCCGGTTGAAAACATAAGAACAAATCATGTTGCCAGGTAACATATACAAAAAAAACATATTTAAAATAATATTATTACTATTATTATTTTTTTCAGCTTCACGCTGTATCCCGGAAATAGCAAGGTAGGCAAAAGGAACCTAGTGTTAAGACACTCCGTTCCCCACTTTCCGAGTTTTGGAGGAATTGCGTGTTGAGTGGCGGAACTCAACGCTACTTTTAACCGTAGCGTTTGGCGCTCCGTTCTCTCTGACTACCCCGCTAGGGATAAAGCGTGAAGCTAAATATAAATCTACTATTTGTATAATTTAATTTTAAAGTATGACTTACAATATTACCACTAACTAAGAATTATGTTCAAAATATACGCAAAAATATTTTAAAAGATAATTAATTCTTTTAATGAAGATTACTAAAATCTCTATCTTTAAATAATACAAAATAACTGTACCTATATATATTATAGGTAGCAGCAATATTTACCTGAAAGGACAATTCTGAGGTTTCCAACTGTTTAGTTGTATGTCATGATTGTAAATCTCACTTGAAGGAATATATGTATTTACAATATGAATAAGGAATATTTACGTAAGGAATAGTTACATTTACGTTGTTATTCAATATGCTAAAAGTGATAAAAGACAATAAATATCTGACTTTTGAAACAGAAATTTACCAAAAATGTTTAATTATATCAGAATGAACAGATCTTTCTTCTTTTTTTTTTCAATTATTTTTCGTAGAATATCTCAGTTACCAGTACCATCGCGAAGACGAGCGCGCTCTACGCCGGTGGCCGCGCCTCCACCTCGCCGATTAAGGCCTTTACCTGATTCAGCGCCTATTCCTGGTAAGTACATCATTGTGAACAATACGACCTAAGTTTGAGGTGTCTGTGTGCATGTGTGTACCTGTATGTCTGCGGAATCGTAGCTCTCAAACGGTTGAACCGATTTGTACCTAGTTCTCTTTTGGTTGAAATTGAAAAGGTGACTTAATCAGCCGTTTGGGCATCATCAGTTCTTTTATAGTTGATGAAAGGATGTAATCAGCTTTTACTGGTCTGATCCTTTCACTTTAACAATATTGCCTACATTTGGGGTAAACTTGACCTGGTGCTGGAGTATCACATAGAATCCGTCGGATTTCCAAGTCTTCACGAACTTCGGCCGCAATGGAATATAGATATGGGATGCTATGATGTTTTTTTTACTTTTTATGTCAAAGGTTTTTAAAATGTTTAATTTCACTTCACTCTCTGTTCACATGTAGATTTAAACATAATAAAATATATATCGTATATTCATTCATAATAATATAATGATAATTTAATTTTTATTTGTTAGGTATATCGCAACCAAGACGAGATTTCGTTTTGAACCCTGTCCCACCGGCCATATTGCTTGAGAGGTAATATTTGATATAATTGCATTTTTATATTAGTGTTAATTGTTAAGAGTAAAATAATGTTCATTTTATGTCCAAGAAAAACATGTCTACAATAAAATAACATAGAACAGTCACAAATACTTGTTAATTTCTTGATATGTACCTACAAAAATATAGAACTTCTGAAAACAAATAGATGAAAATCTTTGACGGAATTAGTCCTGTATATTTAATGTAATACAGCCGATTTTTTTTCGTATTGCAGTCTATTTTTTTTTCTTATAATTATTATATAAAAAATAATTATAAGAAAGAAAAAAATAGACTGCATACTACTTCATATGTTCTGGTTGAGCAAACGGAACAAAAACAAACGAAGTATTGAAAATTGTTCAAACATAATTAATTCAAAGATATAGTAAGCATTGCTAAAGTATAGATTGATATAATCTATACTTTAGCAATGCTTACACATATATTTTTTCATCTACATCTACACATTACAAATGATCGCACTTATGGGATCTCCAAATTTATGAGCCATACAAGTGATACAAATAACGCAAATTACTATAATTAGTATTTAAATAAATATACACAATAATATTTAAATACAGCTGATTTCACTATCATTTAATCAGCTTCACGCTGTATCCCGCACACAGCAGGGTAGGCAGAGGGAACCTAGTGTTAAAACACTGTGTTCCCCACTTTAATCCGAATTCTGGAGGCATTGCGTGTTGAAAGGCAGAACTCAACGCCGCACTTCGCCTCGACACCAGAGCGAAGAAATGGAAATGTAAATTTAAATAAATATTTCATCTCCTCGAGTGGGGATCGAACACACAATCAGTCGGTTTTACAGTCACTCTTTGTGCCCCTGTGCCACGACTGGTCTCGACTGGTTAAAAATATATACCTAAGTATATATTTAAAAGAAAAAGTAGTGCCTATTTTAAAAAATATATATACTTGAGTCAAGCGTTCTAAGAATAAAATCACGCACCCACCACCCACCGATCCAGCACTTTCCTAGAAAATGCGTAACGCTATATTACGAATAGAACAGCTAACTATCGTAACGTCGGTTGTAAATTGAGCAAACTCGTGAAACACCTCCATTTGCGAAGTAAACATGGTAGGGACGGTGTCTTAGCAACGGAAGGAACAACGCTTATTAACTAGGGGATACTACCTCGCTTACTACCCCTGAAGCATGTCTGTGGCCATATGTGCTTTTAGGTCAATGGGTCGATAAACGCTAACGTTCTTCGTCAACAAATTGTTTATGTTTAAATCGATATAAAATTCGATTATCCATTCACATTATATTGAAAATTTTAGTAGCGACCAACACACGTGGATAGGTGCTAAGTAAAGTTATATGTATAATTGCGTGCCGCCGTTAACCTACATTTAAAAATGAAATTACCCGTAGTCTGAGACCCGAGTTCATTGAAGGCGCTAAATGGCGACCTATTTATGCTATCGTCAAATCGCTCCACTTTATTACTTATTAACCTCTAATAACTGTAAATACACGTTTGTTTCGATCTAAACTATTCGGTATATTATTTAATGTAAGTTTGTAATAATATTATGGCACTTTTCCAACGCAATTATGTTCAAAATTTTAGTTTTCCGCAAAAACATTATACTTACAATTGGTAAGATAGTTCGACAGCGTTTTACATAATATGCCGGCAGGGGTGAGTTCATTAACATGAGTGAGCCAATTGATTGCTGACGAGGTATTTAGGGGGTACTCGGTAGTCAGTAATAGAGGCGCCGCGGCGATAATGCGACGCCTCTGCTGTTGCGGGCGCGCCGCCCCCGTGCGGCCCGCGTGCGCCCCCGACCTGGTGGCTGACTTACCACCGCATACGCGGTAATTTCAATTACGTTGATTAATACTTATTTGCGAACAGTTCTACTTATATATACATATGTACTTGTATGTTTAGAATAGAAATTAAAATTTACTACTAATAAATTTTAGCGGCTTTCCTAACATTTTTTTGTATTTCCAGGGAGCCGAGTGCTGTTAGTTCATCAGAGCACATGGAGAAACAAGATTTGAAAGAAAATGATAAAAATATAAACGATTCTATTATTTCTGAAGCCAATATAGTAGTGGAAAACGAAACAGATGAAATTGACAATGCGTCATCGTCACGCGCGCCTTCTTTACAAATTGATGATATATCAGAAGATCATGTTTCAATTGTTAATTCAGAGCCTACCGAACCGGAGCCAATACAAAATTATATAATATCTGCTACAGAAGAAACGAACTTATCCCCTTCGATTTCAGAACCTAAAGAAGTTTCTGAAAATAAGATTCCTAGCGAAAAATCATCACCATTGTCTGTTCGCTCTAAAAGTATTAAATCATTAGCTTCTACGAGAAGCGGAAATACTTCACCTGAAGCAAATAATGAAATTGACGAAAGTAAAGCCCCAGAACGTGATGTTCGAACTGCGCTCGCTGAATGTGTAGTGCCGTCGCGTCATGAAAATTGGGAGGTCATTGTCAATGGACTTCTAGAAACTGAGCGTTTAGCAAAAGATGAGGGCGCAAGAGCCCCTGCGGCCAGTTGGCGAGCGGCGACGCGCTCCGTAGCACCACATGTGCGCTCCCTCCGCTCTAGGGTGGCCAGGGCGGCTTGTTCTACTCTTGGGTCACTCTTCGAGCACCGCGGACGAGCGCTCGATCCCGAACTGGAAGAGGCTTCGAGTGCGCTACTAGAACGATGCGCGGATGTGAATCGCTTCCTTCGGGCGGACGCGACGGCGGCGTTGTGCCGCGTGGCGTGCGGCGGCGGGTGCGCGCGCGCCGGCGTGGCGCTCGCGCGGCGGGGCGCCTCTCATCGCGCGGGGCCGGTCCGAGCGGCCGCCGCGCAGGCTCTCGCTAGGTTGGTGCGACATCACAGTGCGGAGCGTGTGCTGGAACTGCCGAGTGAGCCCCGGACGGTTATACTGCGGGCCGCTGGGGAGCTCCTCGCCGATGCCAGCCCTGAAGCACGTCTTCATTCGCGACACCTCTGCCTTGCGCTGGCAGAGGATCCGCGATTCCGACAAATGCTTAAGGACGCTATGCCGCTCACCCGGTATCGGGCGATAGAAAAATATGTGGATAAATTACGCTGCCGATAGTGGATTACTTATAGGCGTTATAAAAAAAATGTAAATCGTTAATTTTTTTTAAATATCAATAAGTAGTTATATAAATAATTACAAATATATCAATAGGAAAAACAAAACGTACCTACTATCATTCCAAAACAAAACAAATTCATTTTAATATAACATATTATAGTATATATACTATACTATGTTATACTAAAATGAATTTAGATTAATAATATTATTTGTACGAAATAGTCTATCGATATGACTGATATGAGCAAAAGGTATTTTTGTAAATGTAACTTGAAATAAGACTTAACTAAGTCATGTGGTTATACTTAATTGATTTTAGCGGTTGAACCTTGAAATTGTTGACCTTGGAAGAACTTTATTTCTTTTTATTACTTTTCTATTGACTTATATAGGTATAAGTGCCTAGACGTATTATAAAACGTTTTTTTTTAATTGTATGCTTTATATAATTTTACCAAATTGTAACATTCGTGGGCATATCTAATGTGGATGTAGAGATAAGCACTTTTTACAATCTCTACCTTTATAATTTAGTATTTAAAAATCTGAATGTGCATGAATATTTGGCTTTTTAGGTGTTGTTATCCTCCAGGATGGGGTGAGTTATATTTTTATGTTTATCTGTATTATACCTACTGTTTTGATTTAATTAATGTGAATAAATGTAATAAAAATTAACTGTGTTCTTGTTGTTATTGTCGAATAGATTGATATATTCATTACAAATAAGTCTCTACAGTTTGTTACTTATTTAAGTAGGATAGTTTTTGTAGAATTACACAAATTGATTGCCTACTTATTCGTATAGATACCTATATTTCAATTACCCTTTTCATCATATAACTTTTACTACACAACCACGTAAAGATTAATTGAACTATTATATAATTCCCAATAACTTATTGCCTTGAATGCCTTCATCGCTCATTTTGTGGAAAGGAAATTTTACGCTGGTAGGTACATATACATAATTCATTTTTACAAAACAAAGTATAAATACTATAGTCTATTTATTTGGGCGTGGGACAAAATTTAAATTAAGAAAACTATTTTTTTTAAACTTTTATTGGCTCTTTTTAAATCTATTTAATTTTTGTAGCGAAGGGTTTCCCGTATATGGTTCTAGCAGGTAGCTGTATTGTTCATATATTGTCTTTTTTGAAAGCCTCATGATAAAAACCGGACAAGCGCGAATCGGGCTCGCCCACCGAGGGTTCGTACAAAAATTGAAGGTCTCGAGCTTTTTTTTAAATTTAAGTTTAGCATAGCCAGAGCCCTTTCATCTAGTACCCCACATGTACTAGCGGCTTTAATATCAAATTTTCCCTTTATTTTTTAAGAGTTAAGCACAAATGTATACTTTAGTTATAATAAAAACTAAACGATATAAAAAGGTCAAATGAAATATCTATTTATTATATTTTCTTTTCTTTGCTCTGGTGTCGAGGCAAAGCACGGCGTTGAGTTCCGCCACTCAACATCAATGCCTCCAGAATTTGGCGGAAAGTGCCTATCTTACTGTCCGCGTGATACAGCGCGAAGCTATTAGAATAGAATAAAAAAGGTTGCAAGTAATCTAATAAATAAAAAAAAACTATTTATTTATAAATTTAAATAAACTATATTTGTATTTTTAACTTTGAATTAGATTAATAGTTATAATTAGCTTGAAATGGAAATTAATAAGAAAATACTCTATGATTTATTAGTATTGAAATGTGTTCGTTAGTTAGAGAATAATATGCTTTGGTTTTGGGTGTTTTTGTCAACTATTTAATAAATCATTTTTAAAAATTAAGAAAATAATTAGAGTCATTTATTATATTCGATTTCTAATAAGTCTAAAATGGTTACGTAAATTCTTCTGGCATTGTTATTTATTTAGAGTGCTGTATATTAACTTCATCAATCGTAACCTATAAAGTAATGTCTGGTTTGTTTACCTTTTTAACAGACTTCTGTAAAGAGGAGGTTACCAATTCAATTGTTTTTTAGGGTTCCGTACCTTTTAAACACAATTGGAACCTTTATAAGATCACTTCGTTATCTGTCTGTCTGTCCAGAGCCTTTATTGCAGAAACGGTTGGAGATATCGAATTTATATTCAAACAATATACTCAGATCTGCGGCCCTGATGATTTCCTGAAAAAAACGTATTTCTACATTTATTTAAAAAAGATATGGCCGTTAATATGGCAAAAACGCGCATTTAGACACTATTAAGGGAATCAAAAATTCCGGTGGACCTATAATTATGAAATTTGGCAGCTAGCATCTATAGGTAGTACTAGTTTAGGAAAAATCTGAAAACTATACATTTGTGGTTAAATCCTAAAAGGTAATAGCCTTAAAGGGAGCAAAATTTGGTATTAAAGCCGCTAGTTCAAGAGAGGTATCAGATGAAAGGGCTATGGCTAAGCTAGGTCTGAATTGTAGAAAAAGCCCAAAACCTTCAATTTTTATACGGAACCGTTGTCCGTTGTCCGGTATTTTTAAATTATATCTTATGGCTCTCTAAATAGGGTACCTTTAAATACGGTACTACAACTTCAATTTATCCTTTGAACACAGACAAAAAAATTACGTCAGTTACATAAAATATAACTGTCACAAAATATGACAAATCTAAGTCTGCTCATTTACAAAACCATGACCAAACAAAAATAATAGATAAACCTTCATCAATAAATCTGTATGGCTATGAATCATGAATTATCCACAGCATCAGTGCTCAAGCTGTGCTCGTTCATTTTCTGGGGATGGAGTTACTTATGGAGTGTTGACTCTAGACCTGGCCGGAGTCCGGAGTTCCATTCTAGAATATTAACACTACTCCACGGAAGCGTCGCAACCGTAGTTGGACTGATACAATGTGGTGTGACTACTGTTGATAAATGCAGGCTCACTGGTAGGAAGTAATGTACTCTAATATTATTTTCTGTCAAACAGTAAACGAATTTTTATGTATAGTTAGTGTGTCTTACCAAAGATGTATCAATAACTATTCTTACTCTATACCTATTTGCACCTTTCATTATTCTTTTATTTTTTTTTGCGTTTATTACTTACCTACAGGTCGCGAGGCTTAAACGGAGCTTTGCATTTGTGTGAGTGATCAGTAAAAGTATAGCCAAGAAACCCCTTAATTTTTTTTTATTATTACAGATCACTAAAAATTACTTAACTTATTATACTTTTTTATCAAAATATTCTCTCTCATATGTGTTATTTGTGTAAATATTGTGTCCACTATTCTAGATTTTTGACGTCCGACTCCACATCCACACTATGTAAGTATTTTGAATACTCACACTTATGCAAAGCTCAGCTAAGACCTCGCGGACAGGTAAAAAACAAAGTAAATCAGCTTCACGCTTATCTCGCACACAGAATAGACAGAGGGAACCTAGTGTTGAGACACTTCGTTCCCCATTTTCCACCGAATTGTGTGTCAAAAGTAGCAGAACTCGACGACACGCTTTGTATTGACATTAGAGCGAAGAAATAAAAAAAAATATTTCATTTTCTCGAGTGGGGATTGAACCCACAACCAGTCGCGTTTACAGTCACACTTTGTTCCCCTGCATCACGACCGACCTCAAAATACTAAACTTCTAAATAATTACATATGCATTTTTTATTTAAATTGATATTTTTCCTTCTTTAGTACTCTAGGTATGTCCACCATCACGTCACCTACCTATTTAGTTGTTACCAACCTATTCAAAAAGTTTAATAGTACTATTTTTTAGCAAAAATTACGAATGTCGACTACGCTCTGATGTTATGGTCGTGGGGATACTTCGCCTTCGATTTTCTCTGGTGCCTTATATACTGGACTCACAGCTACGTAATTCTGTGCCACCACTTGAGCTCTTTATATGCTGTTAATATGTATATGAAAAAACCATACTCTGGATGTACATTTGCTTGCACCCTTGCTCTCATGGAAATTACCAATCCTTTACTTCAAACACGGTGGTAAAAATTTACTCAATTAATTTTTTTTAGTATCAGAATGAATTAAGTAATAAAACTTCTTCATTATTATTGGCCTATATTTTAAGATCTATGCTGAGCAGATTGCACAAAGAAATCGAATAAAAAATCGCTGGATGAACCCACAGCTATCGTGAATACAGTAGTACCTAGTATCTTTATACAGCGCTATGTTTTAGCGCTGTATAAAGAGATTACTTTACAAATACGGTTTTTGATACGTAGCTAATAAACTACATTTAAAATATTTAAATAGGAAAATTTTACTTTAACTCTTAATGTTTATTTTAACTTTAATTCTTATTATTACAGGTTACTTAGAGATTTGGGTTATGGTAAAAGCATTGTATACTTTTTAGTAGAACTATCATATTTACTGCTGTTCCTATCTTTACGCGGATTATTTTGCTCCTTTTTGATATTCAAAATATTACAATCAGATATTCTCGATATGGACGAAAAAATCATATCTTTAGCTTTGTATGGAGTGTCTTGTATCTTCATCTACGAAATACTTGGATACGTCGCGCACAAGTATAAAAATAAACTTGTAAGTTAATGTTATAATTTTGATTTTCAATGTTTCTCAACCTTGGTACAAGGCAGGATGTCTAAAAATATAGTGAGTAGACAAAGAAAATTACAAAGTATATCTGCTAGCACCGGGTTCGATTCCCATCTGGGGGGGATGAAATATTTAATATTTTCATTTCCTCGGCGCAATAAGATATTTATTGTTTGTTATATACTCAAGGCAATTAAATATTTAATACTTTCATTTCCTCACTTTGGTAACGGAGCAAATCGCAGCATTGAGTTCCAGTGCTACTACACGCCTCCAGAATTCGGCAGAAAGTGGAGAATGGAGTGTATTCACACTAGGTTTTCCAGGTTCCCTCTGCCTGCAGAATACAAAGTTCAAGTATAATATAAATTATATATATATAATAATAAAAATATATAACCATGCTCCCATATTGTGAGAATGAGCAATAAAAGAATGCCTAAAAAGGCTTGATATAAAAGTAGTAAAAAAAAATATTCATACATCGAATCCACTTTGAAAATACATTGTCAAATGTACTTTCACAAGTACACATTCAAAGTGAAGAAAAAAAATATTACAAATTTTTTAATATATCTTCAGGAAGACTTCAAGGGTATCGCTAATGAAGTGGTGAGAGAATAAATAAGCCACAAAGAATATGCTTTACTGTGATGAATATAAACTTGATATTTTCCATATAATACCTATATAATTTATAAGTCAACATGTAACATATAAAATAAATTATTTTAAAATTTAATTTCTTCTGATTTTTTTAATATGTATAGGTAGGAATGGAAAACAATATCATTTACTAGCAAAAAATCTTAATCCAATGAAGAATGAAGATAACTTTGGTTATAGGATCCATTATAAATATTGAACTTATTTGAATTTCATTGTCATGCAGAAATTTTAGAAAAAGTTGTCAGAAAGTTTTCCATGCAAATAAAAATATATAGCATATAAATGTTATATAAAAATATATAACAAAAATGGATGCAAAATTCTGAATGTACTAAATAAAAACATCACTAATTGCATAATTGTTTTAGTTTGTTTTTATATAAACTGTTATTATTATAATTTGGTATTTAATATAACAATAACTATTATATAGACTATATGTAAAGAATTAGTCTCTTTAGAACTTTAAAGAATATATTAATCCCTTCTTCGTGTCCTATAATCTCTTTTATTTTTCCAATTATTACGATTTCTATAGTTATCATGGCCTCTTTGCATGTATTTGTCTTGATTATTTGTTTTCTCTTTATTCCTGTATGGATGATGCCTGTGAGACCAATTACCTTGTAAGCTGGCCATTACTAATTTATCATTAGTTTCTTGTCTCTGTGTAGGTACATGAATAGGTACAGGCACTTCTTCTCGAAGCTTGTCAGTCATATTAACAAACTCATTTGATATATCCTTGTCTTTAAATTCAAAAGTAAACTCAGATCCATAACATCTTATAGGAGGTTGGAGAAGCGCAGATCTGCCTCTTTCTTGTAAAGACAACTTCCGATGAAATAGTGAGGTACCTTGAAACAGTCTAACAGCATAAGGTATTGAAACTTCATGACAGTATGTTATAAATGCGAAGTTTTTCTGACGACCATCTCTATCTTTGGCAATTCTCACTTTTTCCAAGGGGCCTGCCTGGCAACGAAAGATAAAAATTATGATATTTATATAATAATATAAGAATATAAAAGATAAATTGTCAATAACAAACCTGCAAAAAGAGTTCGTAAAGCAATTCTTCAGTTACTTGTTCTGATAAATTTCCACACCAAATTGTCTTAGTATCTTCCTCAATCATTGTAGATTTTTTTATAGATTTGATAGTAATAGAATATAGAATTTTAATTTTTAAACATCACATTCAAATGATTCAAGTGATCTTTAAAACTAAAAAAAATAATCTTTTGCTGTCGTTGTCATTTTTCGTTTAATATACATTATACGAGATTAAGCATTGTTTTTAATTGTCTGTGTTCAATTCCCAAGATAGTTTGTCGCCACTTACAAAAACTTTAATGCTAAATAAATAATTTGATATTTACATAAAATATTAATTACCTTGCAGTAATTTAGTGCTTACAAATCTAAATATGTATTACTACAAAAAATGGTACAAAATTTTAAAAAACATGAAATATATGCTTGCTGTTGTAATATATGATTTTTTTTTATGAAATTCCTTTATCCTCACCATCTTAGCGTTTCATAATTATTTTATATACATATTCCACGTCGCAAATATATAAAATATATCGTGTAACCATATAACAAAATTATAACTTAAATACACTATACTGTAAACAACCTTGTTCTATTTTTCATAGTCTAAGTTCAAGTAATTAGTCGATGTAATTTATCGATTCCATTTTATTTGCCATATATATTCTGTATTTCAAATTAGAAACTGTCAGCGACAATCGTGACAATCGTGACAATCGTGACCCTTTGGGTATATGTGTTCTGTGTATGTATTCTGTGATCGTGACATATAACATATAATTTTTATTTTCCACACTCTCCTCAAGTCCTAATGATTAATATTAATTGTATATTAAGCTAGATATATTTATATCTTTTTATTATTTTTTCAGAATATTTATAACTAAAATTACAACAGCATCAAAAGCGTTTATGAGAGAAGCGTGCCTTACCAACTGAGCTGACATAATGCAGTTTTATGTATGTAATATTAAAGGATTTATTTAAAAAAAGCAATTAAGTTACTACGTAAACGATTTGGATTTCTTTTAGTTATATCGTGCAGCAACATGGACGACTCCAGTAAATTTCAGCAGATGCAGGATGAAATGTCCCGGTAAGACGTTATGTCTTCGTATCGTATTAATTTTTGTGTTCACATAAGTTTTTAGTGAAAACAAGGTACAATAACATTTGCTTAATTTACATTGTTATTGTCTTGTTACATCTAGATTCGAGGCAGAGATATCGGGATCGGAAATGGTTGCTATTCGGCCGGTGATAGGAGCTAGCACGTTCGGAGTTGTTCAGCAACAATTAGAGCGTGCAATGCCACCACCTCCTCCACCACCGGCGATAATGCAAACATTTGATACATCTATTATGAGTGCTAGACTGATGTATCCTGCTGTACCACCACCACCCCCACCTCCATCTATGATGGTACCTGCATCTGTGAGTTATTTGTATTCATTATCATGCTGATCTATTTTAAACTACAACTATATATATTTTTTTATTAGAAACAAATACATAACACCAAATTGCTATAAAGATAACTTGCAACAAGCATTATATTATTATTTTTTCTAAATTTATTTACTTTTTACCTACATAGCTGTATACCAACAACAGTATAGTTAATAATCTGAATGTCAATCAATTGTACAACTGTTTATTTAAGCTGCTATGTCTCAACTTGTGCATTGTTATCCATTCTCATGCTTCAAGTTTCAACATGCACTCTGTATAACAATTACAATAATGATTGTATATGTCTCAATGTGTGGATATAGCTTATCTAAAGAATAATAATAGACCTATAAAGAAATATTTTATTTTTTAAGTATAATTTGTTTATAAATAATATAAACATTGTTATGAGACAACTCTATGTTTAATTTGTATTATATGTATTATGTATAATTCTCTTTCACTTCCCATGTGGAAATCTAACCCACAACCTTCATGTTTACAGTCAGACATTTTGGTGCTGCACCACAAGAACAAACTAATATTGATTTATCTTTGCAATTTTTTTTACAGCACATAGTTAAATACTTAAGCAAAATTTTGCTATTCAGTCACAAAATGAATGGTATATTTACAATATGGCATATTGAGACATTAATTCCATTTTTGAATTGACAAATATCATATCTTAGAGCAAAAGATATTTTTAATATATTTTTTACATATAATTGTGCCATTACATTAAACTTTGATATTATTGAAAATGTAATATTTGTGTATTACATAGAAATGTGAAATATCAAAAAAGATATTATTAAACTAAGAATTACATTTTTTAACAGGGTAGCAAGAGAAAACCTAGTTTTAAGATACTCCATCTACTCTCCACAAATTTTGGAAACTTTGCATGTTGAGTGCTGGAACTAAATGCTGCACTTTGTCCTGTTACCAGAGCTAGTGAATGAAAATAACTTATTCCCCTGAGTAGGAATTGCATCCACAACTGTTGGATTTACTGTAAGATTACTGTCTGTTAGCACCACCAGGGCCTCATGAGTTACTTTGATTAGGAGAAATTGATTTGTAGCACCAGTAGTCAATCAATTTTTTTTTGTATTGGTTCCTAACTTATATTTAGATAGCTTTTAATCTAGAGTCAGCATTCAAAATTTATTTATAAACCCCTAGCTTTCACCAGTATGGTAAAAATGTATGTAAAAGTTACATCAAAATTATTTACATGATGTGGCCGTCTTGAAAAAAATATTTTTTCCCTTCAACCCCATAATCCCTAACATTAGAGCCTGTAAACTTCAAGCTTATATTTATCTCCACAAATCTCCTTGGGTGTAAGGTAAATCATTTATTTTTATCACAAACATTAAGACTTTGCCTACCATACTTTATGTTAATGGAGGTGGATACAGTGTGAAGCTAAAGAAAAAAATCTATTTTCTAGGTTCAAAGACTTCGTCCGCCTGGCCCAGGAGAATTCCTTGGTCCCATGCCGTTTCTCAGACCAGGTGTTCCGGGACCTCAGCTAATACCGCCACCACCTCCCAAGCCCCAACCTGTTATATTGTCAGCAGCGCCCAAATTATATAAACAACCAAAAGAAGATGATACAAAGAAAGACAAACATGAAGGAAAAAAACGAGTAAGTTATTTTTTATTAAATAATGAGTAATATTTACTTTTTAAAATCTTCTTCTCCAATATCTTCCTTGTCCAATATAACGCCATCAAATTGGTTTAAGCGCGTGTGCAAAAATAGCAAGATATATGTCAGTACATTGTATGAAAGAAATGTTCTGTTTTATTAGTTCTAAAAAAATGTCCGCGATACCGTATATCTTTTGTAGAGAGGTGGAAGTGTCAGCACAACTTTGAATGAAACCATAGTTTTAACTACTCTATATAAGCCTAATATTTTTTTTTCCAAAAATAAAAAAGTGATTTTGCAAACAAAATAAACAATAAAATTATTGTTGTAATATATAACGCCATTTGTCAAGAACGACGCACGCACACATAAACCTATCAAAAGGAAACCGCCGCATACGCCTCATTCCGAAATCGAGTCGTAGATATTGACGGCAAAATTCAAAGTTGATTAACCTTTAGTAGTATTTTTGTAATAGTATGAGTTCTATGCGTAACTCCGTTGCACGAAATACAGGTATGGATAAACATCGTGAAATGAAAAAAAAATCCTACGTCTAAACTGTTGAGGTATCTCGATTAATTTCTTTAGGTTTAAAATATTTTACCCTATATGCTGTTCCCGTAAAAGGAGCGCTGACACTTCCACCCTGTATATCTTATAAATAAGTCACAATAAGGCATTTTGTGACATAAAATAATAAAAAATTGCAGAGTGATATCAATGTTTTTTGTTTGATTTAGGTATTGAAACTTATTCCATAATTAAGGAAACTTTATGAAGATATGCTTTGGCTTTTCTAGCATGTAATGTAAACGTATATTTATTAAATAATTCAACGCGCTGTTTACGGCCGCAAGCATAGGCACGAGTCCCGCGGGGGGTGCCCTTGGCGCCGCTCTTGCCGCCCTCGCAAGCAGCCATGTAATGTTTGCACGTCCTCAAAATTATTGAATGTATAAATTATACAGATTATATAATTTATATTGATTATCTTATGGCAAATGAAGCATAATAAAAGAATTATAAGAGGTATGCGGGCGAAGCCGCGAGTGGGTCGCTATTATATTTTAAAATGTATCAATAAAAAAAATTAAAAAATCCAACAACCAAAATTATATAATTTATTCTACTGCAAACATTGCATTCTCGTATTTAGAGAATTTAATATATGGCTATCGCGGACTGTAGGTCGATGACTAAGATTATCAAAAATATATTTATTTTAATTTACAGAAGCGAGAACGTCAACAATCACCGCCAAAGGAGATTGAAGTAGTGGAGGTCCCTCCCCCCGCGCCGGCGCCTCCGCCGCCGGCGCCTGTCGTTGTCGAGCCCGTGCAAAAAGTTAAAAAGGAAAAGAAACATCGGAAGGTATGTATGATATATTTATGTATGAAAAAATTACATTACATATCTTATTTTGAGCTTCACTTATTCTGCGTTTAGAAAAGAAGGCAGAATGAACTTACTGTCAAGATCGATTGATTTCATTTAAGATATTGCGTATTGAGTGGACGCTGTATGCTGCACATAGCAGGGTAAGCAGAGGGAACCTGGGAACTTAGTGTTAAGTTATTCCGTTCCCGCTTTGCGCTTAATTTTCAAGGCATTGCGTAGTGAGTGGCGCAACTCAACACCGCGCTTTGCTTCGTTACCAGAACAAAAAAATATTTCATCCCCCCGAGTGGGCATTGAATCCACAATTCATGCATTTGTGCCCCAGCGCCACGACGGCCTCAGGAGCACAGGAGTGCGACTGTGAACGCGACGGTGTATTTTTCCTATCTTTGTTAATATGATATGTCGATATTAGTATCAACATATAATAGGTTTCATTTTAAAATCACATAAATTCCAGGTGGTGAGGACAGCAGGGGGACAGGTGTGGGAGGATGTTACATTATTGGACTGGCCTGATGATGATTTTAGAATGTTCTGCGGGGACCTAGGGAATGACGTCACCGATGAGTTACTCGTAAGTATTATATATATAAATAAAAAAATACATATTATATAAAAATACGTAATTTGCATGATACAGCATAAAAAATATAAAATTCGATTATAAGTGTTTTTTTAATAAATACGTAACATTATATACCACATATGCACAATATCCGCTTTTCTTAATACATTCAATTATCCGGATTTTCGATTATCCGAAAACCTAACAACAGTTAGTCCGGTTAGTTGAGTTTTTACTGAATTTGGATGCGTCGTGGCGAAGAGCTCATTTTCATTGGTTGCTAACTTAGTCTTCATACAGCATTTGGGGGTTGCCCGATAACGGGCTATAGACTAAGGGCTCATTTTCATTGGTCGTTCCAGCACGAATGCGGCGTGCGGGTATAACGGGAACGTAAACGGGTATAACGGGAGACCCGTTCACACTTGCCATAAAGATCGCAGAACATTTGGTCTACTCCAATCGATGAATTTTATTGGTTGTTAGGCCACGTACCTGGAATATCCGCATCCCGATATTTCGTATTCAGGGTCTTTCCGAATACTGTATAACGACTGAGTTGAAAATTTCGATCAATAAAAATTATCTCTTTATGAGGCGGTCACGCGTATATATATTATATAATAAATATACGTAAACAAATTTTTAGACACGAACTTTCGGCAAGTACACGTCGTTTCAACGAGCGAAAGTTATTAGAGACAAGAGGACCAATAAAAGCAAAGGGTTCGGATTTGTCAGCTTTAAAGACCCCGGAGACTTCATCAAAGCTATGAAGGAAATGGACGGTAAGAAGATGGTTGTCAATGATTAGAAAAGTAAAGTTTCAGCCAATTCAATAAAACATTTATTTCTAGCAAATTTTCTCGAACAACTATATTTAAAATGTTAAACTTCTTTATTTATAAAGCGATTGAAACAAAACAAACATTAATGCTAAGGAAAGCTTGCCAAAATAGGATAATAAAGTATAGATATAGATGTTTCATTTTCAAACCCACAGCCGTCGTACCCTTGTGCCACGGGGCAACCACGGTCTCAAAGTTAATAAATTTATTTAGATATAAATAACTTTTTAAGTATTAATATAACTTTCAGGTCGCTACGTGGGTAGTCGTCCAATCAAGCTTCGTAAGAGTACTTGGAAGACTCGCGCCTTAGACGTGGTGAGGAAGAAAGAAAAGGAAAAAGCGGCACTCCTCTCTCTTCTTATGTCCGGCAACAAAAGTTGACAATGTGTCCTATAATATGTAGTCATTAATAAATTCATATAAGTTTATGTTGTTATTTTATTTACTGACGTAATGTTTATGTAACATGTATTAGGATTAACTTTATAAAAGCTTCTCTACATAACATACTTGCTGTAAGCTGCGCCACCAACTAAAATAGATTTCAAGAAAACATTACATAAATATTCAATTTCTAAAATAAATTGTGTCATTGCAGCGTTTCGTTTCAATTCTATATTTATTGAAGTCCTGTGGAATGCACAATATTTCTTGTTTTTTGCATCTTGTTCTTAAACGAATAAATGAGAAGGTGTTCGGATGCGTGTGGAGTCACGATGACGTGACGGTATATATATATGACAGTCACGAAGGCCTCTACAATTTTCTTGTAGTGACAGTATGTGCAAAAAAAATCATTGTGTAAATGAAATATTGTCCTTTATACATGATTTATATATATATAAACAAAACACCATAGTACATAGAAAATAATTTATTAAACAAAAACGATTCTTCGGTAAAACACAATCACTCACAATTGTTGTACTCTCTACTTAATTTATAATAAACAATTAATGACAAACTAAACTTAAATTACATATGTACCTATAATAATATGTTTAATACAGAACTATTTGGTTTAAATTATAGCAATTTAATTTATCACAATTCATATATCCACATTATTTTTTTAAATTGATCCATTTATTATCTGTTGCCATAAGTACCTATGTTATTTTTCTGAAAATATAATCAAATATATTATACATCTAAATATAAACAAAATAAAAAATTATGATACCACAATAAAAACGTTTTTTTTAAACATTTTTACATTAAGCTCTTTAAGAGCGATATGTCGTAACATCGATACAGCACTTCAATAAATCGATATATCGTAGGTACCTCAGACTGACTCTAAAAAATTAATATAATACTTGAATAGTAATAAATATGTTATTTAATGACTAAGATGTTAACGTAAATTAATGTTTTCACCTATGGAATTTACGTTACAATATCTCTTACATGATACAAAATCAATTTTGTGTATCCTTATCGTTGAGGTACTCACGAAATGAAGGCTTTCTTTATTTTATGAGTACATTTGATTTATAAGTATACACATAATTGAAGTTTGACACGACCCTACTTTCCTACCTCATAAGGTAACGCCTGTACCAGAGCCAGGAATTGAACATATTAAATATTTCATTTTCTCGAGTGGGAATCGAACTTACAACCTTTCACTTTAGATGATTATAAAATTAATAATGATCTAAGGTGTTATTGGAATCATATTCTAATTTAATGATTCTCGCGCGTAACCTGGCGACGGGACGCGGTCGTGGGCGGGTGGGCTTGGCAGTGGTGGTCGCCGCGGCTGCGTACTGCGCTTCCAGGCAACACCTCTCGTCGCCCTCTGCGAGCCCGGTGGTCGACGGGCAAAATGGTGCTGTAAAATCTTCTAAGCAGTATGCCCCGGATGCTCTGCAAATTATTTATGGATATTATTTTAATTGTATTAGGTTACAGTGCGGTCGACGTGTCGTGGCTGCCCAGAAGCTATCTATTGATGGCACAGATTTGAATATATGTGGATTTTTTTCTATCCTTTGATTGCATTCTTACCGTGGGAACATCGTGAAATAGCCTAAATCAAGGCGGCCAAGACTTGTCGACCGACACGATTTGTTTTCTTTCTCTTTTCAGCTTCACGCTGTATCCCGCATATAGCAGGGTAAACGAAGCAAACAGAGTGCTAAAACATTCCGTTCCCCATTTGTCTTTGAAATCAAATCATTGCGTGTTGAGTGGTGGAACTCAATGCCGTGCTTTTGCCTTGGTACCAGAGCAAAGAAATGAAGATGTTAATAAAAAATATTTTATTTCTCCGATTAGAAATTGAACCCACAACCGTCGCGTGACAGTCAGACGCTTGTGTCCCTGCATCACGACGGCCTTGTCATTTATTGAATAGGCCAAAACGCATCATCCAGTTCCGTTACTCAACAATGTTTGGATTTTTGACGAAATGTAAAAAACGTCATGTTTTAACACTAAATCTAGGTTCTCTAAGTCTACCATGCTTGCAAGAAGAAGTTAGAGCAAAAGACTCACGTCATGGGCGCGGGCTGCCCCAGGGGCACGGGCAGCGTGGCGGCGCGCGCGGGGGGCACACGCACCGAGCATCGCCGCCCGCAAGGCGCCGCCTCGCGCGCCCTGAACAGGCTCTCCGCCTGGTAGCAGATGGACCACACGTGGCTGCATAGTGCTTCGTCTGTCGACAAGGATCGTATTTACTCACTGATAGATAATATACAGCCAAACCACTATTGTATTTAATTGAGATCTGGAATATAGTTTCTGTTGGACGTGAGGTTAATAAACGACTATTTGCAAAAATTCGAACGAAAAATAGTAAAAAAACTATATTCTTTGTTTATAAGTTTGTTTTTCAGCTTCACACTATATAGCCGGGTAGACAGAGGGAGCCAAGTGTTAAGACACTCTAATCCCCACCTTCCGTCAAATTATTGAGGGATCGCGTGTTGAGTGGCGGAACACAGAGAAAAGAGTGAAAGAATGAAAATATTAATAAATAATCATTCATTTCCACTAGTGGGGGTCGAACCCACAATGTTCGTGTTACAGTACACGCTTGCCTCTGCGCCACAACAGCCTCGAGGTTTAAAAGTTGAAAACACGTACGGGTTTGAAAAAAAGGGATAAAGATGTACTAAAAATGTAATGAATCTGATATAAGACTAAGTGAAAAATGGAGTTTCAATGTTTGCAATTCATTATAAATTTACAATTAAGGAACTTACTTGGCGTGTCTTCACAAAACGGCTGACTTCTGCCGCCATTGAGACAAAAATCGGCGTGTCCGAGACGCGCGCCCTCGCCGTACCTGCCGGCGTTGGTGTGTATCACGTGCACGGCGCGCGCGTCCCCAGGGTCCAGTCGGAGTGCGGGCGCTGACCTGATGAGGGGCCGCGCTGGGTCCAATCCTATATGAAGAATTAATGTTGAAATTGCTAAAACTATCTTCCCGACTGTTTCATTGCTGCGTTTATCAATAATTTTTTTATGTAACTTGACAGACTATAGATTTTTTTTGCTTTACGCTGTAACCCGCACACAGCACGATAGGCAGAAGGAATCTGTGAACCTAGGCGAGTGACTTGGTATCGTGGAGATGTGAACCCGCTTTCATAATCCACTTAGTCCAGTCCAGTAGGCTATTGTTACTATACACGCGTAACAAGGGCAGACTAACGAATTATTAAAGCATACCTGTTGATATTGACCCCACGTCGCGGATTCTATAATATTAAAAATAATGCATACCCAAATAGGAATACGTATATTAACTATGTAAAAATAGATAACTACTTTTCATATAACAAAATGATTTAGTTTCAAACATTAATTGTAGGAAATTAAAAAGTTCAATCGCGCCTAGTTCCCGCCTAATCCAAAAGATAAGAAAACTTATTAAAGGCACTTACCGATAATACGATTTAGTCTGAAGGGCAAATAGTTAGCCATGATGCCACACATGTGAGCACCGAGGGAATGCCCCACACATGTGAGCTTGTCAGGTCTTAAGCCAGCTTTCCTCAACGATCCCAGGGCTTCCGCAACACACCGAGCCACGGGGCGTAGGTTGTGCACGGCAGCCACATAGCACGGCGGCTGGCACAGTTGGCCCCAGTCTATCATAAATACGTTGTAACCTCCACGACGAAGATAAGCTAGGTGAGAAATGTAAATGGTTTAGTTTTTGAAGGTGAAATATTGTATTTTAGAACTTTCATATATGAATACATATAGCGTGGCAGGCAGAGAGAACCTCAAGATACTCAGTTTTTACCCGACTGCGGCGAAGCCCACAAGGAAGGTTAGGTTTGTAGCGTGTGTATATGTATGTCCGTTCCTTAGTTCCCTTGTAAATGTTAAATCAAGGAACTGATTTTTATAAATGATACGTCGTTGGATCTGTGTTGTTGGAGCGAGCGAGAATGTTACTTATAAAATTTTGTTATTGTTTAAAATGTATTTTTATTTTATAACTAAAACCAGAAATGTGATGCTACCGTAATAAAATAAAAGAAATAAATTAAATACAAATTTATTTAAAAAAATACGGGGTAAATTTAGGTAGAAATAAACTAGGTTACGGTTTGGATTCTGTTCGAGAGAATAAAATATTTAATGTTTTCATTTTCATATCCTCATTCTGGTAACAAGACAAAGCGCGGTATTGATTTCCACCAATCAACACGCGATGACTCCCTCTGTCTACTCTGCTATAGCGGGATAGAATCTCAAGGTAAGAAAAATTAGAAAATAAATAAAATAAGTGAATCCCAAATATCCTATTACATAGGTCAATATATAAATATTGGTGTACATTTCGTGATTAATATTTCAAATGTTCTATGTTTGCATGCCCTATCAGGGTATTGAACTGACTGGAGAAAGTCGTGGGAAGTGCAAAATGCTTGCGTCGAATCGCACCAACCGTTGCAGGGCACACTTTCACTTAAAATGATAATAATGACAAACATATTATTAATAATCACTGTATAGGTGTTAAATTTTATATGGTAATTGAAATATAATCTTTTATTTGTATTTGACGTACTTTTAATATTTATAATAATAATCAATTAAAAAAAAAATTAATATTTTTTAATAATTATTTCATATTTTAGTTGTGTAAGTGAAAAATAACAAAAAAATTAAATCACAATATTATTTCTTTTTTTAGCATTATGCTGTATTTAGCATACATCAAGGTAGATTATGGTAACCTACTATGAACTATCAATACTCTCCGTTCCCCACGCATCTTCCAACTTTCAAGACATTGGACGTGGCAAATGAAAATAATCATTACCCCGAGTGAGAGTCGAACCCAGAGCCGTCGGGTTCACAGTCAAGTGCTGTGCCGCTGCGCGACGACGGTCTCAATTATAATATTAATATACCAAAATACAGTTTTATATACTGCCTCTAGCTAAATATCTAAATCAGCTTCACGCTTCATCCCGCACACAGCACCCTGCTGAGGCAGAGGGAGCCTAGTGTTAAGACACTCCATTCCCCACTTTTTGCCGAATTCTGGAGGCATTGCGTGTTGAGTGGCGGAACTCAACGCTGTGCTTTTTTGCCTCGACACCAGTGCGAAGAAATGGAAATAGAAATTTAAATAAATATTTAATCTCCTCGAGTGGGGATCGAAACCATAACCAGTCGATTTTACAGTCACACGTTGTGCCTCTGCGCCACGACTGGCCTCGTATATATCTATATTAAAAAAGATAGTGTTGAGGCCAGTCGTGGCGCAGGGGCACAAAGTATGACTGTAAAACCAACTGGTTGTGGGTTCGGTCCCCACTCGAGGAGATGAAATATTTACTTAAATTTATATTTCCAATTCTTTGTTCTGGTGTAGAGGACAAGCGCGGCGTTGAGTTCTGCCACTCAACACGCAATGCCTCCAGAATTCAGCAGAAAGTGGGGAACAGTGTGTCTTAACACTAGGGTCCCTCTGCCTACCCTGCAGTGTGCGGGATACAGCGTGAAACTGATTTATTTATTTATTTTTATAATGTATATTATACTCGTATATACCTACTTACCATCTCGCAACACGATAATTGGAAGCGTGTCGTCGCCACCCGCATATCCATGAATCAATAGAATTGTTTCGTGTGAGGGTTCCCAGCTGCTCTGTCGTAACCAATCTTCACTAAATAAATCCACCTGGAATTTAATTTAATAAGCAAATAATTAATAAAATCATAATATTATTATAAGCATAAAGCAAGCATTAGTGACTCCAAATACATAAATTAAAAAAACTGCATTTCATATTTGAATTAAAAATATTAACATTTTCCTGATTTGTTGTCAGAAAGTATGGTCTTAGATGCAAGAGCAACTACTCCAAACACTATATTTTGAACGAAGTGATATATTACGTATCCCTTTTTTCTCTTTACCTATCCTAACCTCAAATTGATGCCAAATATAATTTAGGTTTAGTTAATAATATCATGCAGGTATATTGTGAAAACGCAAGTAAACGGGAGTAGAAAAAAACTTTTTTAGAAAAGGTCTAAAAATATGGACGTAGCGGAAATTGAACCCGCGCCTTTTTTAAACCAAGCACTATAACCACTACACCCATACATTCTCAATAATGAATTAATGAATGAAGATACGAAGAAATCCCGCTACGATCAAATTTTTATACGATTTTTAAAAAAGTTTATTTTTAGGTGTGGAACATCACTTTTACAAAAATACATGTGAGTTAATGAGAATTTAGTATATTTTTTATTTAGATTTTTGTAAATTTTCTAAAATGATTAAACCTCATTGTTTTTGTAGCGATTATACACACATAATATATTTTGATCACTACATTAATAGATTTTGACCATTGCACCGTAAGTATTATAGTTATAATCTTTTAATATAATATATTTATATTTTATAACGTTTCAATGTTACATGAAATCGGTTTCGATCGATCGGTTGTTGCTTATACATTGTGTTTTGAAATTCAATGAGAACCATTTTTTTATTGTAACTGTGCTACTCCCCATTATGCTGTTATTAAAGCGAAAGTGAAAAATATAAGAGATAATGATTGAGATTAACAGTATTGAGATTATTAATTTGAAATTCCTTTCATATAACAGACAATTCTCTTCACGAGTTCACATGAAGCACTCTGTTCGAAAATCTGTTAAGATTTAAGACATTTACAGATTGAGTGGTGAAACTCAACGCCGCGTTTTGTCTTAAGAAAGCAGGAAAATGAAATAAATTCATATTCCCGAGTGGGCGTCGAAACCACGACAGTCACTTTTACAGTGATCGCTGCGTAAAGGCGCTGCTCTCCTGTCACGACGGCCTTATAAATAATTATAACAAAATAAATAAATATTGTTATTGAAGTCGTGTAAAAGAGGATAGATGTAGGTGAAAAAGATTATAAAAGCAGTGGAATTGTGGGTATAGACGATATGTGTTTTTACCTTGTTTTTTTTTAAATGTTTACCGCTTCTAATTTCTAACAATATATACCCGTAAAGTAACCTTTTTCTAGTTTGTTTACTTCCGTCTCACCTCCGTTGACGGCTCCCTAAATGTACCCTACGTGTGATTATGGGTATTTGCTTTATTGCCATTTTGACGGAAATAAAAATCAGTTTTTTTACAATATCACATTACCAATCCTGAGTCTCGATTTACCCTAATATATCTTATATTGTTCTGCTTATATTTTACATATATATGATTATATACATGGAAATGGATTTTATTTAATAATATGTAAAAAATAAAAATAATTATGTTTATAGATAAATTCTTTCTAAAAGGTAAATAAAACAAATCTTCTGACAATTTCATCAGTTTCTTGTCTTGCTGTGCGAAGGTCGCTTTAAGTATATAGTTTCATCAAAGGGCCAAGGTTCAACACTCAAGTTACGAAGTGTAGAGTTCCATAGAAGTTTAATATTCAATAACAATTAACCCTCAAACTTGATAGACGTCTTGTGTAACTTAGTATATTTAAAAGTTGAGCAATATCTTAGAAATTTCCTCGATAAATATCGTACAACATATTGATATAATTCTGTCAATTAAAACGCAGGGATTTATAATAATAAAATATCTTCGTTTCATTTATAAACGAAATAACGTGGATATTTACGGTGAAAGATATTTTTTTTCATTGTAAATAGAAAAAGTTTTTTACTGACATGACATGATTATTAACATTTCTCTTTAGTTTTAGATCGAATGATGATATACATATACATATATATATATATATATATATATATATATATATATATAGGCAGAGGGAACCTGGTGTTAAGACACTCCGTTCCCCACTTCCTGCCGAATTCTGGAGGCATTGCGTGTTGAGTGACAGCGAAGAAATGGAAATATAAATTTAAGTAAATATTTCATCTCCTCGAGTGGGGATCGAACCCACAACCAGTCAGCCAGGTTTTACAGTCACATCTCGTGCCGCTGCGCCACGACTGGCCTTTGTATATATAATGAATAGAAAACACTTTCTAAACAGAATAATCTATTTTGTATTCTCCAAACGCGTGTAACGGACGACCCGCGCGCCGGTCCCCGTCCCGCTACGGCACTGTGCGGCCGCGAAATGATTGGCACATTGTTGTAATAATTAAGCTAAATTAAATTAACAAAATACTATGAAAAGGCCAGTCGTGGCGCAGGGGCACAAAGTGTGATTGTAAAATCGATTGTGGTGGGTTCGATCCCCACTCGAGGTGAAATATTTATCTAAATTTATATTTCCATTTCTTTGCTCTGGTGTTGAAGCAAAGCGCTGCGTTGAATTCCGTAACTCGACACGTAATGCCTCCAGAATTCGGCGTAAAGTGGAGAATGGAGTGTCTTACCACAAAAAAAATATGAAAAGTTTAATTTTCTCAAATAAAACGTGACCAATGTAATATTTCAAAGTTCCCTTTATCGCTCTTTTTAACTACTAAAAATGTATAATAGTTAAAATTTCAAAAAAGTAGTAATTTGAGTTTTTTACTTAAAATACCCTTCTTAGTAGTTAAAACAGCAATAAATTATACTTGCAATTTATCATTTTCGATATTTTATCTGTACGACTATTGTTTTCTCATATAAGCTTTACAGTTTGTTCTAATAAAACGAATTTGTGATTTTTAGGTCGTCAGTATCAACGATGAAAGTGGAATTTGAGTTTGTCAATAAATCAAAAACTTAACAAACTTGTTTTATTTTCATGTATTAAACAGAAATCTCGCCATAGTTAATACAAACAAAAGATTTTTATGTTACTATGTTTGTATGTACTACATAAAACATTCTGACATAAAGTAGGAGAGAGTACCACTTAATAAATAAACAAATCAGCTTCACGCTGTATCCCGCACACTGCAGGGTAGGCAGAGGGAACCTAGCGTTAAGACACTCCGTTCTCCACTTTCTGCCGAATTCTGAAGGCATTGCGTGTTGAGTGGCAAAACTCAACGCCGCGCTTGTCCTCGACACCAGAGCGAAGAAATGGAAATATAAATTTTAGTAAATATTTCATCTCCTCGAGTGGGAATCGAACCCACAACCAGTCGGTTTTACAGTTACATTTTGTGCCCCTGCGCCACGACTGACCCCAATTAATAAATAAAAGAAAAAAACTAATATATTAATAAATAAAAATAAATAAATAAAATAAACGTAAAACCGGGTAGGTAAGTGTAATATGCAATGATCACCTATAATCACATTACAGGTTAATTTTGTTTCCTTGATCATAGTTGTCTTTATTTTTTCTCTTATATAATAAATAATAAAAGTTTAATTTTTTCTCCAATATAGTTGCGTAAAATCTAATATTGTATATAAAGAAGTACTGTGGAGTACTAGCAATAATAAAGCAGAAACATCTCCGTACGCGACCGACCGCGAGAAATAGTTTTTTTTTATGATTACAGAGGTTTGGCAAGGGCAGCAAGCTGAACTAAAAGTTTTCTTTCTTAGTAAAAAAATCGGAACTATAAAAAAAATATAACAATTATTTTTTAAATGCGACACCTAAATTGCATCGCAACAAAAAAAAAGAAAAAATCATGAAGATTTAACGTTTTTCAGCTTTTTCAATTTCTTATTAATAATATTAAACGTTATTGTGTTTAATATTATTTCTGATAGATAATTATACGTCTATAATAATTTCCATTCATCTTTAATAATAAATAATAAAAACCAATTAACCTACTTAGCAGTCAGATATTAATTAGATAGTCATAAATTAACAATAGCTTAGAGGTTCTCAAGTAAAGAAGATACGTACCTACCGATAATAGTAAGTAGGTAATAGGTAAGTATCAAGCACGATACATAGTTCTTAGTGCAATAATATATAATTATATTATTAATATAATAAAATTTAAAATAAGAGAGTAATAACTAATTAATCAATGAAAAGAATATGTTAAACAACTTTCTTATTGTAAAATGTAGTTAAAAACTTAAATTCTAAATCTTTAAATGTATTTTAGAGCCCGTCGTGGCGCAGGGGCTCAAGAATGTGACTGTAACGCGATGGTTGTGGGTTCGATTTCTTCGGGAAAAATAATTATTATTGATTAATTTCTTCGCTCTGGCGCCAAGGCAAAAGCGCGAGTGAGTTTGTTAAGTTTCGCCAGTAAACTCGCAATGCTTCAAGAATTTGGCGGAAAGTGGAGAACGGAAGTCTACTCTAGGTTCCCAGGTCACCTCTGTCTACCTTGCTATGCGCGGAATATAGTTAAATTAAATCAGCTTTACGCTGTATCCCGCACACATTAGGGTAGGCAGTGTTAAGACACTCCGTTCCCCACTTTCTGCCGAATTTTGGAGGCATTGCGTGTTGAGTGGCAGAGCTCAACGCCGCGCTTAGCCGCGACACCAGAGCGAAGAAATGGAAATATAAATTTAAATAAATATTTCATCTCCTCGAGTGGGGATCGAACCCACTACCAGTCGGTGTTACAGTCATACCTCGTGCCGCTGCGCCTGGCCTCAATAGTGTGCAGCGGAATATAGTGTGCAGTTAAAAAGAAAATAAAATGAATGAATACAAATAAAAATTCGTGTGATCTAAATATATTTTTTGCGTTATATATTAGAGTTCAACGCTCGCGGTTTTTTTTTATAAAGTATGCAATAGCCATGCATATTTCTAATATTGTTTTGTTATTCCTACTTAATTGTATTAACTAAATTGTACTGGAAACGTTATTTTAATTACAATATATAGGTTGTATTATAGTTTAGTATTTCATGTCAAAAAGATTAAAATTTCAATTTTATCTTGTTAATAAATATGATTTCATGTGTTCATTATTTTAAAGGTAATCACAAACATAAAAAATATTTACCTGTTTTTTATAAGGCTCCGCTTCCGTGTAGAGATTTAGAGTTACGTTTGAATCGGGACATGGTTCCCTTTCGCGACGCCATACACAGTCTTCCAAAGTCGAGTTGTTGAACATGTCAGTGTTCAAGAATAGGGCTTCCTTGATAGGCCTTCTTTGACCTACAACGCCTGTAGAAAAAGCAACATATTTTTAAGATATATAATTTTTTTAGTTTTGTTAAAAAAGTATTTATAAACCCTTACATTTTGAGCCAGTCATAAATTATAATTTTATTTTTTTTTTACGGATATATTATATACGTATTTATATATTTAGAAATTATATAGTCACTTTTTTATCACTAATGGAGTGTTATAATTATATGAATAAAATATAATAAACAAATTTATATTTAAATAATATGTTTTTATTGAGAAAAATGATAATTAATAATAAAGAAATATAAAGATAGACAATACTAACTCTACCATAAGATTTTTCTGGGTAAATCTCTTAAGAAAAAAATATTATTAGTATTACTAACTATAATTATACTAACATAATAATAAATAAAGCTAAATATATATATAAAATCAATCCAAACTCACCACAAACATAAACGAGCCACACAAGGAGCTGTACGCGCGCCATCCTTGCTGCTCACCTACTGGTGGCGCGTATTGCAAGTTACGTTGTATGCAATACGATGTCGCACCGAACTGTATGTACTGTAACGTTGGTGAAATGTGGTACGTTGAACTGATATGACAATAGTGGAATCAGTGTATCTTATACATATATTAAATGTTAGCGACCTCCCGAATCTGTATTATTACTTTATTATTCTTCTAATAAAAATATAATTTTAAGTTTCTATATATATGTATTGAGAAGTAAAATTTCAGCCAATTTAATATAATAGTTATTTAGCTTTTTTATTTATGAGCCGATTGAAACAAAACGAACGTATTTAGGTAGGTTCAAAATATTAAGGTAAGCTTGCCTTAATATAATACTGAAAACTGCAATAAAATTGGCGTTTTTTTTTAAATCATAGTTTGTGGTTCATTTGCATTATTAAATGCCATAATTTTTTTTTCGTAGGTATATCAATCAATCAGTCAAGCAATTGCTGTAAATCAAATAGTCTTTGTAGATATTCTGCTACCGTTTAAAGGCTGCAAAGGTGCAATAAAATGTACTTTAGTTGCTACTTCGCTTTAGTTTACCTATACAAGTCCTTTTTTTCTATCTAATTAGGAGTTGTTTGCCAGGACTTGCCTTTCGACTCGATCTACTCCATTTTGAAGGATCAATTTTAGTCCACTGGTTTTCAAGTTCTACACCATGACATCCAGCCATCACTTTTTTAGGCTTGGGGGTCCTTTATTTAACATTTATTCTCAATCAATATTAAGTGCTATATGTAATATTACTCTGTAAAATTATGAACGGTATTGCATTCGTTTTTGGCAGGTAAAGCTGATACCTGCTATTAAACGACTAACGTCCTACTTACCACCACTTGTTTAAAAATAGTATAACTTTACATTATATTAATTGCACAAAGATAATAAATCCATTTTTTAAATATAATTAAAAATAATTAATATTTTCTTATTTTTACGCATGCCATTCCTTTATAAGATTAGGCTCAGAGACCTCCACAAAACACATTTCGCGCGTACAAAAATAGTTTGTATTACTGAATAAGTAAATGAGAAATTGTAAGCTTTTAAATTACAATTTTTAAACTATCTTTTTTAATCTCTTCTTCTTTTAGTAATTAGTAACTACATCGCAGCCGTCGTGGCGTAATGGCCGTTTCTGGTTAAAAGGTTTAAGTTTTGAGTGAGCGGCGTTTTCCCCGCTACCTAAATGGATTGTACAAGCCTTTGTAATTTCACATCCTTTATTTTCTACATAATGTTAAGGAATGAGGCCGAGGTATGGGGCCGCCGTAGCACCGTCTGGCCGTAAATGCGATAGTTGTGGTTTCGATCCCCACGCGGTTAAATGATTATAAATTTATTTTCATTTACTCGTTTTGGTAGACAAAAGCGCGGCGTTGAGTTCCTATACTCAACACGCAACGCCTCAAAAGTTGGGCGAAAAGTGGTGAACGGCGTGAAACAGTATATTCTCCCTAATGAAGTATAGTGACTCACCAGTCAATAGTCACCACACCCGCCTTCCGTTAAATTAAGGGTGGTACGTGTAAGGTAACGCTTCGTTTGTATATCAGCATTTTTTATTTCCATTTACCATCAGTAAAAATGTATATTTTTTTATTTTTATACATATAATTGACAATGTGTTTATATATATAATTGACAATGTGCGTAAGAGAAAATTTACAAGAATTAATTAAATAATTAACATACTATGTTGATTTATATATAGGTAAGTGTGACAAACAATCATCTATATTTCTTATTTTTATAAATAATTTTAAATGTATTCGTTTACCTATAGTAAACAAGTAAGTATTAAATATTCTATTTTAGTTCATTATTACAAACTATAAATCTTTATCTAACAGTCTAATTTGTATATTTCTTGTTATTTATTTATTTTTACACTTTAAAAATATTTATTTAATACAATAAAATATACAAATAAAAAACCTATAGCTAAAATAATTAATGTGAAAGTAAAAGTAAAAATTCTCTTACTGGCTTATAACGTACAAAAACACATCCTATTGGCTTTTGTACGTTTAAAATCCCACAATTATTTCTCATTGTACGAAGTAACTTAATAAGTGATTTGTTATTATAAATTAAATTATGACACCACACTCAATTTGCAGTATTTCAACATTTGGCGAGTCGCGAGGAAAAAAGCGAAATCGTATTATTTACGTGCTTATATTGTATCTATGTAATTCTAGAGATTGAATGGCTAACGCCGATCAACATTGGTAAGAGAGAGCGAGGTATAGTGGGACGCCACAACAGCCTGCGCAGTCACAGGTAGAGCCAGTTACGTCTACGCGGCTCGCGCGTGCCCGCGTTTACTTGCCATACCGATACCGAGTGCCCGGACGTTTTGGTTTCAATAACACAAAAACAACCTCAAACTTACACATTTATTCGTTCAAAACAATACCTGAATTATATTTATAAATAGATCAACCAAAAAGATATCGACTTAAGAATATATTTCAAGTTAATAGTGTGAATGCCACGGTCTACAGCCTACGCAGCCGGCGGCGTTCCCCTCCTCTGTTCATTCAAGGACCAGGCGTTGAACTCATGTTGTCACAGATATATCAACGCAAACTTCACAATTTGGAAATGTACATAGAAACGGTACAAAGACCGGTATGAAGCCTTGATAGAGCTGATTGACCATTAGCGATTCGGTGTCAACGACAATGTCAATCAGACAAAATACGGGCGAATTTACTAAACACAAACAACAAGTAGGTAAACAGGGCCCGGAACCGGTCAACTTTCCACCGCGTTATCATCCGCCGCCACCTGCCGCAGCGACTTCTAAACTGGGCACTGTGGATTCAACCTCTAAAGAGTTCAAACCTCCTAACGCTGTAAAACATATTGACCCTAATAAAATTCCCTACTCTCTGGGGGCGCAAGGATCTATGCCACTACTCTATCCCGGTGCACCATATCCACAAGTAAAATACCTACAGGGTTTTCCCCCGGGTTACCCTGTGCCTCCAGCTGCGCGTCGAGTACTCAGACCTGCAGGTGAAATTGTTACAAAAGCAATAGTTCACGAACCCGTAGAAGCTACAGCTCGTGCCAGAAGTGCAGACGATACGCAACGTATACAGCGCAATTTAGAAGAAGAACAAATCCATAGAAGATCGGCTGACATGCTTAAATTTACAAAACGTATCGATTCAGATAGTACGAGACAGTCTACAGAACAAAGGCGACAAATTCAAACTCTTTTGGATGAAATAAAAGCGTTAAAGGATGCCAATCGCCGTCTCAGCGATGATAATCAGGAACTTCGTGATTTGTGTTGCTTTTTAGATGATGATCGACAAAAAGGTCGGAAGCTGGCTCGAGAATGGCAACGATTTGGTAGATACACTGCATCAGTTATGCGCCAAGAAGTCTCAGCATATCAGAGTAAACTACGTGAATTAGACGATAAACAACAAGAACTCATTAGAGATAATCTAGAATTAAAAGAGTTGTGTCTTTATTTAGATGAAGAAAGAGAGAGAAGTCCATGTGTCAACTGTGGTAGAGCTGCTGGTCGAGAAAGGGATGATGGTGATGGAAGTAGCAGTGGTACAAACGTTGAAGAAGCTCCACGGTTACCTGCACCTTCGATCTCAATTGCTCATCCGCAATTAGCTGAACGTACCGTACAATATGTTAAGGATTTGGAACAAAAAATTAGGCGATTAGAAGCCGAAAAGGGCTTAGGAATTGGACTTAATGAAAGACCCGAGGCTGTGGTCCGAGCACTTCAAGTTTTAGAAGTGAGAGAAACAGTGGAGAGAGAGCGAAGAAGGCCAGCTCCAGACTTAGATTCGGGCGAACAGGCTCTTGTGAGAGAAATGTGTAATGTCGTATGGGGTAAATTAGAAGACGCGCCGTCACAAGCTCCGCCACGTTAATTAGTAGAAGCTATAAGAGATATCAAACTTATGTTATGATAAGTAATATAAAAAAATTGTATTACACAGTCAATGTGTACCTATATCGAAAGCTGTATAAATAACAGCGTCTGTTTGGAATCTCACACAATTGAGGTCACATATTCATGTCAAGCCACATGACCTACAACACGGTTTAGGTACCGGCCTCCAATCAGACGCAACTGATCTTTAGTTATTAGTGAAGTGAATAAACTGTGTAATATATAGATATGCGTGTTTGCTTGCCACAATGAAACTATCTTTCTGTTTGCCGAATTATATTTAATATTTGAAAACTATAATATGCCGTAAAGTACAAAACTAAGGCGTAGGCCTGACGTGCATAGCTTTAGCTATTTTGAGTTTTTGTAAACGTATTTTAACAAAATGTATTAATTAATTAACGTTTCTCTGCATTGGAATATTACACCATTTATGTTTTAATTGTATAAAATAAGTAAACCAACTGTTAAATTGTAATGAGGCTATATTAATTTATTACTTTGACTGTGATGGATCATTTTATGATGAGCTGGATGCATGTTAAATTTTTCTTGTATGTCAATACTCAATACCTATATTTAACTGTCAAAAATAATATTACCAAATATTTATAAAATTCTAAATCTGTTCTAAAGTTGCAGAAAACGCATCTAGTCATATACAGAATTTTTGAATAATACATATTTAATTAAGAATTAATTTAAATTCATCAAATATTTTGATTGTCCAGCTCTACTTCTTGCGAAACTTGCTCTAATATGTTATTAATTTGTTAATATATTAAATACTGTGAAAAATAAATTATTTCTGTTTCAAATATGTTTTTTTTCATTAAAGTTATTTGTAACCATTTTATTATAGGTATAACAATATAAAACAGAAACCAAAATTGACTTCATACTTCATACTTACATACTTTATACCTCAAATAATGATAGTAATGAAGTGAAAAGAGATTTTATATAAAGTTATTAAATAATTAAACATAACCTCTTTTCTTTCCATTCGTCATTAATCAAAGAACAATGGTATTGCTTCAATGATTATTTGTTTACAAGCCTTTTGTTGTGGAAACAATGGCGGAGGAAAAAGGTGAAGGACCCGAGGATATAGACACGATTGGTGTAATTTCCTTTTTAGATATTTTTTATTATTTAAACTGCTTACATATTTTTTTCTTCAATTTGTTTTAAAATTATTATACTTTGGTATTTTCGTTTTGTCAATTCTATTATTACTTTTCAAATAAAAACACATAGCAATCGAATTGTAGTTGTAGAATAGACATTTGCTATAGGTTCTTATTAATAATTTAAAATAATTTATCTGATAATAATTATATATCATGTTAATATTAATAAACGTAAAATAGGAACTGTTAATGTATTTCCAATGGCGCCTTTAAGAAAAATATTGGCAAACAAGTAAGAGATCTGATTTAGTATACTTTAGATTTATGTTGAGGCCAGTCGTAGCGCAGGGGCACAAAGTGTGACTGTAAACGCGCCTGGTTGTGTTCATTACTTCTCTGGTGGGAAAGCGCGGCGTTAAGTTTCGACACTCACACAATAGCTCCAGAATACAACGGAAAGTGGGGAGTGGAGTGTGTTAACACTAAATTCACTCTGCCTACCCTGCCATGTGCGGGATTCAGCGTGAAGCTGATTGAATATTTTATTTCTTTTTAGATTTATGTAGGTGGTCGTAATGCGGAGGGAGACCGGCACGGCGCAGGCTGGGCGGTGCTGCCTAATGGTGATTTTTATCAAGGCTGCTATTGCCGTGGAATGCGAAACGGAAAGGGATTGTATGTTTTTAAAAATGGCGCTAGATATGAAGGTAATCAACCTACAGAAAGTCACTTTAATTATATAATAAATTTATGTATGTAATTAGAATTTTATATTTTTCACTATATAAGTGTTAGAAAGTAACGTTCTATGAAACATCAATTTTGTGTGTAGTACTTACGATTCTAAACAAATTTATTATATTTGTAAATATTATTTTATATTCCAATATCTTTTTATGTATTTTAATTAAGTAACATTTAGCAGTGAATATAATTTTAGCAAAACACATAAATGATATACTAAAAATGTTATGTAGGAGAGTGGCGGCATGCAATGAAGTACGGAGTGGGTCAAATGATATATCCTGATGGTTCACGTTACGAAGGAGATTGGAGACATGACCTGAAACACGGGTTTGGGGCGTATTACTATCCAAATGGTGACATTTACGAGGGCGCCTGGTTTAAAGGGAGGAGACATGGACTTGGAACTTATTTCTACGCTGAGCACCAGGTTGTATACTTATTGATTGGCTCCTTAATATTATTGTTTGTGATAAGAAATAATTACATTTGAGGACGTCGTGGCATAAGCGTGTGACTCTAAACGTAACGGTTGTAAGTTCGATTCCCACATGGGGGAATGGAGTGTTATTTATTTTTATGCGGCGTTGACTCTCGCTACTCAAAACGCAATGCCTCGAAAATTCGGCGAAAAGTGTAGAACAGTGTTTTAACACTAGGTTCTTACTGGCTACCTTGTTATACGCGTGAATCTGATAATAAATATATTTTATTAAAGCGTATGGCAATTAAATTTTCGCCATTCTAATTATAAAATTCTTTTTATATTGATAATTTTTACATTTGTTTGAACTGAAACTTGTGCGTCTAGCTTTGGAAGATATATTTTGCATGTGTTAAAATGTAAATTAAAAATTGTGACCTACTTAAATTTAATTTTTCTAATCCTAAGCAAAAAACTTTTTTAGATAAAGTTTATGGGCACTTGGGTAGAGGGCGTTATTGAGGGTCCGGGACAAATAATGTATCCTAGAGTGCGATATCACGGTTCCTGGATGAAAGGTATCCCTAAAGGTCCGGGTTGCTTCGTATTTGATACAAATTGCATGCAACACGGTTTCTATCACCTTATAAAGGATCCAAATTACGAAGAATTTGGTGAAAGTGAGGAAGAAAAGGAAGAGAAGGAAAAAGAGAAGTTAGAAGAGGGTGAAGAAGAAATTGAAATTGATGAAACTTTAGGTAAGTAATACGAGGTGCGTTCAATGTATTCTCGGTATCGATACTTTTTTTTATTATAGATGAAACATGGGTTCAACACAAGATGTCCCGATTTTGACGAGACATCCCGATATTTAGCCCAAAAATTAAATGTTCCGATCGGGACAGGCCATGTCCTGCTTTTCACGGATTATTCCACGTACCTGTTAAATCTTATTTTATTACCTAGGTACTTTGAGATTTTAATTGGTTAATACTTTCATAGAAATACAAATAAGTATATTCGTAAGCTACGTATAATTATTCTGAAGAGCTAACTGTCTTACATTTGGTAAACCAATATAGTTTAAATATAGTGACTTTTTTCCAACATTTTTATATTGATATTTATCACCGTTGAAAGCTTCATTTAAAATTCAAATCAATGGATAAATAATATTAAATCTTTATTATTTAAATCATTTTTCACGCTTTTGGCGAAACATTCCCGCTTTTTACTTCAAATATAAAAAAAACCGTTTTTCACTGAAAGAAAATCTGACAACGCTGGTTCAACACTATGACCCTGAAAATAAACAAGAGTCCATGCAATGGGCACGAGAAGGGTACAGGCCCTCGAAAGAAACGTAGTCACTTCATTTGCTGGAAAGTCATGGCCACGTTGGTTTGAGAAAGATTTTTATTGATTGAATATAAAAATAAAGGTGAGACCATAAACGCAGAATCCTAGGCTTCAATTTTACGTAATTTAAAGGAATTAATTAAAGAAAAAAGACGGAATCAATTGACCACCGGTGTGCTTCTCTACGACAATGCAACAGTTCACCCGGTGCGTGTTTCCAAGGTTGCTGTTCACGATTGTTGTTTTTAATAGATCAACCGCTCATCGTATAGTCTATATTTGGCGCCTGGTTATCATTTGTTCTCAAATTTGAAAAAAGATCTCCGTGTGAGGCGATTTGTACATGGTACAGCTGAAGGCAATAAATGTGCATTTTTTACGCAAGAAGGACGGTTATTTTTCTAAAGGGAATCGACAAGTTAATATCACGATGTAACAAATGTATTGAGGTTATAGTGGACTACTTATATTAAAAAATAAAAATATTTTTGGGTTAATTTGCGTGTTTTTTTATGCCGATACCGAGAATGCACACGCCTCGTAACTTATACAATTGCTGGATATTTTTCTGATACCAACAATTTTTGAATAATAATATTTTAAGAAAGGTTTCTTTTTTATTTACAATTTTTAAATATCATTCCATATTAGGAGTATAAAAATTCAGTACAAAGAACCACATCTTAAAAAACCGTCCAAGCGCTTTGATCACTAAGCCATACATTTTTATTACGTAGATATTCGTATACGGTTTTTACAACTTGTTGATGTTACTTATTGTATAAAAAAATCCTAAGTATGAAATAACAATATATAAAATAACAAATCTTTTTATAAAAATAATAATCAACGTAAAAATCGATTTCAGGTAAAATTGCAGTATGGCGTGCTCGTAACATAACAGCTTACACAGCGGAGTTCCTGCCACCAGAGGCTGTGCCGTTACCAATACATGATTCAATACCATCAATTATTGCAGAGACGGTTGAAACTGATATATTGCAGTTTGAGCCTCCATCAGTTTCTGCGGAGGAAGGAGATGATAATGATTCTTGGCTTTTACATCGCCAACAGTTTCTTGAAGAGGCTGAACGTATCGAATAATTTATTGATACTCTTTGTTTAATAGAGATAAAAGATAATTTTCTTTTGGTTATTTACTACTTCTGTTACCATTTTTCTCATTTTGTAAAACTTGCATTTTATTCAACTAGAGCATAGCAGCATATTGAATATATCAAACACAGGGGCTTCTCCAATCCTGTGAACACTAACATCCATTAGACTTTGACGAGGACATTTCTGTCTCTCTTGAATGTAACATATATTGTCAATTTACTGAGACTGATTAAACTTCACTTACATAGTCACCACAGTCTGTGGTGTAATTCAACTAATTAAAAAATAATAGAAGACACAAACATAGCCCTTACATATTATTAGATTAATCCTCTTCCAACTGCATTCTTAATTATTTACTTATGACAGTATCAGATTTTAATGCTTCCCACCTGCTGAGCAAATTCTACAATGTTTTTCTTGAAGTAAGAAATAAAATGTCTAATATGAATAATATTTTTATTTTATTAAAAATAACACAAAGACTCACATTCATTTACTGCACATTTATTATATAATAAAGTTAATTATTATTTATAGTCATAATATAAATAAAGAGATGCTTTCTTCTATAGCATTTATGTATATATTTCCTGAGATATTTTTAGTGAATGTGTACCTATCTTATGTTGCTTAATAAGACGAAAGTGAAAGTTTACTAAGATGTACTGCACAAGTTTAGTTTAATTGGATTAAGCTCGAGAAATGATGAGCCTAGAAATATAACATAGAGATCATTTAAAATAAAATGTAGTATGCATTTTATGTAAACCAAACAAATATTATTGAAATTATTGTTTCAATCCTAGAATACATTTATCTATATTAAAACTATGTTTGAGGATTTTGTGGAGTATTGTTATTAGCCCCTGAATTATTATTATCAAAAGTATTCTTATTTTTTAATAAATAAGCAGCAAGGTAATTTATAGGATCAGGAGGACGTTCTTTTGCAAGGGCAGATAAGCCTTGGAGTAATATAGGAACAACGGTTTGGTCCAAGTATTGACGAGTGGGCAGTGCATTGAGATCGATTCGAGACTTGCGACTAGCATTTGTTTCGTTTTCCTTTTCCATTGATATTATTTTCTGAAAAAATAATATTATAAATTATCTATCTATAAATTAATATTATATAATAATCTATCTCAAGATTTAACTTTATATCAAGATTATTGTTGTTGCATTTTATCTATGGTCCGAGTGTACCAGTACAGCACTAATCATTTCGCCGTCATGTTGAATAGAGAACACACAAAAGAGAATGTACGGTAAAAAAAGAGATTAGACACTAGGAGATTGCAGGTTAAAAAGAGATGAGCAACAGCTACTATATAGAGAAATACCATGGTCAAAATCATTCTTGTCTTCAGTCGTCAAGAAGGACAAAAATTTATTTCAATAATGTTGATTTATAATTGTACAATAATACTTTTACAATACTGCTAGTTTGTCTAAATTACTGGTAGTATTTTAACAAGTTTACTAACCTTAACTGAATCCGGTATTTTGGACGGGGGCTGTTCTTCCTTATTGGGTTGATTTCCTTGTAAAGAAGTTTCTGACATCGGTTGTTATTATTTTATATACTAAAAAAGCTTTATACTTAAATATTTTTTCTTTTGCTAATAAATATTTGTCTATCGTTTACGATCTTCATATAATAAAAACAACGGAGTGACAGCTGAACAGATAATAGAATTTACTGTTCAGTGTTGCATGTTCTACCGTTAAAAAGCAGTGTGGTATCAGACAAATTTAAATAGTTCAAATATTTTTAATAGTCTGTGAAAGTAATAACAGATGATGAAAAACAGCCAGTGTAGTTTTTTGACTTGAATATTTGAACTGAAATAGCAAACCAAACCAAAGTTTATTATTCAAGCTACTTGAACTGTTTTGGAAATGTCATATTGACGTTTTGATTTATTTTAGTATATAATAAATACTAATATTTAATAAATATTCAATAACATTTATAAAAATTATAATTAAATAACAATATATCTATATAAATACGTGATAAATTACCGGTATCGAATAGGAAATAATTCAGCACAGTAGATATATTATAATATTATAGTGAATTTGCCACTAGAGGCGCTAGCGTAGCATGAGGTCTTTCAGTCGTGTTACATGTACTAGAAGTACAGAATCCCATATTTAGCAAGGTAAGTAGAGGGAACCTAATGTTAAAATATTCCGTTTCCCACTTTCGACCTAATTTCTATTTAATGAAGAATTTAACGCAGCATTTGGTCTTATAGTAATGAAACCAGAAAAATACCAGAACGAGGAAATCAAGATAATATATTCTCCTGAGTAGGAATCGGACCCACAACCCTCGTGTTTATAGTGAGATAATTACTGTTAAAACAGTAACTCTTAAGTTATTTATATAAAAATCGTTAATAGTATATATTTTATATAAACTAAAATAAAACTCAATAATATTGTAAACATTTTATTAAAAATTAATACTTAACACTCTAGCTACTGCAATTATCTACAATTACACACATTTTTACACGTCACACATTAAGACCATATCATATTAAAAAAAAACAATATTAGAAATTTGAATGCAGACAGTTTAGATAAACCTTTAGTTGTCAACTGTTTACTTACAAATATACATAAATATCAGGTACCAAAAGGCTGTTTTTTTTTGGAAGTATAAGTAGTTAAAAGTAAATAAAAGGAATTTATTCAATTATATTCAAATAATTCATAAAGATAGACAAATAACAAATATCTGCTAAGTAAAAACAGAGGCGATATAGGTCATTAATTTATATAATAAAATTAAAGTGAAAGTACTTACTACAAGGTATTCGACACTCGGGATGGAATATATAAGACTGGTAAAAAATGCTGATTTAACTTCAAACCAAATCAACTTACCAAAAATATACTAATAATCATTTATTAAGAGTAACGAAAAATTAAATGATGATATAAGCCGTCGTGTTACTCAGTAGATATTCTATTTTTTATCAATGAAACGATCAGAAAAAGTAAATGCTTTTAGATTATCTTTTATTACCAATTATAATAATTTAAATATTAAAAAATAATTTCAATTGCCATGACACTCAAAAACTTTGCATCATATAGGTACGATTCACATTCATATATGCGTGTATAAAATAGAAGGTAAGAGAGAAATTAGGGGAAGAAAATCACTATATTTATTACAATAATATTTATGTTCTAAGATAGTGTGGTGGCGGGGGAGGCGGTGGCGCCGGACGGAGTCGGGCTCCGCGCTCCAGCTGCCGTCGCCATGACGCCATCGCTTCACTCAGAGTCCAGAGCTCAGATAGGAGGGACAGATCTAGCTGACGAAGACTGGCCTGGAAAATAGAAGAAAACTTAATAAGCTCCTATGTTGTTCCATAATACATATTATTACTACAAAGTTATCTAAACGTAAATAATACAACTGAGACATATGAGAAAATTAATCAAAACATTATTGGTGGCATTTATTAATGTAAATAGAACTTTTGTTCACTCTAATCTCAGAAACGAATTTACCGATGTCAATATAGTTTTCGCTCTTGTATTTTGGCAAATTTCCCTTAACATTTAGTAATTGTCTTATTACAATCGGTTCTTAAATAAAAAGTTATGTCATATTATATATAAAGAATTGCATACGACAATATTGCTACAAAACATGTGTTTTATAGAATTGGCTGAAAGTTAAGCTATGAACGTATGAACATTGTCTTAAAATGATAATGTTATTAAATCACGAAAGTAATTCAGATCAGAAAACAAATAATTCTGTTATCAAAGTGGGCGAAGCCGCGAGGCGGTCGCTAGATCGTTAAAAAGTATGTGATTACGAATGACGCAAACATGACATGTCTAATCAATATCTATGCCTTCTACGATTGTTTTTAAGTTTGTCGTTTAGTTTGGTCGAATAAAGTTTAAAGTAGAAAGCAGAATATTGCGATTAATTATTATTTTATTATATTAAGAAAGATAACGAACAAAAATAAAAAATATATATAGTTATTTATATTTAATGAGTCACGCTTAACGCCCATAATAAGTTTACGAGACTGTCATTGATTAATGAGCGATATTATTTTTTGAGATAATAATCTAAATGAGAAATAGTTTATATATATTAACAAATATTCGTATAAATGTTTAAACAGTTTTCATTGTTTTGCAGAACGTGTAAACAAGCGTTTGGTGACCTTCTGCGTGTTCTCTTCGGTTGCGTTAGACAGGAATGCAGAATGATCACGACTGTGATGTAAGACGTAATATTAATGCAGCAAGAAAAGAAAACTTTACAACATTTTACACCAAATGAGTAGAAAAATGCACACACTGTAATGTGCCTAATAAATGGTAACCTTCGTAATTCAATTCAATTTGATTACACAGCGATGCCATACCGAAATCATATTTTTAGCTCAACAAAAAAATCGGATGTATGGATGTCCCTTAGGACTAGTTCGTTCGTCCCTCTGATAATACCTTTTATAAGCTCAACTTCCAATCCTGAAATTGGTACGGAACTCTGTCTCAATCTGTGGGCAAGCCCGACCAGCACTGATCGATTTTTATTTGTACAATTTTGCAACAAAATTACTGATTAAATAAATCTGATGAGTTTCAGATAAAGTTGTATGATATTTATTTAGAATGAAATTTACAATAAATAATGTATCAAAATATTTTTATTTATCAGGTGTGCGTAAAACCTTAAGTCTCTGAAGGCTGTTTGAATAAACCAATAAGGCCACCAAGCCCACCCATCCATAAATTGCTGTTAGTTATTATAACCTTTACAGATAATGGTAAAATAAATTGTCCTATTGGTGTACTTCGTTTTGTTTATTTGCGACAATTTTAGTTTCATAATATTAACACAGGCGTGTCTCCGTTTTTTTATCGCTGGAAGATGCTTTTAAACAGATCATCCGGGCTCAGAAAAAATGGTGCTGGGGGACTCATCTATATAAGACGCCGCAGCATCGCTCGCGCATGCCAAGACCACGTGTCCGTAAAAGGTCCTAATTACGAACCAACTTCGCCATCAATTATCGGGCACCATGATTGTGTGGAGGAAAGTAAGAGAGTAAGTAAGAAGGAAAGTGTGGAGGTGGAGATGAAGATTGGAGATGCGCGTACCGCCGTCTCCGACACCCTAGTATAGTATTTGTGAATAAAGAGGAAAACGGAATGTGTCCTAGTCAAATCAGATAGTCAGATCCTCGTTGTCTAGCATTCAAACTATACGAGATGAGTTTATAGTTCAAAACAATCAAATTAAATGTGACAATATATAAAACCCACTGTTACTATAAATGTCTATATCATTAAGTTGTTTGGTTAATTTCAATGATAAACATAATAATGATTTCTCCATTCATCAAAAGAGAGAAAGTTGCCTATATTTATCATCTACGCTTCGATGCAAATAGAAATACCTTGATCGATCTAAACGTGATACTAGTAATAGATACTTGTTGGTCGCATTCAGGAACGTTAACAGCTTCGAGATCACGAACGACGTCAAAATTATATACTATGAAACCGTAATAAAGTGCAATTCCGCATTTAATACCATAATATGATTCGTAGTCGACAGGTTAATGTGCTTCACAATCGTACTTTTCAAATCCGATAAAGGTATGAAAAGGTAATTTAATATATGCACATAAATGGATGCTTAAAGTATAATAGATTTTTTTAATATTCCATATAAAAACTTAGGTATTGTTCTTATTAATACTAAAGTTTTTATACTGAACATTAAAAAAATCTATTTCTTTATTATAATTTGTGTTTAAGTCAGTTAGTTTGTACTAAGATACTCAAAAAAAATTTTTTTTGTAGGTGTATTCAATAAAATTAAAATTTAATTATGCAAAGTCTACTATTTTATATGCATTAAGGCTTACTATTTATTTATTTAACGGCTATTATTTATTTACCGTCAGGTCGTCATTAACGTCGTTTAAAAAAACAATGGTTTCCTCCAGATGGTATCAACTATATAACTAATGTATACAATTATTGATATAAGAATGATAGATAGAGTTACACTTGTCCTAATGTAGAGTACCGTTCCCACCTATGGGCAGTCGCCCCAGTACCAACTACAACCCACTTGATCCATTCAGCGGCAGGCAATTCGAATTGTCGACAATCCCAAACTCACAAAGGCTCAGGAGTCAACTGAGTTAAGTACACGGAAATATTTTAGTTCTCTGTCGGTTTTCTACCGTTTTCACTAAGGGGAATGCTCCCATTAATTGTAGTGCGACCATCCTCTTTCTACCATCGCATTGTACACTAAATGATATCTCTCGATGCAGGTGTAAAAATATCATCAGCACCATCTGGATGCTAGGTTTGCATCTAATGTACTAAGTGCATCAAGATCAAATTTATTAAAATACACAAGAAATAACTCTAAACTAATTTGTTATTAGAAAAATGTAAATAAAAGCCAAACAGAAATAAATGGGCGTATCAACAGCTGTTTTGAGTTGTTATTATCGTTGCACCTAGTTCAAAGGAAATTCTTGTTACTGTATACCTACCACGTCCGTCCGTTCTATTGTGTACTTAATAGTCTATAGTTGGAACAAATCTATTCAAGGAGTACCGTTGGTTAACGAAATAATTACCTTTTATATTTTTCAGAACTACTAAGGAGTAGAAAAAGAATGAATTATAAATTTATTTACATTTTTATGTTTCAACCATGGTTATACGTGGTTGGAACAAAAAAATCTCTACACAACCTATATTTACAACATAACCAATCCAAAGAATACCCGTAAACATCGTATGCAGAAGACAGTCGTACATTCTAACCACGTTGACATCAAACAGTGTCACATACTAATGATTACTAATAATAAAAATATAATATTTAAATTAAAACTATGTCCTCTGTTCTCGTGAAGTAATAGATGCTATAGACCACTCACCACGGAAGATATAAAGTAGGTTGGGTAAGCCACAAGATAGGTATACAATTTCGTTGTTACGAAATTTAAAATGTAACGCTTTAAAATAACGCAATAATAAAAATGTTTGAGATAATATTATTTACACACTAATATAATTTTTCTAATCTAAATTATGTATTTCTTAATCAGAATGGATAATATGAGCAGATAAAAAAGATCCGGCGCCGGTGTCTCTAGGGAGGCCCTTGCACCCACGTGTTTTAAGCTTATTTGAATTCAATGCCCTGTTCTTTAGATACAAGTAAAGAAAATATTATTATTATAGGCACGGCTCGGAAGAAAGTCCGCATTAGGTATATTTTAATATAACTTCCTTTACGAAACTTATGTATTGTGTGTTACCATATTAAGAATTAAATATACAAAGTATTTTAGAGGCGGTCGTATCGCAGGGGCACAAGCGTGTGACTCTAACGCGGCGGTTGTGGGTTCGATTACCACTCAGGCGAATATCTTATTATTTATAAATATGTCTTCGCTCTAATACCAAGGCAAAAGCACGGCGTTGAGTTCCGCCACTCAACCCGCAATGCTTCGAAAATTCGGCACAAAAGTGGGGATCGGCGTTCCTTAACACTAAGGTAGGCAATGGGACTGTCTATCCTACTATATGTGGAATACAATGTGTGATAATAAATAAAAAGATAAATTCAACGATCACAACTAATACATAAATAGAGAGTATAATTTATTTTATTGTGCTAACATAGTAAATTAAAATAGAATATAATGTAGATTAATAAAGTAATGCTTAATTTACAAAACATACAGCCATATACGATGGCTACCGTACAACATACCTCGTCCGGATACGAGAGTTAGGTACTCATACTACACCAGAGGCAAGAGTTGCATAATTTGACAATCATCTCGAGAAGTTATACTCAATAACAAATTAGATAATGTTGCAATAGAGGAAGCAACGGCATCGGCGGCCCATTGACATACCGATACGCGACTCAACCATTACAGTACAGTTACAGTAGAAGGCGTCAGAAAAACGCTCCGGTCCCGTGAGACCAGTCCACCCACGGCCGCGATCCAGTCCATTTGCTTTGGCCAAGTTTGTAAGGTTGCCTAAGTAAAGTACTTCTTGTATACTTTTTATTGATCGTATGCTGTATCAAACTATATGTATAATAACTGTATGTATAATACAAGGCCGTCGTGGCACAGTGGCACAAGAGTGTGACGGTAGACGCGACGTTTCTAAGTTCGATTCCCACTCGGGGGAATCAATTATTATTTATTAATATTTTCATTTCTTCGCTCAGGTAAGGTAGGCAAAAAGCGCTGCGTTGAGCTCCGCCGCTCAACAAGCAACGCTTCGAAAATTATTCAGAAAGTGGGAAGCGGAGTGTTTTAATTCTAGGTTCCGTCTGCTTAGACTGCTGTACGCGGTATACAGCGTGAAGCTGAGACAAAAAAATAATAAGTAGTCGGTGACAAAAGAACAAAAAAGAAAATGCTAATTAATTGTGAGTATTTCGCTTGTTACAAAACTTTTAATACATAAATAAATTTTCGATACCTAGCTTCTAGCGTTAAGAATAACATTAAAGAATTTATGAAGAATAATATTTAACAAATAATTTCAAACAAACAAGTCAACCTTACGTTACCTTGTTATATAAACAGATCTACGATTTAGTAACGATTTGATACAGTGAACGGAAATTGTAGACACTCATCTGTTGCCATATGAAGAAGAGGTAAGCAAAAGCTTTTTTGCCGCAAGACAGAACCTTTAAGGACATAAAAGTATACTGCATACTTGCTCCACTTAGTTCCACATTTCACGTTTGGAATCACGCGCGGCCCGTATTTATCGTCAAATCCGGTTTAAAAACTACATATGATCTTAAAATGATCCACAGCTGCCGTTCGCTAGTGCAAAAAGCAATTCAAAGTTGTTTCAGTAGGAACAAATCATGTTTTGATGTATTATCGTCGAAATTAAATTTATTAAAAAAATTATGTTAGGTACATATGTTTGGTAGACAACTTGAAATGTGATTAGACTATATAAAAACTTACCAACGTAGGGTTTAGATTATTTTAGATTAATCGTAACTTCGTTACTACTACTAAGCAAGTATCATCATTTTAAATATAGAATTCTATACATTGTATTTTATACAAATGTAAATGTGGAAATACTTATAATCAAATCATTTATATGAAAATTTAAGTTATTGATGATGTTACCGTGTATTGGTGAAATTGGAAGGTTTAATTTACTTTATAGTTTTGAATTCAAACTTTACTGATTGTTTATATTCGGAATGAACTCATAGGATCACTTTGTTGTCTATCTTTCTATATCTATCTGTCCGTGAAAACCATTTATCTCAAGATCGCGTGGAGGTATCAAGCGAAAATTAATATCTAATAACCAGGTCTACGATTCAGATATTGAGCCAGAAAAAAATAAACTTCAAGTTACCACAAATGAAAAAATAGGAGCAAGTATGCATTGTTTTTGTTACATTTATTATAATATACATCCATACGGAGTTAGGAGTAAAATAATAATAATTCTTTTTTTATTATTATATTCTTTATCGCACAGATAAAAAAAAATAGTAAAACGCAGTTGAAAAGATATGTTTACAATGGCGGGCTTATTTCTAAAAGAAATCTCATCCAGCCACCCTATGGAAGTGGATGAGTGCCAAACAGCGGAATAAGATCACAGTGCAATCATAAAAATAAAAGAATAAAAATACCAAAAAAAAAATGTATGTCTGTGGGTAAGGATCACACTCAGAGCAGGTAGAGCGCGTGCCATCTTTATCGTTTAAAGAGGCTTGCAGCTGCGCCTTGGACTTCACAATTGTTGCCATCTGCCTGCCTTGTTTAACGTTATTAAGAATACTCGGTTAAGATTTTTATTAACAAAATATATTGTAAATAAGGATAACTATTTTTATTTTATCTAATCTTTTCATTTTCCAGTCAAATTCAGTCTCATTTTTGAGAATACGATTTAACGTAGTATCTAAAAGAGTTAGAGGTATCCATACTCGACATATATTATTTTTTATCTTCTTCATTACGATTAAGCATTGCTCAATACCATTATCTATTAGGAACACATTCACTTCATAGCATATTAAAAAAGAAAACCATTCAAAATGATAAAGACTCTCTTTCAATTGTAAAGCTTTGATAAAACGTAATTTTATAATACATTATTCTAAAAATAAAAGATAGGTGTTTCGAAGTAGAGAATTTAGTTGCACTTAAAAAGTAAACCCTAATAAATATAAAAATAGCTGGTGTTATATATATATATACACTCAATTTGGAACTGAATATATCATTAAGGATTATGTTGTAACTAACGATAAAAAAATCAAAACAGCTTCACACTGTATCCCGCACATAGCAGGGTAGGCTGAGGGAATCTAGTGTTAAGAGACTCCGGTCTCCATTTTTGACCGAATTTTTTGAGGCATTGCGTGTCGGGTGGCGGAACTCAACACCGAGATTTTGCCTTGGTGCTACAGCGAGGAAATGAAAATATTGATAAATATATAATAATAATTTCATTCTCCCGATTGGGGATCGAACCCACAACCGTCGCGTTACAGTTACTCTCTTGTGCCTCTGCATTACGACTGCCCCATCATGACTAACGATGCCTATTATAAAATTTATACCGAGTATCGGTACTCGTCATATTCGGTTACCAAAGCACATAAACGTGTGGAAGAGTAACGCGACGGGGCAGTATTCACAAATAGTGTTTCTATTTGCGAATTCCGGTCTACAATATTTGATTGTCGATGACATGGCGCGCCAAAAATATAAGATGATGAATTAAAGCTGTATTAAAGCTTTGCTTACAAACTTATGTGTTAACAGGGTTATAATTTATATATATAGTCTTATATAGTCAGGTATATTATATTTTATAAAGCATAATATATTAAATTATTAAAACAAAATTATTATCGTACATAAAAAAAAGTATCTCTTAGTGCATATTTATTTGACATAGCGTACAGCAGATGGATAGAAATTTGCTGTATGTAAAACACAGATAGAGGTCAATCGTGGACAGGTTGTGGGTTTGATTCATACTAGCGGAAATAAAATATGTAAAATTTTCATTTCTTCGTTTGATAACGAGGCAAAGCGCGGCGTTAAGTTCCGCCACTCAACACGCAATGCCTTCAGAATTTGGCGGAAAGTGGGGAAGGAAAGCGTTTTAACAGTAAGTTGCCAGATTCCTCTTATCTGCTATGATATGAAATGTTCAAACATTTTACAATGGTATAGTTAAAACGGACGAAGTGGCGGGCGGGTCGTTACTTTTTAATAAAATTGACTCTTTTCCTATTTCAAATTTAAGCACGCACTCAACAAGTGGCTTCCTTGAGTTAGCGCGCAGGCGCACATTTACATTGAGTATAAGAATGTACCTACAATTTTTTATAATACAGCCTCATTTAAGTGCGATTGTTATTTTTTTGCCACAATGTCTCGTAATGTATCGAGAGGTGATTCATCAGGTTTATGGCGCACACATTTAACCTTGACTTGTTTATAAAGGTATTTTAATTATTTAAATTCTTTACAAAACTGGTTTCCACTTCCAAAAAAAGTCTGAGCTAAAGTATTTACTTTCAGTGTTGCCTTAATAAAAAATGAACTAATTTAATTAATGTAATAAAATATGAATGTATCAAATAAATACTTTTAAGCAGATAGTTTTATATGATCTAGAATTTAAGCATTATATTTTGCTGACGACGTTGAAGTACAGAATAAAGTGTAATAAAGTGACATTTGAAAACAAAGCACAGCCAATCATTTGAATGCAGCGCTCGTTTTCTTCACATTTGGTAGGTCGTCCGGTGTAGCACTACCTTAACTTGGTGGTAAAGGCAAAGCAAATCCATTTACGATTTTTATATAATATTAACCTTATGCAGCATATTTAATTTTACAATTTTTTTATAGGTATAATACTAAAAACGTTAAGTACCGTCTTTATTTTCACCAGTTTACATAATGTTAATAAAGGTACGTTCACGTTTGCACTAAATAACTATTGAAAGTCAGAAAAAACAATAAAATTACTTTGAACACATTCAAATTAGAATTGCAATAGAAAACTTATGACAAAATGGCCAATGGTCATGATATTTAACTTTATTACCAAGTAAATGTACAAATTCACCTTGACACCACAACAATTAACATTTCGACAAGTACCGTACCACACCGAGGCCAATCTAAAACAATAGTCTATACGTGTATGAAATAATCTAATGTTTTCTAAAAATAAAGAAATATTTACACTATCTTGGCGGAGTTGGCATGTTTCCCAGTGACGCAGCGGTTGTGAGTTTGAATTCTAATTTGATCAGCTTCACGCTGTATCCGGCACACAACAAGGTAGGCAGAGGGAACCTAGTATTAAGACACTCCGTTCCCCACTTTTCGCCGAGTTCTGGAGGGATTGCGTGTTGAGTGGCGGAACTCAACGCCGCGCTTTACCTCTATACCAGAGCGAAGAAATGAAAATATAAATGTAAATAAATATTTCATTTCCTCGAGTGGGGATCGATCCCACAACCAGTCTATTTAACAGTAACACCTTGTGCCCCTGCGCCACGATTGACCTCCTAATTTGATTAGGGACAAAAATCATAAGTAACAAAGTGCTGGGTTGGGTCCCGAAATGTACCACGCAATTTCCGTAAACGCGCGAACTATGGGGAATGGACCGATAATGAATGGAAATGTTAAAGAAATTACATACTGAAAGAACTCAAGACTAAATCTAATATTTTTTTACAGGAAACCTATTTTTAGGAGCAATATTTAATTAAATAATAATGTGTCTCAAACCAAGCCAGGTCGTTGGCAGCGCAATACACAAATTTAGATGTAGTAAAGGTCGACGATGACTCAGAATATTATAAAGAGCTTAATGACTGACTCGCATAAAATATATTAAGCATATTTTCAACTATAGTAAAAGAGAAGTTATTGAACTTTAGGCCGTTTTCTAAATATCTATGTATACGGTATAAAACATAAAAAATCAATTAAATCAGCTTCACGGTGTATCCCGCCCACAGCAGAGTAGGCAAAGATAACCTGGTGTTAAGACACTCCGTTCCCCACTTTCTGCCGAATTCTGGAGGCTATTTGTCTCGACACCAGAGCGAAGAAATGGAAATATAAACTTAAGTAAATATTCATCGCCTCGAGTGGGAATCGAACCCACAACAAGTCGGTTTTACAGTCACACTTTGTGCCCCTGCGCCACGACTGGCCTCGTAAACAAATAATAAAACATATGACCTTCTAAATAAATAATAAAACATGTGACTTCATATTAAAATAATATTCAGCATGAAGTGACTAAACTTAGGATAAAAATACTTCTTATTCTAAACAAATACAGTTTTTGGACAAATACCAAAAAAAATATAATTTACTATTATATTATTACTATATTTATTATATATATTATCATTATTTGGTGTTGTTTAAAAAATCTCTTGATTGAACAAAAATATTTGTGGTAACAGCCAGCCATGATTCACACGTTACGCTATTGCGGTCTCCTGTCGCGCTCTGCTTAATTCTTCGCTAGGAAAGAAACAATGGCCGTCTTGGGGTTTACGGGATATTTTGTAATGTGTTTAACAAGATAAAATAGTCTCTACTAAATCTATATAAAGTAATATATGCATGTTAAATTTACTAAACGAAGTGAGAATTAAACTGAATTTGAAAACAATCTAGCGTCTGAAAAGTTTTTTTTTTTGTAAAAAAAAAACTATCTCGAAATAAAAAGAATGAAATTAAAATCTTGGAATAAATACACGAGTTTTCAGTTAATAATTCAAGCATCAATTCACTTTAAAAAAAAATTATAAGAAGTAAAGGAACCTCTTTTAGGCATGTTCTTGTGACCTGGTTTCAATCACGTACCTAAGCGTCCTCCCGAATATATAAGTAAACAAAGAGATAGCCTTACGCCACTGACCTGAAGTTATTACTTTCTCTTCTACAGGTTGTGCACAGGTTTTGGTATTCTGTGTAAGCTGTTAATGTTCCACTAATAAGAATAATGTAGTTGTAGTATTTTAAAGGTCCCGACTCTGGGGCCAGTCGTGGCGCAGGGGCACAAAGTGTGACTGTAAAACCGACTGGTTGTGGGTCCGATCCCCACTCGAGGAGATGAAATATTTACTTAAATTTATATTTCCATTTCTTTGCTCTAGTGTCGACGACAAGCGCGGCGTTGAGTTCTGCCACTCACCACGCAATGCCTCCAGATTCGGCAGAAAGTGGGGAACGGAGTGTCTTAACACTAGGTGCGGGATACAGCGTGAAGCTGATGATTACTTGAATTTAAACAAAATAGCTTTGCCTATTATTATATTAATAACGATTTATAATATGGCGCGTCAGTCATTACCAAGTTATATACGGTTGGGAAGTTATTAATGAATAGTTAGGGGACGCACGAATAACTGTTTTCGACATAACAACCATAATGTTACCTACATATTATACAACTTCACGAACCTCCATCTAGAGCGTAACCGGGAATCTTTTGTTTGAATAAAATAAAAATGAAATCAGCATACGTAATATTAATTATTGTTACGAAATTGGAGATGGTAATATAAATAATGCATGTATTTTATATTATAATACATTCGCAATTTGTGAGTGAATAGCATACTGACATTTAATTATTTTTCATATTTGCTAAAATACATTTTTTTTTACATATTGTAATTATCAAATAAAAATTAAAATCAGGTTCACGTTGTTTCCCGCACACAGCAGGATAGGCAGAGGGAACCTAGTATTAAGACACTCCGTTCCACACTTTCCGCCGAGTTCTGGAGGCATTGCGTGTTGTGTGGCGGAACTCAACGCCGCCCTTCGCCTCGACACTAGAGCGAAGAAATAAAAATATAAATGTAAATAAATATTTTAATTCCTCGAGTTGGGATCGAACCCACAACCAGCCGGCACACTTTGTGCCCCTGCGCCACGACTGGCCTTAATTATCACTTACATAAATTCAGTTGTATTATATAATGATAAAAATATTGCAAAATATTCCCTTAACATATTTATTTAGGTAGACTCATGAGCGGATCTAGAGAAATTTTCTTACGGGACTTTGGTAAGTAAAAGTGTAAGCGATTTTTTTTAATATATTCAGGGTTTTTCAATTTTTTTTGTTACAAAAATAGCAAGGTGGGCACGGCTCACATATGCACGGCCATTTATTCCTCCGCCCAAAACAAAACTGCAAAGTTAACTTCATAGAAAATCTATCCACGACAATATATTTGCGAATTCTGAATTGAAGCGTACTACTCTCTATAAACCAAACGAACTAAAAGATCTCATCCGAGCGATCATTGAAAGCGTGACCGAGAAGAAAACAAGGCGGGCAGTAAAAGTGTTTCTAAACGAACGACAAATGGTACTGATTTGTATTACTATTTCAATTAAGCGAGACTAAGTAGCAGTCAATTTGTGTTTTCCAAACATCAAAGTCAATTTTTAGTTGTAGTTATGTCACAAATGTCATCCTTTCTAATGTTGTAATTGTTAAGACAACTAATATTATTATTAGTTGTTAATACAATAAAACTTTTAGTGTCATGTAATTTGTTTGTCATAATATATTTAACAGCATTAGTGTACTTGAGGCCAGTCGTGGCCCAGGGGCACAAGGTGTGACTGTAAAATCGACAGGTTGTGGGTTCGATCCCCACTCGAGGAAAAGAAATATTTATTTACATTTATATTTTCATTTCTTCGCTCTGGTGTCGAGGGAAAGCGCGGCGTTGAGTTCCGCCACTCAACACGCAATACCCCCCACATTCGGCGGAAAGTGGGAAACGGAATGTCTTAACACTAGGTTCCCTCTGCCTACCCTGCTGTGTGCGGGATACAGCGTGAAGAAAAAAAAAATTACATTCGTTCTGAAATCTCACTACAACTATTAATTATGAAGTATTTTTTTTAATTAAGCTGTATTTATATAGATGGAATAAAATATAGTATAGAATAGTTTTTAAATATAATAATGGCATAAATGATAGGTCTAAAGATCAGCATCTTAGAGTAAAATATATAATATTAATATTTAAATTTAAATATGAGTGGGACCTAAAATATTTTTATGTATGCAGACCAACATGGTCTGCATTGTGTTGTAATTCTTTAATTATCGCTATTAAAGTAACTTTCTTGCACAGTCATTTATTCTATAATCAGACCCTAAGAGTGCCAATTAATTCAATGAAACTCAAACCATAAAAGAGACCGAGACAAGAGACAAAAGTAAAAATTAGATATTTTTTGAAATACGTTTAATTAAAGACTAACGAAATGGGCTTATCAAACAACGATTATATAACAATTATAAAATATAATTCGACTTTTATTTATGTATATCGCGCTTACATATCAGCTGTATGTAATATATTATACAGAAACATATTATCACGCAACACATAATTATTAAGTATTTATTGCATTAGATATATGATGGAAAGGTATCTTCATGTATTAGTAGTAATTTGAATACTGAAATGTAGGTGAAATTTTTATTGTCTGTGGATAACGTGTGAAAGTGCCGCGCGTCCGGTGGTCGTGATGCGAGACCGATGCGCATTATCACGCAAGGTTTGAGACTACTGCTGTTCCACTATTGTAGTTATAGGCTAAAACTGCTTATAATATCGAATCAGCTTCACGCTGTATCCCACATTCAGCAGGGTAGGCCTAGAACCTAGTGTTAAGATACTACGTTCCCCACTTTCTGCCGAATTCTGGAGGCGTTGCGTGTTGAGTGGCAGAACTTAACACCGCGCTTTGTCTCGATACCAGAGCGAAGAAATGGAAATATAAATTTAAGTAAATATTTCATCTCCTCGAGTGGGCATGGAACCCACAACCAGTCGGTTTTACAGTCACACTTTGTGCCCCTGCGCCACGACTGGGGGACTCAATCGGCTTATAATAAATACTGGTTAAGTGCGAGTCGGACTCGCTCACTCAAGGCTTCCATATTCATTTCGGGATTGTAGGTCACCAGGAAGTACAATTTATAAAAGTTGACAAAGTTAAGTTTGCAAACAAATGCACTCGTTTTGTATGAAACAACTACAAATATAAGTTTGTAATGTTGTTTTCTACGCATTGCCTATAAATTTTCACTTTTTGGATTTTTTTCTTTATTTCTATTAACTTATTCTTTAAGTTCTCACTTCGTACCAAATTTAATAAATGTAGGCGAATTCATACAAAACGCAGCAAAATCGATGCATTTATACTCGTAGCTTTTGATTGCGTTGCCTAGGAGCTTGATTTTTTCTGTGCTTTAAGGGATCATAGACTTGAATATTTTATATTAATTTCAGTCCGATACATCCACGCAATCTCGAGATAAACGGACATCTGGACAACTAAGTGATCCCATAAGGGTACCGTTTCTAAATGCTTTGATTCAGCTTGCTCTGTTTCTTACCCTTTGAGGTACGAAACCCTAAAAATACATTTAACATCCCACAACTAATAAAACCCGAATAAAATATATATATATACACACACGTTTAATTTGTTATTTCTTTGTACCAAAAAAATAATGTTAAAAATAATTTCTTAGAAAAAGTTTGTTTTATTTTATTATATACCCAATTGTTAAATAAAAAAAAATTAAAACTTTAACTTGACTTTAACTTTTTTGTTTTATAAATAACACTATGTTTCCTGAACTCAAGCTAGATCACAATCATACTATAAGTAGAAACGTAACAGGTGCTGCTTCACACGTGCATTGCAGGTTGCACCTAGTCAAAAGGTGATGTAATATTGCTTATAATATATGAGATATTACTAAGCCAAATGCCAGCTAAATGTTAATGGGGTTAAAAGGATCACTAAAATTATTTAAGTTTTCAAGTAAATATGCAAAATATAAGCCAGTCGTGGCGCAGGGGCACATAGTGTTACTGTAAACGCGACTGGTTTTGGGTTCGATCCCCACTCGAGGAAATTAAATATTGATTTAAAAATATTTCCATTTCTTCGCTGTGGTGTCGATGCAAAGCGCGGCGTTGAGTTACGATATTCAACACGCAATGCATCTAGAATTCGGCGAAAAGTGGGGAGCAAATTGTCTGAACACTAGGTTCCCTCTGCCTACCCTGCGGTGTGCGGGATATAGCGTAAAGCTCATTTAATTTAATTAGATTTTATGCAAAATATAATTAGGTGAATATGCGTAAGTTGTACAACAAATTTCAAAGGTGGTGACGCTTTTTTAATGAAATAAATAAAATAGAGAAAACTAAGTGTATAAAGTGGGACAGATAGATAGATAGATAAATATTAAAAAACAATATAAATAAAATGTTAGATGTTTTTATAGTTTACAGCTACAATTTTCGTAATTAATTCAACGGTGATGACGGGATGACTCAGTAATACGACGCTTTGCAATTTTAAATGCAAGACCACTTAGTAGGTTTCCATGGCTGACTAAAATTCTTTACCCAACACCCATGTATAAAATGTAATGATATAAGCTACATATAATAAAAAGGCGAAAATACAGTAGCAATAAATATTTGTATTACGACTGCACCCTGACTTCTCCTGCGTGGAAAAGTAAATTTAAAGAACTCGATAAAATTATCATTCGCCCCTTAACTATTTCCTAGAATCAGGAAACTGATTTTTTTATATATATAAAAATTTTATTTTTTATGCAAATTTAAATATGTTTAAAACAACAATATCTATCTATCTGCAGCTTGAAAACTAGTTAAAAAAAATAAAACAGGTACTCGTTGTAACCCACATGTAGCAAGGTAGGCAAAGGGAACCTAGTGTTAAAACACTAAATTTCCTACTTTTCGAGATATTGCGTGTTAAGTAGCGGAATTCAACGCCGCGTTTTGCCGTGTTGCCAGAGCGAGGAAACGGATATAATTCATTTCCTCGAGTGGGAATAGAATCCACAACCGTCGCATTTACAGTCATACTATGAAAAGTTTCAACCAACACTATAAAAAAGACAAACAAAATGCTATAATTATATGTACAAATACAGATAAAATTGACAAATTAAAATGACGCGCGTGTTTAGTGCGGAATCGATTAATTAAGGGCTCGTTAAACTGCGCATCACTCGAAGGGGACTTGCAGTACACGTACTTGAGGTTAACGTCCTTTCATTAAATATTGTAAAAAAGGTTGTGGCCTTTACACACAATAATATTAATTGTAATTTTTTCTTTTTAATAACCATACTTATTAAATACTTTATAAGTATGGTTATTAGAAATTTTTACTATACTATATATTTTTAAAGCTTCACGCTGTATCCCGCACACAGCAGGGTAGGCAGAGGGAACCTAGTGTTAAGCCACTCCGTTCTCCACTTTCCGCCGAATTCTGGAGGCTTTGCGTGTCGAGTGACGGAACACCGGAGCGAAGAAACAGAAATATAAATTTAAATAAATATTTAATTTCCTCGAGTGAGATCGAACCCATAACCAGTCGTTTACAGTCACACTTTGTGCCCCTGCGCCACACTGTCCTCAATATATCTATGTACATTAAATATCCGATATATTATCCTCTATATTAAATCATAAATTTAAAATATCTAATTTTATAACTACTATTATACATAAATTTTTACTAAAAACATTTAATCTTTATGCTAATATCCTTAAAATGTATTTTAGAACTATATTATATTCTAATAATATAATAATAAAAAAAATATAGAAAATACTGTTCACGGATATTTTTAATGTCGTTACTCTCGTTTGTTTGAGTTAGCGCCCCGTTGACTGCTATATTTATAGTCGATGCTAAATGCAGTGTCGTCAAATTCCCTATCAAGGCAGGGACCAGCCCAGTTTAACATTATCAATTCCAATCAGCTCAACATAAAGGGAAAATGGGATAAATTGAAGAGTTTAACTGTTAGTAACTACTTGAAAAAAAATTGTCATTAACTGTAAAAGATAAGATTTTAATTTAAGGGGGGTGAGAGCTCGGTTGATCTTTGAAAACACAGTATCGATGATGCTGGAGGAAGAACTCTTATAAAAGCGTGAGGACCTCCCCGGAGGGCATATATGAAGAGGTTGATGACAGTGGAAAAGACGGAAGAGGTATGCAGAGATTGTAGTGTTTGGCGCTCCGTTCTCCCTGGCTGCCGCGCTAGGAATAAAGCATGAAGTTAAAATAAAAAATTATTTATAAAAACAAAAACCCCGACTGCATAAAACTAAAAAGAAAATAAACAAGTCCAATAGTTTATTTATTAGGATTAACAGTCGGGACCTCCTTAAATTATGCGGGGTTCCTGGTAAAGATTTCATTGATTGAAAAATTACTTATAGGTCCCGACTGTTAATTCTAATAAACTATTGGGCTTGTTTATTTTCTTTTTAGTTTTATGCAGTCGGGGTTTTTGTTTTTATAAATAATTTTTTATTTTTCACTTTTTTGTTAGGATTCATTATGGTAATGATAATCATGATATACCTTTTTGAAATCCTCGTATTCTTGAATTTGATACTGATGTTGTGGTATTCGAAACGAAAATATTTTTTTTCACTAAGTCCAATGGCGTCCCACAGCCGCCATGATTGATTTTTTTAACGTTACCTATCTAAGGACACTTGGGCTGCTAATACGAATCTAACGATACCTCAATTATGTAAATCCGTTCAGCGGTTCTGGAGGTATGAGGTAATAAAGAATATTGCATACATACAGGATACGCGCGATAAACATAACCCTTCTTTAGCAGTCGGGAATAAATAAATATTGAAATATTTCTTACGAATCAACTTAAATATAAAAGGAAGTAACTTTATTTTCATATTTATACAATTGTACATTTTCTGCCTGATTACTAATATGAGGCACCATAGTTACTTATAAAAAGACATAACTTATTAATTTTGCAATTATATATTAGTCACGTTTCAAACGCATACTTTCAATGCAGATAAGGTTACAAGATACAGAAGTCTATTTCACAGTTCATTCTCAACAGTGCTAGCGTGACCGTGGAGGACGCTTTCTCCCGTTTGATCATTTAACTTATAATGACGCAACTCGCCAGGGTGTCGCGTGCTCTATTAATATCGTGCTCCTTTTATGCCGGATTTGTAACCTGGTTTTAGTATACGATATTAATGTTCTTGTACGGTGCATTAATTCGATTAAACCTACTTATATTGTAATATGCTTATAATATAATTACATAGATTAAAAACTGTTTAAGTATAATATTTTAAATACAGTAAAATTGTAGAAAAAAATATAAACTTTCATCTAATTTAAGTGAAGTAACACTTTGTTGGGTTTATTTTTTAGATTATCTTGCTCCTTTTATGCCGGATTTATAATCTGGTTTTAGTCAGCTTCACGCTGTATCCTGCACACAGCAGGGTAGGCAGAGGGAACCTAGTGTTAAGACACTCCGTTCCCCACTTTCTGCCGAATTCTGGAGGCATTGCGTGTTGAGTGGCAGAACTCAACGCCGCGCTCAACCTCGACACCAGAGCGAAGAAATGGAAATATAAATTTAAGTAAATATTTCATCTCCTCGAGTAGGGATCGCACCCACAACCAGTCGGTTTTACAGTCACACCTCGTGCCGCTGCGCCACGACTGGCCTCATGTATCTGGTTTTAGTACCAATTCAATATTAATATTCTTATACAGTTCATTATACTTTTATTGTAATATGCTTTTAATATTGTTACAGAGAGCTAAAAATTATAAAAGTATTTTAAATAAAGTAAAGTTTAAGATTATATTATAAAATAAAGCTAAGTTGAACAAAATTAACGAAAAATTTGGTCCAATTTTTATGTAATCATTAGATATTATTATAACATTCATACTTCATATTTAAAACAACTTTATAATTTAAAAAGCTTATATTTACTATATCAACATGCACTACCAAGTAGATACCAACACGGATGTGTCCGCTTGATATTAGACAATGCGGGTTAATCGCTATTCCAAACGTACAGCATCAATCTTTTGTTGAACTCACACGTTACATCTGATATAACCATCAAAATCTACTTCAGAAATAAATAAAAATTATTTAAAATTAAACTAAATAATTTATTTGGAAATATAAATTCGTAAAAATCAAAACATCCTCCTCACTAGGCTAGGTATGTGAACAGACAACTGATGGACTGTAAACATTAGCTGTGGGTCGAATACCATGTTTCTGTCTAACTTAAATCGTCATAAGACTATTCTCATTATTATTAAAAAAATATTAATATAAGAAAATTACATACATATATAAATTGTGTTTTAACGTTATCAAAATGTGACCAAATACATACTGTACGTGATCGCTGAGGATTGTCAACCACTTGTCCCTTTCACATATAAAAGACTAATACCGTTAGAGAATTGCGTGCGAAAGATGTTACAAAGAAGACATAGAAAGTTATCACATGTTTTGGATAAGTCTACTACCTACATGATAATACAAAATAGGTGAAAAATGTGTAACGAAAGCTTTCAAGTTTACTCATCGTGACTCCGAATCTTAGATAGTAAAAAAATAAATTAAATCAGCTTCACGCTGTATCCCCTATTGTTAAGACACTCCGTTCCCCACATTTCGCCGAAATCTGAAGGCATTGCGTGTTGAGTAGCGGAACTCAACGCCGCGCTTTACCTGACACCAGAGCGAAAAAATGAAATTACAAATTTAAATAAATATTTCATTGTCTCAAGTGGGGATCGAACCTACAACCAGTCGATTTTACAGTCACACTCTGTGCCCCTGCGCCACGACTAGCCTCAATCTTAGATAGTAGACAAAAATACATTCTTAATCCATACAAAAAAAATCGATCGTGGCAATATTTGGCACACATATAATAGGATTTCATCTTTTTTTATTCGTTCCAATATACTTGTAGCCTTTACCAGTACGTACTGTTAGCAAGTACTGTTAGCAACTGTATAAAAAAAATCGTGGCCGGATGTAAAACGTATAGCTTTATTGGCTTAATGGATAATTGTGCGAATAAATTTTTAATACAACAAAATGGTGGTCTTGCGAAATGTTTCAAAGTGTATACATTATTTTTGCACAGGATATAATTAGAGGTTGCTAAGTCGGATAGCGTAATAGGTAAATATAAAAAAATACGATTTTTAAAACATTTCATATAGTTTACAATATAGATATATAACAAACTAACAGAAAAAGGATAGCTCAGTGCAAGTGTAATGACAAGACGTAAATACAGTACAATCTTAATGTAACGAGCCACAATATAACAATTTCCTCGATTTAACAAATATTTAAAAATCCCTCAAGTGTCCGTAAGAGTTAATATTATACAAAATATACTTTTACATTACGAATACATTTGTTCAAAACCTAACGAATTTTCAATCTTGCAAAATATAAAAAAAGTATTATTCACCTCTGTATAACGAATTTCATTAACTTATAAGTTATAAGGTAATAAGGTTATAAGTTATAACCTTTACATAACGAATCCTAGCAGTTTACTACATTCAAATTCATGTTAAATTCAAGTCTCAATAAGTTCGTACAGGTGTTCAGTAATGTTAACATTGCTGTTTGACACTTGTTTTAAAGTTTGCAATGGTTGATAAACGAAAACCAAAGATCAATATTTTTTGTAACCTTATTAAAACCTCTGTATAACGAAGCTTGTTGTAACAAAATTACTTGATAAATAAATAAATCAGCTTCACGCTGTATCCCGCACACAGCAGAGTAGGCAAAGGGAACCTAGTGTTAAGACACTCCGTTCCCCACTTTCTGCCGCATTCTGGAGGCATTGCGTGTTGAGTGGCAGAACTCAACGCCGTGCTTAACCTCGACACCAGAGCCAAGAAATGGAAATATAAATTTAGGAAAATATTTCATCTCCTCGAGTGGGGATCGAACCCACAACCAGTCGGTTTTACAGTAACACTTTGTGCGCCTGCGCCACTACTGGTCTCCTTAAATTACTTGATATAACGAATATTTTCTGATTCCCTTCAGTATCAGTAAACCGACTTTGCATTGTATATGTTTTAAAAAGTTTATTATACCTACTATAAAAGTTTATTATACCATACTAAAATCGAATTAAATGAGGCCAATGGCAAATAGTATAAATACGTCCGATTTGAAACTCTACTTATAATTCATAACAATTTTCGAAAATCATCCGAATGTTAGAAAGTTAACGCAAAATTAAGAGGAACAATTAAGAAATATTATCGTAAATGTCGATGACTTTCCAATGTAACTTGTAGCTCCAGTTAATATTTTTAATACACATAACCGGATCGAGCATTGATTGCCTCCGCGTAATAGAAGCTGTGAAATGATAAATTGACAGAAAATCAAATTTACTTCGACTTAAAAAAGAATTTCGACCCAAATATCTATCTATACTTATAGTACAATCGTAACAGATCAGAGATATATAAATTACTATTTTTTTTATTTTTTTGTCTGTTTGTCTGTATATTGTCTGTTCAACAACATTTCTATAAATAACAGATTTATTAATTTGGCCGAAATTTTACTTTTATATTAATATATTGTTGTATAAATATAAAAGTAAAATATATAATATGTAAAATCGACTGGTTGTGGATTCGATGCCCATTCGAGAAGATGAAATATTTATTTACATTTATATTTTCATTTTTTCGCTCTGGTGTCGAGGCAAAGCACGGCGTTGAGTTCCGCCACTCAACACGCAATGCCCCTGGAACTTGGCGGAAAGTGGGAAACGGAGTGTCTTAACACTAGGTTCCCTCTGCCTACCCTGCTGTGTGCGGGATACAGCGTGGAGCTGATTTATTTATTTATTTTTGTCAACGGTAATAATGCACTTAGTATATTCAAGCGGGCGAAGCCGCGAGCTAATTTTGGATATAGTTATGTTGTACTAAATTATAGATAGAGTCAAATTAAATCACAATCTAATTTATTATGTGTTACCAAGAAACACAAAACATGGATCTACGCACATCGACAGGTTATTATCATAAAGAACGCGAATGTGGGATGCGAATTATTACAAGGCCTTCAAGGCTGCGTGCTGCACGATAGTCGCTGAACAACCTGTTCTGTTAGATAGTCATTACGATATTTGTGTTAAATAATTAATCAGAAACTATGATATATTCGTACAAAAATAATAATTCACTCAAATTGAAACAAAAAAGGCACGGAACGTAAAATATTGTATTATTTGTTTTCAAACAAGCACTGCTAAAGGAAATCACGAACGAAACAAATGAGTTCAAGTTTTATAGTTAAAAAAAACTCTACAAAATAGTTAAAAAAAGTAATGTAAAAAAAAACCTTTAGATCAATTAACATTTCTGTTTTTCCGTAACATAACGTCACGTATGATATGAACGATAGCAATGTTCTAATGACTACGTATGCGTCATACAGCGCGCCCCGTGATATAATGGCGTCTATTATCTTCCTAGTTTAGTTTCTACAGTGTTCCAACATTATTGTGGTTTGTCAAACGTAGCGCGAGCACTTTATATTGCGTTGTGGCTGTTTACCTTCGAACTCGTGTAGATAGATATATCTACAATGTACGTACTACGTATATATAATTATTTGCTATATTATATTTATTGAGGCCAGGCGTGGCGCAGGGGCACAAAGTGAGACTGTAAATCCGACTGGTTGTGGGTTCAATCCCCACTCGAGGAGATGAAATATTTACTTTAATTTATATTTTCATTTTCTTTGCTCTGGTATCGAGGCAAAGCGCGGCGTTGATTTCTGCCACTCAACACGCAATGCCTCCAGAATTCGGCAGAAAGTGGGGAATGGAGTGTCTTAACACTAGGTTTCCTCTGCCCACCCTGCTGTGTGCGGGATACAGCGTAAAGCTGATTTTATTTTTTTATTATATTTATGTTACTCATAAGTTATAGCGATGACGTCAGCAGTGTCTAGCTACTTATAAAACCTACATTCGTCTGTTTTTCTACTTCTGGTTCAAAGATATAGATATAATGCTGAACACATGGGTGGAAGGGTGATAGCTTCATGAAACCATATTATAGAGACCGGACCTGTAAACGAGATTAATTTCTAAGGATTCTTTAATAAAAATAAAATAGATAATTGACGACTTGAGTTCTTCAACAATGTGTGGTGCATGAACATGAGAAGGATTAAATGTGATCTGCACGTTTGCGTTTCTATTGTGTAACATAGTACTATGTACTATTCAAGCTTATTCAGGTATCACTACTTTATGGTTTTACATTTTTTTTAAGTGGTATTCCACACTTAGTAAAGAAAAATACTTTTTAGAAAACATAGATCTTTTTTTAATTATAAAAAATGCCCGCTACGTTCAAGTTTGTATGTTTTCTATGAAAAATCTAATACTATATTTTTTCTATTGTTAACGGTAACAACGTAATGAGGAAATTACTATAGTTATTATTTACAGGTTTGAACATTTTATTTCTACCATTTGTCGGTTACATTGAACGGGATTTGATATATGAGTATTGTGGCAATATTATATTTTTTTTATCAGCTTCGCGGTGTATCCCACACACAGAAGGGTAGGCAGAGGGAACCTAGGTGTTAAGACACTTCGTTCCCCACTTTCTGCCGAGTTTTGGAGGCATTGTGTGATGAGTGGCAGAACTTAACGCCGCGCTTTGCCTTGACACCAGAGCGAAGAAATGGAAATATAAATTTAAGTAAATATTTCATCTCCTCGAGTGGTGATCGAACCCACAACCAGTCGATTTACAGTCACACTTTGTGCCACTGCGCCACCACTGGCCTCACATTAACTAATAGGTACATAGTGCAAAATTTGACATTCCTCGAATAAAACGTTATTCCCGACATATCGTTCGTGAATAGTTCATACCAGAGTAATTTATTCATAAATTAATTGTACATGATTAATTTATTCATAGTTTTATTACTTATTTCAAATAACGAATAAAATCACTCAATACGCAATGCCTTTCAGAGTTTGGCGAAAAGTAGGAAACGGAGAGTCTTAACATTACGTTCTCAGATTTCCTCTGCTTTACTTACTACGTAAAGCTAAAAAAAAATACAAAACGGAACTGCCCGTAGCCTCATTATTGTTATCTCTTTACTATTGACATAATTTTTAATTAATTAAAAAAAATCGAATATTTCTCCTTTCATATAAATCTCTCTTCACACAGTTATTATTTAGTCAAAATTTAAGTAAAACAAAAAAATGTAGTTGTTAATCAATAAAATGGCGACTGAGACGATGTAATCCGATTAATGCTATTAATCATAAAAACGTGGGCTTTACTTATTAGCGTTAAGCTTTATCTCTACTTAAGGAAATTAAGTCAATTAGGCTAGTAGCTAGTATATTAAAAATATAATATATGAAATAGTAAATAATATATTTGGTTTCAATTGAGTTATAATAATATAATGGCAATATTTTTTTCGTAGTAATGTCTCACAGCAGTACTTGTTTTTAAAGTATATGCAAAAAAAATGTGACTTGATTTTAATTATTTGTCATATTCTATATATTGTTCGTGAGGCCAGTCGTAGCGCAGGGGCACAAAGTGTAACTGTAAAATCGACTGGATGTGGCTTCGATCCCCACTCGAGGAAATGAAATATTTATTTATATTTTAATTTCTTCGTTTTGGTGTAGAGGCAAAGCGCGGCGTTGAGTTCCGCCACTCAACACGCAATACCTCCAGAACTCGGCGGAAAGTGGGGAACGGAGTACCTTACCACTATGTTCCCTCTGCCTACCCTGCTGTGCGGGTTACAGCATGAAGGTGATTTGATTTTGATTTGATTTCTATATTTTTATTTTTATTTTTTTGGAAAAGTTTTGATACTAGGTTCCTTTTGCTTACCTCGTAGTATACGAATAGAAATATAGCCTAAATCTATAAAAAAAAACTATATCAGTAAATACTTTCTAAAGACTATTAAATCTTTATAGAGAAAGGATGTAGTTATAAATTTTGCATATAAAAAGACAGTAAAACACAGTAATAGCTTCATCAAATGAGTGCTGGATGCAACCTAATGGCTGGGGGTACATTGAATTACGATACTGAGAGATAAATTCAAATGCATGAACAACATCTGGTTTTTAAACTGCAAGCATGCCCGTTTCGGTAAACATTATTTATTTCATATCGTATTAAACGGTATCTCGTTTTCCGTGTTGCCCTATTTAGAACATCTAATTTAGTATGAGCAGATAAGGTATTTTGACATTTGTAATTATTTTAAACTTAATTTTTATCTTTATGCATATTCCAGCACTTTACGGTGTAGATGAGTCATAGGACTCTTGATATCGAGAGTCTAAGTCGGCCTTCGTTTCGCCAAATGATAAAAACTTATATTATAAATTAGCGACACTCTAACGACTTCGCTCGCTTGGACCACAAAATTATTTATTTTCTCCTCTCAATTACTTACTTGATCTTTTAAAATAATTATTTTAAAGACAATATTCATATAATAGAAAGTAAAAATTTCGGTCAATTCAATAAAACACTTATTTTTTAGCAATATTGTCGCATGCAATAGTTTTCATATATTCACATATTATTTTTATTTATGAATCAGTCAGTCATCTTATCAATCAGTTAAGCTGTTTCTGAGATTAGTGTGCACAAGCGTACAGACAAACCGACACAAAGACAAAAATAGTAATAAAAAAATTGATAAATGCCTCAAATAATGATTTTCTCATATATTTTCCATGTACAGATAGATTAGTGATGAATAACATTTTTTATTATATATATAGATATAAAAATCTGCCTAAACTTATATATAGCTGATTCAAAAGCATGGTGAAAAATGACGTCATAATTTGCCTTTAATTCTACTGTTAAAATGTCTTACTTATTTATAAAAAAAAATACTAACAAGTAAAGCTTATTACACTGTTCAAGAATATTTAGAAGATAAACATATATGGAATTAATGTCTATTGAATGTGATGCAGGATAGCTGCCAGATAATGTAATAATACCATTGACTTTGAAAAGAGCAACTGTTGAGTTTCTTGCCGGCTCTTCTCAGCAGAACTGCCTTCCGAACCGGTGGTAGCTTTTTTTTTGTTTATATGTTCATTCGACGATTCAAAAGTGCTTATAAAAGTTTATTTGAATAAAGAATATTTTGAATTTGAATTTTTTGAATTTATTAAACATTTTTTTGTAGACTGTCGTCGATGCTATATTTTAAATCGATTGTGTCTATCAATTTATTTTCGCGTCACAAGTTCTACTTTTTGTATAAAACATGTATAAGGTAAACACGTCTAAAGCATTCAGGATGTGAAGCGTGTTCTACATTTTTTACGATGTTTATGTAAATATTTTACTAAATTCAACGAAATTTTACTAAAATAATTTACTTTTGTAACAACTTGACAACTTCTGGTAAATGTTTCTTTAATCAAGTAATTATCTTTTCGAGTAGCTTTGGAATTACAACAGTAAAAAGCAATTCACGAGTAAAAAAATATTTCTAAAGATATTTTTTAAACTTTAAATATATTATGATAAGATTAAGATGCCGGCTGAATTAGATGATACTTTAAAAGAAATGGAGATAATTATTTTGCATTAATTACTTCTATATCGATTTTATACCTGTGTTAATATTTAAATATATTTTATATGTACGTGTAGTACGTATAAACAAAAAAAAACAACTTCAAGCAAAGACGAAGTATTATATTTTATTAAAACAAATAAAAATTTCATAATATAAATAATAATTTTGAAATTATAAACTGAACCATATTAATTTGTATCGTATTCGTGATAACAAGCTCGTTTATATATTTAGAAGTTAAAGGTCAACTTCGAGTTATTCAAGCTAGAACCAAAACGCACTTGACCGATTTCTTGTGAACATAGAGCGCGCTTAATAAATATGCACACACGAGGTCACCTTCCGTAGGGGAACGAGAAATAATTTAAAAAAAAAGATAGTTAATTATAGCATGACATACATTTTAAAATATATATTTTTTTAAAGTTATATACGTAACAATAAATTCCTAATACATATCACATAAGAATGAGTATAAAAGTGTCACAAAGAAAAATACTTGTACTAAAAATAAGAATAGCTAAGAAAATCTTACCCAATACAAAACCAATATCTCTAACGAATTAATTTCGTTATTACATCACAACGTCTTAAAGACAATAAGGCAACGTGGGTATTTTAACAACACTCACCATTTCCTTTTTCAAATAGACCAACTGGGAATCAAGATCCGTAGGAGGTTTGACATCACACGGTGCCGGGGCGGGTGGAGGTTCAGTAAGGTCTGGCTCGCAGTCGGCAAAACCACTGAGACTCTTTGGCAACGGAGGCAGCCCTTGAAGCGACATCGTGCTGATCGCCCGAAACTGCTTACGTAATCTGAAACATTTTTTTTTCTTAATTTCAACTTCAAAGATTTTTATAGATTTCTACAGTAGGATAAAAATTTGGAAATCTGGAAAAAAAAGTGTTTAAAAAAAGTCGATCGGTTTTATAATGTTTAAACATATAATAGTACCTATATATAAACCGATTATTATTTTTTTACTTATATTGTTCACAATTTTTTAGTTAAATTAGTTATATAGATTTTTGAAATCTAGCATGTCTACATAAAGTAGACATGTCTACATAAATTAGACATGTCTACATAAATTAGACATGTCTACATAAAGTAGACATGCTAGATTTCGAAAATCTATGAGAACGTTTAAAAAATGTAGCCACATATTATTGTATTGTAGCTAAATGTAAGTATGTACCAAATTTCATGTCGATCGGTCAACCGGACCGGACAGCTACGATACCGAAGTCTTGCTAAATAAAGCCATTTATTAAAAAAAAAATAAAAGGCAAGGGACATATCGCACCTTTGGAATTATAGTGACCTAATCAAAAAAACCATGATTTTGAATTTTTGTCAGAAATTGACTTAAAACGACGCTGTATACAGCAGGGTAGGCAGAGAGAACATAGAATTAAGACACTTGGTTCCCCACTTTCCACCGACCTTTGGAGGCGGAAAGTGGGGAACAAGGTCAATTTCTGACAAAAACTCAAAATCACGGTTTTTTTGATTAGGTCACTATAATTCTAAAGGTGCAATATGTCAATTTATCAGACCATAAATATTTAATATATATTATAATAGTTATATATATAAACACTTCGATATTAAATAATGGTTGTCAGGAAGAACATATAAATGCCGTTGCTGTTACGTGGTGCACAATAGTGATATAATTAGAGGTTTGTCTGGGCACTGCTGCATTTGACCTTTTATATGTACCAGAATCTACGTATCAAAGTTGTATGTTTTGTCATCTAATACATGAAAAAAAAAGAAAAGTAAATGGAAACATCCACAAATATAGTTGAAAAATGCAGAATTTTAATAAAGATATAGTTAAAAAAATTATAGTTGCAAGGTAGCCTACCTACCTTGCAACTATAATTTTTTTTAGTGTTTCGATTTCATAAAAGACAGTTTAAAATTTAAGTAATCTTACACAGTTTCTTTATAATGTTACAAAATTATATGAATAATACTTAATTTTTATATTGTATCGTATGGTTTTCTTATACTATACCACTAAAATTTCGTTTATCATGTTACGTTATAACTTTGATATAGATTTTATAAAATAGTAGAATATATGGTTGTGGGTCGAACCCACAACCATATATTCCCCACTCGAGGAAATGAAATATTTATTTACATTTATATTTTCATTTTCTGGTGGTTTCAGTGGGGAACGGAGTGCCTTAACAGTAGGTTCTCTCTGACTACCCTGCTGTGTGCGGGATACAGTGTAAAGCTGATTTAATTTATTTATTTAATTTCCCTTCAGAATGAATTAATATAGCAGAATCTTTTGACATAGCTTTAGTCATATTATAGCGAATAGAGTAGACTCGTCAGAAAGCAGTAAAGAGAATATAATAGAAACAATTGCGTATGGGTAAACAGAAATAATTGTTTTAAAATATAATATATATAATGTCAGCTTCACACTTTATCCCGCACACAGCAGGGTAGGCAGAGGGAAACCTAGTGTTAAAACACTGTTCCCCACTTTCTGCCGAATTCTGGAGGCATTGCGTGTTAAGTGGCAGAACTCAACGCCGCGCTTTGCTTCGAAACCAGAGCGAAGAAATGGAAATATAAATTTAAGTATATATAATGTATTTCATATACAAATATATGGCTTAAGGCAATGCAAAATATCTTTCGTATAAAGATACATATGTCACATTTGGCGGAAGTCCAGGTGACTGCGGTTGATCTTATGTTAGCCTACTTTGATTATTTTAGAAAAACAAGTATATTGAGAAGGGTTATTTGTGTAGAGTGATAGAATAAAACGTTATAATTTGTTTATAAATCATATAAACTCTATATTTACAAAAAGTATTTATTTACATATTATGACTGAGTAAAGTGCGGTATGCCGTATGACATCGACATCGCCATAGCCCCAATGTGCAATATCTCAAAAAAATGTCCGCAAAAAAAAAATACACAATATATTTTATAACAAATCCTCAGTGATGTTACTCTTGAAGATTTAAATTGAATTAATTAGTTTAAAAAAATCTTTTCGTCTTCTAACATTAAGTACCAAATTGATAAATCACATTATACATGAACTTTGATATAGATTTTATAAAATAGTAGAATATATGGTTGTGGGTCGAACCCACAACCATATATTCCCCACTCGAGGAAATGAAATATTTATTTACATTTATATTTTCATTTTCTGGTGGTTTCAGTGGGGAACGGAGTGCCTTAACAGTAGGTTCTCTCTGACTACCCTGCTGTGTGCGGGATACAGTGTAAAGCTGATTTAATTTATTTATTTAATTTCCCTTCAGAATGAATTAATATAGCAGAATCTTTTGACATAGCTTTAGTCATATTATAGCGAATAGAGTAGACTCGTCAGAAAGCAGTAAAGAGAATATAATAGAAACAATTGCGTATGGGTAAACAGAAATAATTGTTTTAAAATATAATATATATAATGTCAGCTTCACACTTTATCCCGCACACAGCAGGGTAGGCAGAGGGAAACCTAGTGTTAAAACACTGTTCCCCACTTTCTGCCGAATTCTGGAGGCATTGCGTGTTAAGTGGCAGAACTCAACGCCGCGCTTTGCTTCGAAACCAGAGCGAAGAAATGGAAATATAAATTTAAGTATATATAATGTATTTCATATACAAATATATGGCTTAAGGCAATGCAAAATATCTTTCGTATAAAGATACATATGTCACATTTGGCGGAAGTCCAGGTGACTGCGGTTGATCTTATGTTAGCCTACTTTGATTATTTTAGAAAAACAAGTATATTGAGAAGGGTTATTTGTGTAGAGTGATAGAATAAAACGTTATAATTTGTTTATAAATCATATAAACTCTATATTTACAAAAAGTATTTATTTACATATTATGACTGAGTAAAGTGCGGTATGCCGTATGACATCGACATCGCCATAGCCCCAATGTGCAATATCTCAAAAAAATGTCCGCAAAAAAAAAATACACAATATATTTTATAACAAATCCTCAGTGATGTTACTCTTGAAGATTTAAATTGAATTAATTAGTTTAAAAAAATCTTTTCGTCTTCTAACATTAAGTACCAAATTGATAAATCACATTATACATGTACATATATCACAATTTAGTGTATTTTTTTACTAAAATAAAAGGAAATACTTTTTGGATATTTATTATGTTCAACGTAAGAACGGTATATTTTTTTCAAATGTTTAATGTACATTCCTTTCACTCTAAGTACGGTTTAACATACCTGCATAATGCAATTTGCACGTCAATGCTGTATGGAGACACTACAAGTGTGCGTTACCAGGCACAACTTGATGACACCATTTCCTATTTTTTTCTATGTATCAACTTAATCTTATTATTATTATTTTTTTTTTATTTTTAATACAAAATTTCAAGAATATCCATAAACATATTGATATATTGCTCAATTTCAATCAGAATTTGATTTTTTTTAAAATAAAATATTCAAATAATATTAACGATTATTAAGGACAGTGCCAAGTATATTATTAATGTGATAATGATCTATGACGAATGGAAAATGAGGTACGTGGTGGTTGATAGGCTAGTTTTCTATAAGTAAATATAATAAAAGAGTAAGAGGTCAATTCTGTACATTGAATACAATCTATAAAAAAAATACTTCTTGGGGTCTTTAAATAAAAGTGGCTTAAGCTAAGGATATAATTTTTATCTGTCTGTGTGTTGATCGCTTTCAACGCAACTACTAGAGGGATTTTGATAACAGATAAGCAGTGCAGCTAAACTTAAAAACTTACAAATATAATTCCTTGAGAAACAAAAATGAGAGGTAAACGGAGATGCATGGTAAGCGTCATAAGCACCACGTATACTGGCTGGCAGCTAGTCTATAATAATACATCAATTTGATATTCGCACGAGGTTTATACTATATGCTATTTGTAATCCAGGGTAAGGTACTCAACATTTTTATACGTTTTTTTTAGGTTCTTTTCGTATTGTAACAAACTAACTATGTAATAAAATCTAAGTCTTAGTTTCAACCACTTGTAATAATTGTATCATGATGAAACTTATACGTCGCTCAGGTGACAGTACAATATTTTGGTTTCAACGAACTAGTGTGATGATGGAGCCAGGACCTGAATATTCATAACTCCTCAGGGGTTACTGGAAACCATTGAGTTTAGTGTAGAAAGGGGTGATTTTTAGTTTTTTTTTTAACGATATATTTGTTTCTATTATGAATTAAGCTGTACGTACACCGAGTAAATGACGTAATCTGATTATTTACTTTTTTATTGTTTGGAAGCCAATAAACTTTCTATTATTTTTTATAAAAATATTTTAAACTGTGAGATTGATGGATAAATAATTGTCGCTGATAACAATGTATTTTAATTGTTATTATAATTTAGTTATGAAATCTTTTTTATTATAATGATTTTTTCAAACTTTAAGCACCTGGTAATAAATAGCTCATATTACAAGTTAAATAAGTATATATAAAAAAAAATCAACAAAAAAATCAATTAAAAATAAATATTTTGAATATAATTTTAGTTTCAATTTTATTTGAATTGGAAAATACAGGCCACGCGGTCATTACAAACCAGTTCGGCGTTTACGACGTAATTTGTGTAACAGAAAGTTTTTATCATAACAACACTATATTTATATAGTTATTGTTCAAGATTACCTTTTTGATAATAAATATTAACCTATATATTGCAGATTACACGGTAACGATAGTTCGATATTAAACGATAATTTCTTGAATTTTACAATTTTTATAATGCGATATTAATGTATATTATGTCGTCAGCGTCAGTTTTGATTAGCAGGTTTACACTCTAGTGTAAACCTGCTAATCAAAATTAAAAAAAAATCTAATTCGTCTTTTATCGTTATATTCTCGTACATTTATTTTAATACCATTCGAATGTTTGAAAAAAAAAACAAAATCAACCTTTATTTATTTTCATATAGTAGGGAATACAAATTTTCGAAATTGTAAAAACCTTCTGATTATATACGCATACTCATAGTTTTGTAAAAATGTTTTTATCTCTTCTGAGAATTAGTTTAATAGACTGATAGCAGGTTTACACTACACTTATAAGCCGACTATTATTTGTAAATTTAACGTTATAAGTATGTAAGTAAAGACAAAGTTATTAATATAAAAAAATATATATGATTGATGTTTACCTAGATTTGAGATCGTCGTCTTGTATGTACGCATAAGACTTATCATCTTCTATATTCTCGCTCGCCACTGACACCGCGTAATTATGCTCAGAATCTGAATCACATTGCATATCGTAAGCATCTTTTGCATCTGCCTCCAGGTCTTCGGGAACATTTGACTGAGACCTCATTGTTTGCAATTCGAATATTAACATTTCATGATTGTTCATGTCCTTCATCTTTTCAATGTCGGACGAGTCATTGCCGTTCGTGGAATCCTTCCCTTTATCTATAACGGCGTTGGCCTCGTCTTTATTATTGTTTCTACTTGCGAGAATTTCCGAAATAAGCATTTCGGTTACTCGCGATGTTTTTCTGTCTAGTGAATTGTTATTTTTATTTAATATCTCATCCTGTATTATATGGTCGGTATTATTTAATGAATTGGATAAGCTAGTGACTTCTTTTTGAGATATGTTTTGTAGTCTATCTTCAATGTTAGAACTCTCCTCTATTGTAGCATAACAATCATCTGCACTAAAAATTTGAGTCTTAGCATCCACTGGTAAAGTGTATATGCTAATATCAGGTTCTTTTGTGTGTTTATTGCCATCTATACTTCTATGTAGAGGAGGTGGCACAGGTTTCATCGGCTTCAATCTGGGCTTTGGCGATAAAGGAGGTGGTGGGGCTTTACGTAAGGGTAAAGTTTTTTCAGCAAAGCTAGAAGACTTAGACACTTTACATTTAGAATCTTGATCTAACTTGTTAGAAGTAGAAAGTGACCGTACTAATATTTGCCTACATGTCTTAACGGCTTTAGAGTTCAATGATTCATTTGATTTATTAGATGTCGGAGAGTGAATCGAATTGCTATCACTCGAGCTACGCCTCGAGTTTTGACCACTCGATTTCTTTTCATCAGACGAAGAGCTACGATCACTAATAACGTCTTTAATGAATGACTTGACGCGCGCGAGCCCGTTTTGTCGTGGCGACACGGAAGGCTTGCTCGGTGTAGAGTTCCTGTCCAATGTTTTAGCCTTCGACGAAACACGATTAACTTCATTTTTAGTAAAAGTTCTAGTCTTAGATAGTGTGGCTTTCGAATCTGCTACAGCTTTCCTAGTCTTAGCGAGTGCTTCAGCCACCATGCTCTGACTAGGCCGCGGTGGCACGGGTGGAGGTCCCTTTATTTTAGTGGTCTTCATGTGGTGAGCGTTAGTCTGTACCATCAGCATGCTTAAACGAGGCGTCACTCCGACAATATAACACGAACACTATAGTATAATGAGCACGGTTACATTAACATCACGTAAGTCACGCCACGCGCGTGTTCCAGAGCACTCGGTAGACACGGCCGTCCCCGCCCGTGCTCCATTCAGACTGGCTAAAGTAACATGACCACCGCGACGCGTTCACGTATAATCTATTGCTTTAACTGCTTTTATTGTTTAGTTAGTTATTTTTTTTTAAACTCAATATAAAAGTCGTTTNTATATATATATATATATATATATATATATATATATAAATTTATACAAATAATTAACATATAATTTTTACAAATAATAAACGATTATTAAGAGACCAATTATATATATACAAGCGATTGCGTATGTTCTTTATTGTCCGTGATGTTAGAACAATGAATTAAGCCATAGATGTACTATCTATTATTGTTTACTATGAGAACGTACCACTACCGGTCCGGCGCACGCCACATTGCAGCGCGGCTATTGTAGGATACTTTTGAAAGCACTTAGTGACCTATTGTTTTATTCTCATCTACATGCAACAGCTGCTTCATGTGAGTGGTGAAGGCGTGTGCAATCTTTTAAATATTTTATTTATAATATTTAAAGGGAGATCACTGTAAACATATTTTCATTTTGAAAAGAACTTTTATTTTAATAATTGTTTGCTTTTTTTTAAAATAAACCTCTTAAATATTACTTTACTTTTCAACCTTTTTTCGAAATTAATATTGATAAAATTAATTATACTATTATCATAAGTATGAGGATTATGAGGATGGGTGTTTGTTCAACTTTCTCGCAAAAATTCTTTATCGGATTTAGATTAAACTTTACAGTAATACAGGTAATTCATCAGAATAACACAGGCAATTTATGTTAAGATTTTGTATAATTTGGCTATAATATTAGGACCTTGAATAAGTTTTGTTTTTGTTTTTTGAAAGATGGCGTTGCGGCACTCTGTGCATGGAATTTCGTACGGTAACGAATCACCAAATTAGTACTATATGTAACCTCAAATTATAGTAGAATAGTGTTTACTACTGTCAACTACATATTTATTTTCCCTTTGTGAAAATGTGTACTCTTTTGTGCCAAATAAAGTGTTTTTGCGGGGAATTTTATTGCACTGCTTTATTCAGAAAAAATCTGCAGCAGAAGCACACAGAATTCTCGTTGAGACAATGCTTTGTCGAATACAACGTGCAGAGACTGGTTTAGGCGCTTCAAAAGTAATGATTTTGACCTTGAAGACAAAGAGCGTTCTGGAGCACCGACAAAATTTGAAGACAGAATTGGAGGCATTGCTTGAAGAAGATCCATGTCAGACGTTAGTAGAGCTCGGGAAAACGTTACAAGTAGATGCGTCAACAGTTTCAAAACGTTTAAAAGCGTTAGGAATGATCCAAAAGCAAGGGCATTGGGTGCCGTATGAGTTGAAGCCGAGAGACGTAGAACGACGTTTTCTCATGTGTGAATTGTTGCTTCAACGGCAAAAGAGAAAAGGTTTTCTGCACCGTATCGTCACTGGGGATGAAAAGTGGATTCACTACGACAATCCAAAGCGAAAAAAATCGTGGGGCATGCCGGGTCACGCATCAACATCGTCGCCAAAACCAAATATCCATGGTTCTAAGCTTCTTCTCTGCATTTGGTGGGATCAGCAGGGCGTAATTTATTATGAGCTGCTTAAACCTAATGAAACTATCACGGGAGCTCGCTATCGACTTCAGTTGATGCGTTTGAGTCGCGCTCTGAAAGAAAAGCGGCCACTATACGAGCAGAGACACGACAAAGTGATTTTATTACATGATAATGCTCGGCCACATGTGGCAAAACCAGTCAAAACTTACCTGGAAACACTTCAATGGGAAGTTCTACCCCACCCGCCGTATTCACCGGACATAGCCCCCTCCGATTACCACTTGTTTCGGTCGATGGCGCACGGTTTAAGCGAGCAGCGCTTCCATTCTTTTGAAGAAGCCGAAAAATGGCTTGATTCCTGGATTGCCTCCAAAGATGAGTCGTTTTTCCGACAGGGGATTCAATTGCTACCAGAGAGATGGAGAAAGTGGTCTCTAATGATGGACAATACTTTGAGTAATGTCATTGTAAGCATTATATTTTAAATTATTTTTTTTTAAACAAAAAAAAAAAACAGCGAGAACTTATTCTTATATAAAAATAAGTTTAAGGGCAAAGCTACGTTTAGGTGGTTAGTAATTAATAATTGAGTAATGGAAATGAAAAAAATGTATCTACATATAGAAATAAATTCATTATTAATGTATGTTAAAAAAAAATATATATATGAACCGAGTGAGGCTATCATGGCGCAGTGGCACAAGCATATGACTATAAACGCAACGGTTGTGGCTTTGATTCCTACTCACAGGAAAAAATATTAATTATTATTAATATTTTATTTCTTGGCTCTGGTAACAAAAAGCAAAAAGGCGCGGCATTGAGCTCCAGTAGTTGCGTACTGGAGCTCAATGCCGCGACTTTTTGCAAACATGCTCCATGCAAAAAATCATAGTATTCGATGACTGGTTAAGTTTGTGTACATCACCTCACCTCTCACAGATATTTTTATTCTACCAAAAGTTTTTTAGCTGGTTGAGAAAACTAATTTGTTTATAAAATGTATTTTGAAGAAAACACTTTTGTACTGTGAAGGTGAAAGAGAACCTTCTCCAGGCAATGCCATGGTCTCCACATCCAAACTCTAACAGAGTACATATGAGTTTGGATGTTTCATATCATAATACGTTTTTATTATTTAAATGTTACATATTGATGATACAATTAAGAATATTCAGCACCTTCTTTTCCTCTCGCTATATAAAATGTAACACAGTTTTATTATTTATTAAGTGTTATATTTCTTATTAGAGTTAATTTATTTTTAACTTTTTAGTTCATTTAATAACAAATAATAAAAGCTTGTTCTTAAATAAGGTTTTTATTCTTTAATTTTATTCTTCTTTTTTTTTGCAAGTACTTGCAACCCAAGTGTAGCTTTCACTTGCCACTTTGAAATTTACAGCCACAATTGCTTTTAATGTCCAAATCCCTTTTTTTATATAATTAAATTCATTCATTCATTCATTCATTCAATTCAATCCTACTCATGCTGCTTAAAAATACATTCAAAAACAAAAATCAACTGTTGATACATAATCTTGTTGATTAATTGTACACAGTTATATCTCTAGCCCATACTTCTATCACATACATATTAAACTCTAAAGTTATTCCTGGTATTTTTAAACATTTTTAAAGTGTTATTCCACACTTAGGATAATACTTATATACCAGGAATAATACTTATTTTCTAAATAACTATTATTCCTGGTATGTTGATTGGCAAGTGCAGAGTACTTGTTTAGTTTAAAATAAAGATATTTAACAATAATCATTGCTCATGAAACTCTAATTACCAGTGCTGCACATTCTGGCTAACTAAAGTAACAAAAAATGTCTGGTCTGGTTGGTGCAACCACAAGATTATCATGGATTTAGCACTGTTTTTTATATGTCTCTGTCATGTGAGTCCAATCTGGTGCTAATTCTAAAGATGCTGTTAAGTAAGCTTAATTAGATGAGCCTTCTTTCACAAGCTTTAAGCTTGACCGTTAATTTGTTTATTGTTATATTTCTCTGTGGTTGTGCTACTAAAAACTATTGACTCCACATATGAATTACAGCTCTTTGTTTTGGCCATATGAGTAGTATATATTAGTACCTAGGAGCACTATATGTTTTGATACAGATATAGAAAGACATTTCAAAAACTCTAACCCATTTCACTAAATTATTTTGTTCCTAGAAACATTTGGAACACATTAATAAATAACTTCATACTGTATCCAGCATATAGCAGGGTAAAAATAAACCAAGTATTAAATCACTCCATTCCTCACTTATGGCCCAATTTTTTTTGAGATGAAAAATTAAGATTAATATTGGTGGTTAAGGATGTTTAATGATGGTACTCAACACTGCACTCTGTTTTATTAGTGGACCAAGGAATACACAAAGACTAACTATGCTGAATTATTAAAAATGCTGAATACCAATTATAAATTAGAACACTGCAATTATAGGTAATTGTTAACAAATTTATCCTACAGTTATCTAATTGTTTGGTCTTTAGGTTAAACTGTGTGTATTTTATATTTAAAATTCTCTTGAACTCTCCTATTCCATCCTAAACATACTCCATTTAATTATGCTCTTATCAGTGTTTTTGTATGCAATTGAAGTCTTGACTCAAACTTTGAGACATATCTTTTAAAGAAAATGTATATATATGTATGTATACATATTAAATTGAAAAAGTTTAAATTACATGTCAATGTGTAAGAATTTTTCTATATGGAAATATTTAAAAGATATATATAAAAAACATATTTGTAAATATTTATTATTAGTACTTACGGATATTGCACTCCTTGTTTTACTTGTTATTAAACTTCCAATCTTGTCTGCACATAGGACACTGTTGTTGAGGCTGGGAATGTAACCACTTCACAATGCAGTGAATATGAAAGCAGTGAGAACACGCGCCCCAAACTAAAGGACAATCGTCACCAGGCAGCTTACAGTCAGGACAACAACTATCGAAGGGCATACGACAAATGCCGCAGTTATCGTCGTTTGCTATCCAACGCCAAGTAGCTACACCCGTCCAACCTGAAATCCATTTATTTATTTTTAAAATAATAAAACACGTAAGATTCCATCCAACTAAGAAAATTAAGTTTCCAACCAAAATCAGAATGTAATATAATGTAAATATTGGTAGATATGTTATAATTTTTTCAAATATACGAATATCTTCAAAGACAAATACTTACTTTTAACTGTGACTTTCATGGCGTAAACACTTAGTTGACATTATTTATAGATTACACATAAGTAAATATGTTACACAACTACAGATTAAAATTAATATTTTGCAGTTCCTTCTTACAACTTTATAGAAATCACTAAAACAACAAGATATAAGATATAAATCAACGAGAAATAAAATTTTGAAACAAGTGTAAAACAAATTACACACAGATAAATAATTTACAAGCAATAGGCCACAGATGAAAGAATACTCTATACAGATAAAACAAAAATCTTAAACCTAAATAACCTTTAGGTTCAGCTTAATACCTCCACGCGCCCCTGAGAAAAATGTCTTGACAGACCTAGGGGTACATGCGTGCACGTGACGTACCGTACCGTAACCGTATGCAAGGTTTACCTTGCATAAATACGGTACGTCACGTGCACGCATGTACCCCTAGGTCTATCAAGACATTTCTCTCAGGAACGCGTGGAGGTATCAAGCTGAAATTTATATCAAATATTTAGGTCTACTGTCCATTGGAGATGTGAAAAAAAAAAACTTCTAAACCAACGCAATCAAAAGATACAGCCGTTTATGCCACAAATTTCCGCAATATTTTGAAAGTTACAAAGGAATCAAAACCCACAGGGTATTTGTCGTGAACTCAGAATCTTGGAATTTGGCACGAAGCAGTGTCGTATATTACAGATTAAGGAAACATTGTGAAAAATAAACATTTATATTTATTTCATAGAAAAAAAAACTCTACAAAGGTATATTTGTAGTTCATTTCATACAAAGTGAGTGTATGGGCATATGCAAACATAAGTTTGTCAAATCTTATAAGGTTTATAGTGTACTTTCTGTTGACCTACCATTCTGAAATTGGATACCATCCCGAATAGGACTATAAATAATTATGACATTTAATAGAATAAAATTTTATAAAATTTAATGTATTTTTTTAATCAAATTAATATATATTTTTGAAACGACCAATAATTTTGCTTTTAAATTAAGCTTACTTTAAATATATATTAAATGAACTAAAAAATAATAGTTTCATAACTAAACATAATTATCATAATATAGTAACTAAGCTGCAATTATTATTTTTCGTAACTTACACTGTATAGATAAATTTTAATGTCAAATTGCTATTTATTGAATGATCAAGATTTTGAGTTTGACTTACAGAACTTGAGGTATTTGATGTGTTGGAATATATTCTAGATTAAACTTTATTTTCATCTTATGTTTTTCATAAATAGTTAACGCATTGTATAATTTAATTGAATAATGTCTAGCTTCGACACAAAATACGATGTAAGTTAACTAGCGAGTCATGCAAGTTTATTTATGTTTAAACACGAAAGAAATATTTTAATTCTGCATATAATCTTTTCAAAATTCGTAATACAATTCCTGCTACCTTTCTTTTGCTACAAATATTAAATAAAACATATATTTTAGATGTTCCCTGCGGGTGATGTTGGAGTTGTTGAAGGAGAAATGAATGTACCAGGGCGAGGTATGCCAACTGGCGATAGTATGGAATTTAACACTTTGGATGAACCGATAAAGGAAACATTTGTATGATTTTTGCTTATAATATTTATAATTTTAATTAGCTTCTATCAATTCTAATCGATTAAACCATACAATTAATATTAATATGTTCAAATAAAAGTTACATTGTTTGATATTCTCTCATTATTTTTATTTCTTTTTTTAGCTTCGGGACTTACGAGCTGTTGGAAATAAATTTTATCATGTCTTGATTCCTAGAGAAAAAACTAGTTTATTGAAAGAATGTAAGTATCATAATTTTTCAGAGCACTGTTTTTTTATTTATAGACATAGCAATAACTGCTTGTTACTTTGTTATTACTTGGTTTGGGATGCCTGAGGAGTGAAATAATTTTTAAATTAAAAAGAAATAATGAGATTTTTTTATATTTTAGGGGATCTATGGGGTCCTTTGCTATTGTGTACTTTTATGGCAACTGTACTTCAAGGATCAGAAAGAGCTGATAACACAAATGATGGTGGCCCAGAATTTGCTGAAGTTTTTGTATTGGTATGGATTGGAGCAGCTGTTGTCACTTTAAACTCAAAATTACTGGGAGGAAACATGTATGTAATTATTTAAAGTTAGCTTTGAGTTTTATAAAATTTTAAGGTAATTTGTGTTTTGTGGGATTGATGGCCCCTCGGAGGAACACCATCCCTGCTCCCAGTACAACAAAGAGTGTAGTTGGGTTGTGTCACTCAACATACAATATTTTAAAATGTTGGATTTAATGTGGAATATTGAGTGTTTTTATACTATTATAGGTTTCACTCTACCCGACCTATATGGAAAAAAAATTAAAGCTATAATTAAAAGAGAGGTACTGAGTGACAGAACTCAGACTGCTCAGCAAAATAATTCATTCCCCTGAATGAGGATCAATCCCAGGCCTCTATGTCGTACATTAAGAGCTAAAAATAACCAACATTATTCAGATATTAATTATGTTTTCAGATCATTCTTCCAATCGGTTTGTGTACTAGGCTACTGCTTGTTCCCCATAGCTCTGGCCTTAGTCATTTGCAGAATGATATTGTTCACCAATCAGAATGCATTTTTATTCTTCCTTCGTCTAGTCATATCAATGTTTGGCTTTGCTTGGGCTACGTTTGGTAAGATTTTTTTTCTTAGAGGCCACCCATAAATAAGTTATATGTTAAGGTGATACATTTTTATCCATACTCTACAACAAAAATAATATTAAAAATGCCGATCTGTCACTTTTCATTCACAAAAAATGTACCAGAACGAGAAAGGAATATCTTTCGTTCTATTTTACGCAATTACCTATTTTTTATAATAAACCTAAACAATGTTCAACATAACCGCCAATACCGACGACTCGATTTCGTAAATATCAACTCTTTTAATTGTATTAGGCTTTTATAGGGTAGTTAAAACTATGCTTTCATTTAAAGTGGTAAAGTCAAAAATATTGTAAACAGAATGGAAGAGGCAGCGCTCCTTTTACGGAAACAGCATATAGGGTAAAATATTTGAAATATTTGAAAAGAAATTAATAAAAATAACTCAACGATTTAACCGTAGGATTTTTTTTTATTTCACGATGTTTCTTCATACCTGTATTTCGAGTGACGCAGTTACGCAAAGATGTGAATAACGTAAACGCATACTACTACAAAAATACTACTACTAGGTTAAACAACTTTGAACTTTGCCGCCAATACCTACGACTCGATTTCGGAATGAGGCGTACGCGGCGGTTTCCTTTTGATAGGTTTATATGTGCCTACGTCGTTCTTGACATTTTTTTTGATAAAATCACTTTTTCATTTTTGATTTTTTTTTAATTGTATTAGGCTTTTATGGAGTAGTTAAAACTATGGTTTCATTTAAAGTGGTGCTAACACTTCCATCCTGTATACAAAAAAGAACTCTAAAAAATGTGATGTTACTCCCCTGTTAATTGGGAAGGGAGTCTCAGAAACGTGATCAGCTCTGACAAGAGTAGGGGAGGGTTGAAATTATCATGAAATTCGTGTAACATGATTTATGGAGGCCCTTCTAATAACTAATGTAAAATGATTTTTATATTATAGCCTTGAAATGTGTTTAGTACTTATGGTAAAACACGACATGACTGTAATCGCGACGGTGGGTTTGACTTCCACTCGATTAAATATTTTAATTTTCTCGTTCTTGTACTAGATAAAGCGCAGCATTGAGACCCACTACTCAACACGCAATGTATCGAAAATTGGATAGTGCAAGGAGAACGAATGGTCTTAACAATAGGTTCTCTTTTCCGACACTGCTACTGCTGCTGCTTCAGTATACAGTGCAAAGCTAAAAAAAAGTTAATCCAATTTTTTTTATTTCAGCCGCCACAAAATTTCTTGGAGATAGTCAACCAGAAGGTAAAAAAGGTCTTGCAGTATTCCCAATATGTTTGTTTTATTTCATACTATCTTGGCTTGTTGTCTCGCACAGCAATGTTTAGGTTACACATTGTGATACAAACTTTTTAGATTAATATGTGAATATATTAATATTTAATATTATTAAGTGTAAGACTATTTTATTATTGCGCATTGAAACCGTCGTGGCGCAGCGGCACAGGTTTGACTGTAAATACGACAGTTGTGGGTACTGATTCCTGCTCGGCGGATGAATAATCTTGATTTTCTCGCTCAGGTAACAAAATTAAGCATGGCGTTGAGTTCCGCCACTAAAAACACAGAGTGTCTCAATTTTAGGTTCACTCTGCCTATCCCATATGGGAGATACTGCGGGATGCTAAAAAAAACTGTAAACGCTTCACTATTAATTAACAAATTTTTGTAAACTTTTTAATTTATTATTTTTATATGTAAAAACCTTGTGTCTATGCCATTTCTTATATTTACACTATCAATTTTGAGTGATGTGATAATGAAGGTTGGTCAAGGAAGAAAATATCGTTGGTTCAATACAGAGGTGTCATAATTTACAATCAAATCACTTCATGTGTAAAGAAAATAATTATTTTTCATTTTTCAAAATACGATCCGGATTTCCATCCGTTTGTCTTTCTCAAACAAAGATGTTCTTTTTTATGGGAGAATGAAATTTTTGATACATTACGAATAATCATTAAGTTGCTTTTATATAAAGAAAAATAAAAAGATTTTTTGACTACTTATGCTTTACTCTAATATAGATCTATTATACATATACTTATAATAATATAGATGTATGATGAATATAAAACTTTCAGAAAAAAAACTAATTTATAAATTAAATTAATAAAGTTAAGAACTTTAAACGCCTGCACTGTATAGTTTTTTTTTAATTATGACACTTCTTTTTAACTGATGGTATATAAAACAAATTGATGTTCATAATGTATATTAAATTCTAATACAAGATGTAATTGTCAATGTTTTTGACATTCCACTAGAAAATACTTTTTAATTATTTATATTATTATTTATTAGTGTCAAACTTTTGTATATAGTTTAGTTATAATTCTTAATAAAACAGCATTTTCTGTCCTTTTTAACATTTTTATTGAATACATTATAAAACATAAATGTATCTAAAATATGTATGTTATGGTAATTCAGACAAATAGACTATTCCGGAGTCAAGTTGCCAATATTAATGAGATATTGAAATGTATTAAAAGCTCAATATTTTTTTTTTCATACATGATTAAAATATAGGGCTGAGTTACTAAGGGAAAAGAGCTGTCAGATATTAAATAATAGTATGCAGTTGTCCTGCAATTCTTTGACTGTTACATTTGTGCATACATATTTATAACTAAAATTTGTAAAGGCAAATAGATAATTTATATTGTATTTGAGTAAAATTGATTATAAAATATAATATTTTTATATTTTACCTGTTCTTCGGCAACACTGACAAATTTTAACACGAATACAAACTTCTCAAACTTACTTATTAACAAAAGTAACATTTAATTCAAATTGTGCAAAAAGTATCTTCGTGCAATATTTGTATTATAATACAATATTTCAATAAATTAAATTTTATATGCACTATCTTAAACTAATTGTTATCTTTATATAGAAAATGTATGGTTGCTTGGTTTCCTTAAATACAAATGATATCACTTAAATATAAAACAAATTCAAACATTTTGATTATCTTTTCAAGTTTATACGAGTATTGATGTACAAATAACATAATATGTATTTAACCCAATATTTATTAAAATCAGAAGAAATTCTGAAAGTTTAAAATATAGCTAATAAAACTATAATATATTTGGTATATTTTTTTTGTGTACAGCCTTAAATAAAATATCACTACACTCTATCACATCAATAATGCAAAACTACAATAAAACTACTTTTTCATTGTTAAATTAATAAAGTATTTAAAATACGACATTTTTTCAGCATTTATATATTATTTAATGTCTCTACATGATTGTATAAATTGAATCATATGGAAGCATATAACAACAATTTCCATTTTGTTCTCTAATACTACACTTGTGTCATAATGTTCGTCATTCCTCGTTTCTAATCCAATAACTCTTCTTCGAAAGTTGCTAATAATTTCCAAAGCAAATTTCATTTAATTTTTCAAATAACGATTTGAACGGAGTTTGCTTTATTTGCTTTTTTATGATTCCAATTATTTCTGTACATTTCACCGTAATTTTTTTTTTAACATTATTTTTTAATGATGGCGGTCCAGCCGCACAATTTAAGTTTTGTGGCCATTTGAAGAAAACGTTACATTTAATATACAAAAGAAATTTTTTAATAATATAAATGGCTCACTTAATTCAATGAGTACCAAAATTTTTTCATTAATATAAGACAAATGCCGAAAGCATACACCTACATCTTCTTGAATGCTTTAAAAGACGTTGGTAAAATAGCTGTGGTAGGATTAACCAGTATTATTACCCACTGACAGTGATTTCCAAATTTTAGGAAAACGTTCAGTAGCAGCAGTATAATTATTTGGATGGTTCTGTGATGAGTTTACAAACAAAATTATTATTGGCAACACTTAAAAAAAATAATAAACTGTCAATATAAACATTGAAATCACTAAGTGGTCAATAGTTATATGGTTCACCCTACTAAGAAAGTTGAAATAATTAATATAGTATCTGGCGATTTTCTTATTATACTTGAGACTATGATATTAAAATGGCCGTGTGTATTGAGAGAGTTGAATTAAAATTAACTTGAATCAGATCCGCTAGATGCCTTATCGGGAGTGCGTGGGGGTGTCCTGATAGGGGATCTCGTGGGCATTTGATATGACATATGCATTTGTATAGTATCTCGGGTGATCCTTTTATTGTAGGTGAGGGAGTTAGCACGAGGTTTGCGGCGTGAGAAATGTCGCTCCACCCACTTGAGCATAGCCAGCACTGAATCAGTGGAAGACAGCCGCCTCTCTGCTGATGTTTTTGTTATATTCGATGATGCTATGCGGAATGTTGCCGCCATACCCTTGAGGGCCTGTAATAATTATATTAAAATAATAATTCGAAACCGTCGTGCCGTAGCGGTGAAGTATATTTCTGTGAAAGCAAAGATTGTGGCGTCGATTCCCACTTGGGGTAATGAATTATTTTCATTGTAAGCCCATTTTCTCTTGTAAGCCCATTCTTCTTTTCGGCTCCTTTTTTTGGTGGACACATTTTAGACTGGCTCCCCTACTCGTATACTCGTATGTATAATAACTCTATGTACTCATCAAGCCTAATGTCTCGAAAATTGTCAACGGAATGTCTTAACAGCAAGTTCCCTCTGCCTACTCTGCTACTATATGCAGATGCAGAATACTGAATACAGTTAAAAATATACATAATTAGTTGTAGATTACCATAGACAAGCTCAATGTTTTCACCAATTCAGTGTTGGCGATGTGCCAGATGCATTATGTGAAAATATTGTAAGGGAGCAGATTTTTAGATAGTAATAGTAAAAATATATTATATGTATTTATTTTTTTTATTATAAATATAATTTTAATAGTATAAAAAATATTATTAATAAAAATTATCCTTACCAACATAGCGTCTTCATCAGTGACGTCGTCACCTGCGTAAATAATTTTGATACGCTCGCTCCAGTNTGAATAAAAAAAATGGATTTTGGGAAGGAGTGCAACAAAATGGTTGCATTTTAAATAATATTATAATATTTGTATTATAAATATAAATGTTATAAAAATAAAAAAAAAATATAAGGTAAATAAAAAATTTAAAAGTTTAAAATGCGCGAGAATTAAACATACAATTATTGTCGGTGACGTTTGTATATATGCATATTGCGCATATATATACTTTGCTGCATCTTATCAAATTGTTGGTAAGTTTTAAATATTATATTAATAAAAAAGAAAAATAAAATGCATATATTTTTAAAAGCTGTGAAAACATCGAAAAGTTATCTATATAAGATACTTTAGTTAAAAATTGTTTTACAAAATCTCTCAATTTTATTTAAAAGAGCATATTAATGATAAGTAAAACTTCCAGTTTTTCAACTTTCCAGAGGCCAGTCGTGGCGCAGGGGCACAAAGTATGACTGCAAAATCGATTGGTTGTGGGTTCGATCCCCACTCGAGGAGATGAAATATTTATTTACATTTATATTTTCATTTCTTCGCTGTGGTGTCGAGGCAAAGCGCGGCGTTGAGTCCCGCCTCTCAACACGCAAGTCTCCGGAACTTGGCGGAAAGTGGGGAAGAGAGTGTCTTAACACTAAGTTCCCTCTGCCTACCCTGTTGTGTGCGGGAGCGTGATTTTAGTAAAACTTCTAAAACGATTTTCATGTAAAAATATAAACTTAAGGTTTTTTTGTGAGGTACATAGCATGCCACATGTTTCAATTTAATACAATTACTAGGTTTACAGTTCGTATGTTTATATGGTCAATATCATTCGCTTCGTGCGAGATCTAAACCTGTGACCCGAGCGATAATACGTTTACGTCAATGCATTAAGATGGTTGTCATGAGCCGAACTCACTGATACTGCTACTGATACATTCATATTTTTTAACCGACTTCTGTAAAAAAGGAGGTTATCAATTCGGCTGTATTTTTTATGTTTGTTACCTCAGAACTTTTGACTGGGTGAACTGATTCTGATGATTTTTTTTTATTTGAAAGCTAGTCTTCTTGTGTAGTCCAATTTTTTTGGTGCATTTCTGATGATGAAAATGAATGATATCTATGAGAAAATCACAAGTCTTAAATTTGCATTAGGTATGTGCGCGACAAATGGACGAATAACTCAATATCACGCCAACCGATTCAGATGATTCTTTTTTTGAAAGGATACACTTCAAGTGGTTAGGTTCTGATTATGGGATCCGGTTGAAATTAGACAAGGTAGTTTTTTTTTTTGGTAAAAAATATACTTATCCTGTAACGGTTACATGGAAAAACATTGTTAATAAAATGAGTGTCAGAGAGAGATTTCTCATCGTCGCATTTCTTTTCAACCAATTCCAAAAAAGAGGAGTTCTCATTTTCAACCCACTTCAAAAAAGGGAGAGGTTCCCAATTCGCTCGAATATTTTTTATATATGTTCACAAGAATATTCATTTTGGCATATTGATAACAATATGTCAAAATGTTAGTAATTTTGTATGCATATTGTGCATATATATACCTAATTAAGTTTGAAGTTTTACATAGGACAACCACTAACTTGAGAGTTGAGAATCATCCTTTTAAGGTCTACTCATCACTTAAAATCGTCAAATAAATTATTTTTTTTATAAAAAAATACTAACTTCAAACAACGAATTAAAAAGTAAAAAAAATATTTTACATAAAGTAAAACGTACTTTGAATTTGTTGAACAAAAATAATTAAAAACAGATGTTATCATTTTGAAGTCGGTGTCAAGCTAATGCTACAACAACCTTACTACAATATGTGTGAGTTACTAAGCCTGTTTGTTTTATTCATATATATACCTAATTAAGTTTGAAGTTTTACATAGGACAACCACTAATTTGAGAATTGAGAAGCATCCTTTTAAGGTCTACTCATCACTTAAAATCGTCAAATAAATATTTTTTTTTTATAAAAAAATACTAACTTCAAACAACGAATTAAAAAGTAAAAAAAATATTTTCCATAAAGTAAAACGTACTTTGATTTTGTTACAAAAATAATTAAAAACAGATGTTATCATTTTGAAGTCGGTGTCAAGCTAATACTACAACAAACTTACTACAATATGTGTGAGTTACTAAGTCTGTTTGTTTTATTCGGCACTGACTTCAAACTTATAGAATATTTTTAAATTATTTTTGTTCAACAAAATCAAAGTACGTTTTACTTTATGTAATATTATTGCTTCACTTTTTACTTTGTGGGAGGTTTGTTGGGATAATAGTTATAGTAAGTTACCCTTGTTCCACTGCACGGGCGGGCGCGCCTCGATGGCGCAGTGCGCGGGCGCGGGCGTGAACCCTGCGGCGGCGATGAGGCGTCGCGCGGTGTCCTCCAGGGCCGCGCGCTTGGCGAGCGGCGTTTCCCGGAAGTGGAATGTTAGTAGTGCACCCTTGTTCTCTACCCACGCGCCGTCTCTGCACACCTGTACGGTGTACCACACTTATTTTGTAATTAGGTATTTTTTTATTACTTTTACAATTATTTAATGCTTAAACAAAAGTTGAAGTTAATAAGGCCAACGATTTCTATTTAAAGTTAATATATTTTAGCTTAACGCTGTATCTCGCTAGCTAGGGTAGTCATAAGTAACATTCAACCTAGTGTTAAGTTGCGCTCCATTTACACACACGTAGAAGGTATTTATCGCGACACAATCAAAGTTTTTATTTTTGTATTTAGGATTTCTAAAAGTGGGGATGTATTCCAGTATATCTATTCCAGTTTTAACCTATATTTATTCACTTTTCGATGTCGGATTCTGAATATTCTTGACTGAATGTCTATCTATGACAAAACTAATTAGAAAACGATTATGGCATTAACAAAAAAATTATACCTGTTCTTGCAAAGACTTCAATAGTTCAACAACTTTATCTTGTAACTCCATGGGCATAGGATGGACAAATTTGCTTCCATCAGGGTGTAAAATTTCTAAGCCATGGTTACCAGCGTAAGTAATGCCTTCAATTCCAACCTGAAAATTAAATATTTATATTAAACCAATAGTATAGAAGTAAGTGAGTACTTAATAAGAAAATATACTTAGTCTGGCCATAAATACTGTTATAATTAAAAATAAACAAAATATTACTTTTTCATTTGAATCTGTCATTTTTACGTTTGTTCATTGTGTTTTTTTTATTCACGTCAATTTATTGTAAATTATTTTCTGATATTAAAATGAAATTGGGTAATAAAGTGAACAGAATCGCTGTGATTGCATCACATAATGTAGGTGTGGAGCCAAATATAATTTTTAAATCCCTAATTCCCTACGCTTGGTATTAGTCAAATGATTGTTTACCGGGCTATTGATAGGTACAATGAAACCTCCTATACTTGTAACAGAAAAAGACCTGGCCATCTACGTAGTGTTTATAAGAAAAAGGCCATCAAAACAGTAAGGAAAACAATTTGAATAAATACCTTCCGAAAGCAAGAGATTTCATCTTGGGAGATGAATATAACATCTATTTTAAAAGATAACTTAGGACTTGCAACCTGTAAGAAACGCACTGGTCGTCAGGGTGGTAAAATTAAAACAACTAGCGGCATGCAAAGTGGGAAACCACAAAAAAAATATGTATACGAATAAGAAAATTTTTACATTTGGGCAATATTTTAACAAATAAAATGACCATATTTATTCTGGAAGTTCTAAAGAAGTTTCCTAGTTAGCCAACAGAGTACAACGTGGGCATTATCCGATTTCAGTAATGGTTTGATGGAATATTAGCTATGAAAGAGTGATTCATCCATATTTTAGCGGAAAAGATATAAAAACATCGGCACAAGTGTATCAAAATACCATTCTTGAGAAGGTAGTAGGAAGAACCCAATTTTTGTTAGAAAGGAACGGTCCGTTCTTCATCAGAGCTGAAGACTGGCCGTCATCTAGTTCTGATCTTAATCCACTGGATTATGATTTATGGTCAGTTTCAGAAAGTAAGTGTTACTCTAAACGCCATGATAATTTGAAGCCCCTGAAACAATCCATACGATTGATAGTAAAGAAAAGAATGCATGCTGCTATTGACTACTGGCCTCAAGATTTATGGGACTGTATTGCAGCCAATCTAGAGCACTTGGAATAAGTTTTATTTATTTTTAATAGTTTTATATTAAGCTTACGCTCGCGCAGTTCGCACGTTTTTTCCCCGCGTTCACGGATTTGTGCACTTCTTTCAACTTATTATTTGTTACTTATACTACTGACACGTCATAGGAGACGTTACAAAAGACAAGGTAAACAAGCGTTCGGGTCACCTGATGTATGAGTGATTACTAAAAGGGCATACGGCCCTATGTAATACCAGGGAAGATACAGGTGCATTGCCGGCCCCGTAGGGTCAGATAGACGAGCCTTTTGAAGTTACTGATGTCATATCACCCTTGAAACAATGCCGCAGGTAGATTTCTCGAAACATTTCACAATTTTGTAGAACGTGGATGGAAGTTTCAACAAAACCGCAAAGTAGCAAAGTGCCAGTTATCTAGATGGTGATAAAAACATGTTACAAATATGTATGGCTGAATGAATACCTACTGTTAGGTTATTTCAATGTCCATGTCATCCTAATTAGTTAGGATAAATCTTTCTCCTTTTTTTACAGAAGTCGTTTAAAAAACAATTGAGTATGGAAGGAACACAAAACAAGTATGCAAGGTAAATAAACTGTAAACACAATGATGTCCGGTCCGGCCTCTAGAACTATTACGCAACATTCGACAAAGATATCAGGACCGGGTTAGAGCTGGATATTGACCACGTATAATTTACTAAAATATTTTTATTCTACAAGATAATAACGGTCAAAGTTTAGAGATAATATTTATTATTGCGAACCATGTCTTTATCTTCTAAGTATTCCTGCACTCCGATTTCCATGAATGAATTAAATAAATAAGATGCGACTCTGTAGATAAAACATACACTCAAGATTAGAATAAAACAAAATAAAAACGGTCAAGTGCGAGTTGGTTTCACCCATCGAAGGTTCCGTACCAATTTCATGATTGTAAGTACATGGGAAGTGACTTTGCGTGTGTATGCATTCGTTTTGTATAAAATTAACTGCAAATGTAAATTTGTAATTATTTTTTTTCAATGAAATACTTATTAATTTGCTGTACATTTATTTTTTTAGATTTTTTCTTTTATTTATTTGTATTGTAAGAGTGAGTTCTTATCAAATTTCATAATTATAGGTCTACGAGTACCCTCTAGCTTTAGATGCATAAATGTTCGTATCTTTTAATTGCGTCGACTTAGAAGCTTTATTATTTTGTGTTTTCTAGAGACTGTAGACCTGAATATTCGATATTAATTTTGGCTTGATACTTCCACGTGATCTTAGTCTTGGCAGGCAAACGGACATCCAGACAGACAACTATAAAATGATCCTATAAACCGTTTTTTCTTTTGCGATACGGAACCCTAAGAACTCATTTTGTGTGATGATTTATTTATTTAGACAGATAGATAGAATTATAAATTGAAAAATATACCTACAACTAAACACAATTTCGCCTGCAAAAAGTAAATGATATCATGCATTATGTGTCTCAAAGGAAATGATTTAATTGATGAAACAAAACATAGAGAAGTTGAAAACATACATAGCCACCACCACCACCATCACCATTTAACAATCAATTTATTTGAATAGAAAGGGCACAAAGGAGCGTCGGAAGTATCACTGGGTCCTCTGCAGCATCGAAGATGGACATCAAAATAAATATAATAAGTATATTATAATACTAGCGGCTCGCCCACGGCTTCGCCCGCTTAAAATACATGATTATTGATTTAATAAGCATAATTGATTGACAACTATAATTACTTCTAATATGATTTTTTACGACATTATCGTCAAAGAATTTTTGATTGTTTTAAATAAAAAAATACGACCATTGTTGATATTTGATATTTATAAAATATACATAAAGCTAATTATTTATTACACGTATATATTTTTGTAACTTTATGTTCTTTTTACCTATATAATATACTCTGTTAAATGTGCTGATGTCAGTGAATAATTTAATTTACTCATTCAGAAACAGCCTTAAATGTTAAATTATTGATTTGAAGGATTCATAATATTCTTTGTAAAATAACTGTAATAATTGCATATTAACTCCTGTACAGTTATTAAATTAGTTATATATTTTATACTAGCGGCCCGCCCACGGCTTCGCCCGCTTAAAATACATGATTATTGATTTAATAAGCAGAATTGATTGACAACTCTAATGACTTCTAATATGATTTTTTTATTACTTTAATCTGTAATATTCTAATATGATTTTTTTACGACATTATCGTAACTTCTATAAGAATTTTTGATTGTTTCGAACTAAAAAATATGACCAATGTTGATATTTGATATTCATAAAATATACATAAAGCTAATTATTTATTAAATGTATATATTTTTGTAACATTACCTTCTTTTTACCTATGTTATGTTTTTAAAGTTCTGTTAAATGTGCTGATGTTACTTAATAATTTAATGTACTGCTTCAGAAACAGCCTTAAATGTTACATTATTGATTTGGGTAAGGATTCATAATATTCTTTGTAAAATAACTGTAATGTTTGCATATTAATGTACAGTTTTTAAATTAGTTACACATATTATTAGCTAAATGTACAATTGGTAAATATGTAGTTATTACAGAGTACACGTAGAAAGGATCACACGAACGAACGAACCACAAAATCTATGTATTTGCTTGATATCTCTTTGAAGATCAGATCAGATATCTCTGTGTTGAATTAATTACGATTTCAACTTAACTGTTATGATTTATGAAGGTAATCTCCACTAAGATTCAATTTTGTTTACTTTATTGTATAAAATATTGTATAATAGTGCTTCAAAAATATACTTTTTTATCAACAGTCATATAATCAAGACGTTTCAAATGTCCTTCTTTATCCAGCAATCTTACCAGCGCGATTGCTATATAACATTCGCAGGCAAACTAATGCCTTGAGTTCATTCAAATGATGATAACTTTTTTTTTAATGAACCGATTTTGATGAACCAAACTTTAGTAGTTAAGTTGAGTTAAAACAAAGCAATTGGTGAAACTTTTAAGTAAATCGGTTCAGTACTTTTAGAGAAAATTGCGGACAAAAATATGTCGACAGACAGACAGACAGACAAGAAATTAAAAAAAAAATCTTTTTGCTTTCTATTATTCTTTAATTACTTACGAAATGTACAGACAAAATATTTTTACTGTCTTATTATATATAGAGATAGAGATGACTGTAAACATACTCGTAAACAGACAAGATATGTCTCTTCTATTGTACATTATGATTATTGTTACGAGTGAAAGTGGTTATGCCAAATCTTAATTACTGGCGAAGCAAATATAAATAAGGCTGCAATACAAGATACATCGAATTGGAGCACGACCTTATGAACTGTAAGGAATAGTGATGAGTTTATCTGATTATAATACGACATACTTAAATATATGCAATATTTTTCAATGTAACAAGATAGTTCGTTTAAATTGGAGTTTCTTTTCTATTGTAGGTAATCTTTTATTGACGCGTTGTTACAAATTACTTTTTATAAAATCATTTACTTTTAGAAAAAAATGTTATAAAACAAAAAAACTGTTTTAAAGCAAATATACATAGCTGAGTGTTACTTCCATTTTTTCCTGTCTTTATTACAAGTTACATATATCTTTTTTTTATATAATATTTAGCATACATACATAACATACAAGACATTATAAATCAAATGCGATATTTTTTGTATTAGACGATTATTTATCTTGGAGAAAAAGTTAGGGCGGTACAAATACATAGTACCTACTTACAAATAATGTTTGAGGTTGAATCAACAACGATAAAGTATAAATAATTAAAGTGATAGATACGAGTTCATTGTTTTGCATACATTTGGCGTAATGATCATTTTTAGTTGTATGTACGTTATCTAGCCGACCCAGATGACTGTATGTTTGGGGGCATTTACATCATTAAATAGGGCGCAACAATTTCTTTGTTATATTAGACATATTGTTTATTAATAGAGGTCTTATTATTAAGTAAGCTTTATTTGTTTTTGTTTTCATCGATTTAATTTCTTTGCATCAGCCAACCCCAATTCAACTATATATTGTGTTTGATCAGCCATTGTATTTTTTTACTTGGTTTTCTAATCACTACGGACAAGTAGTCTTTAAGTTTTTTTTGGATTATTATGGATTATTATTTACCGTTATGGCACTCTCCCAAGAATTAACGAAGTGTAGAAAGGAATGTCTGTAGGAGGTTTACTAGTAAAAGTGTTTTAGTAATGTGTTATTCAATTTAACTTTCCTTGAGTTCAGAAACCCTAAATTCAAGGCCACGAGACATCGGCCTTCGTGTACTAGGCTTATTGAAAAATTGAGTTATTGAACTTACCATTTCCTTAACATTATTAACGTTCCGCCCTGACACAATGGCGATGTAGACGTCGGGCATGTTGGACAAGCGTTGCAGCGTGTGTTTGGTCTCCAACGGTAGTGTCGCGAGGTCGGGGTGCGGTGCGATGGGCGCCAGCGTGCCGTCGTAGTCCAGTAGAAGGGCTAGTTTTTGCGCATAGCCTATGTACCTGTTACATATTGGAATTGGTTTTTAATTAGAATCGCTGTTATTTCTATCATGTTGATATTTTTGTTAGCAACTATGTACACAAAAATATTATGGATTAAGGTAGGTAGTCCGAGGAAATTTTGTGATAAGTGACCAAACATGAATATGCTTTAAATTTTAAATCTAAATAGGCGATCAAAATATTAAACTAATACTAAATTCCATGTTGGCCCATAATGTGTACAATATTCATCGATAAACCAAGTTGTTTATTGCGTTTGTCTAATAACATCGTACAATCTTCTACATCTGCACAGTGGTTCTGCATCTGTCATTGTTTTGTAAATCATAAGGCAAACTTACTTGGAAAGGTATTCATCGAAGTCATCAATAGTAACTGGCTGCATGGACGTAGCTCCAATATCATCCGCTTCCTCCTCCAGTGAGTCCATGGCCTTCAGGAAGGCCATCATCCAGCTGTCCACGTCATTTTGCTGTTCCCGATGGCGTAAGTGGTTCATACGTACTGTGCGCTCATCCTCTGGCATTATGAGCGCTCTGAAAGTGCGCTCTGACAGTTACTTAATTTAAAATAATGAAGTATATAAAACCATTTTTTTTATAACATTTGAAAAATAAAATTCTTTAACCAGTATACCAATAATTCGCATAAATTTGTTTCATCTACTTTGAGCTTATATAAAGAATAATAATATAGAATTACTTTTGCTAATATGAAAATCTCACCTGTGTATAACTTCAGCTGCATCATCCAGTTCATAAGGATTGCATATAAGGGCCTCGTGCATCATCTCGCCGGCGCCAGCGAATGGAGACACGATAAGGACGCCTGGGGGCTTATTAATTTGGCAAGCGACGAATTCCTTAGCCACAAGGTTCATGCCGTCGCGTAATGGTGTAACGAGCGCTACTGCTGCGTCACGATAAAACGCAGCCAGCTCGTCTTGACCCACGCAACCGTAAATGTACCTTGAAGTGCAGGCATTAGGTAATTAGTATGCAGTGTTTAACTTAAATATGAATGTATATGTTGTGTTAAGATTGTGCTATTGTATATTTTCTCTTTTATTGTGTAGCAATTGCTGGTAAACCGAATAAAGAAATAAATAAATCATTAGATAAAGAAATAAATAGATCATCATAGATAGAATAAAATTACGTAAATACTTATGGGACGCATTATATGCATTGAATTTGGTTTTATGTAAGTTATGTAGAGTCGTATTTCGTAGTATTACCTAATAGGCGACCAATTTGGTGTTGTAAATCGTCCGTTAATTCTTCCAACTAGTTGATCCATTTCTTCCTTTAAATCTTGATATTCCTTTACATCTGTTCTAGAGGGTACTGATATTTGTAATAGTATCACTTTCTCAATATGCTCAGGATGTTTCTCTAGTAGCCTTTCGAATGCTTTCAGACGGTGCACCAGACCTTTAGTATAATCTAATCTATCGACTCCGAGTATTACTTTTTGGCTCGTTGACATGACTGGTTTTGCGTTTTGAGCCAGTGTTACAAATCTATCGAAGGGGACTCCTATGGGTAACGGTCGGACACAAATAGTGCGACCACCCAATTCGACTAATAGATTTTTTCTGTCAACACGACACCCTAGATTTCTTTGGCAGCAATCTATGAAGTTCAAGCAGTAGTCTGTTATATGGAAGCCGACCATGTCACAACCTGGGTAACAATAAGCATATTTTTAATTTATATATAAAAAAGATCGTTATTATTATCTGATGTTATTATATATTGTAAACTTTCATAATTTTGATCTAAAATGAAAAGCACCTCACCTAAAATGCCCTGCAAAACCTCATCAGACCATGGGAAAAGTCTGAAAATGTCCCATGGTGGAAACGGAATATGTAAGAAAAATGCTAGTTTGCATTTTAATTCATCTTCTTCGGCTTTCTGGCGAATCCAATTTGCTGCTAACATGAGATGATAATCATGTACCCAAATAATTGGCGGGGAATTGCCATTTTTTTCTTTACTATCTTTCAGCAGTTTTAGGGCATGAATAGTTTTTTCCGCAAATTCTTCGTTAATCTTAATGTAAGCTCGCCAGTGGTTCGCGATGAAAGTGGCACGGTCAGGCATAGAGTGGAACAACGGCCAGAATGTTCCATTACAGCAACCATTGTAGTAGCTATCAAATAATTTTGGTTCAGCGTGAATTGCTACAATCTGTAAACACAATTTATTATTACAATTAAAAAGATGATTATTTTATAATTATAAATTAGAAGCGGTAAACGTTTCTTAAAATAAAGATAGAAACATATAATTAGTTTGTTTCTAGGTTATTCAGGCATAGATTTCACATAACATTATATCATACAATTTTCTATCTACAATTATTTTCTATCTGAGGCCAGTCGTGGCGCAGAGGCACCAAATGTGACTGTAAACATAACTGGTTGTGGGTTAAATCTTCACTCGAGGAAATGAAATATATTTTAATTTCTTCGCTCTGGTGGCGAGGCAAAGCGCAGCGTTGAGTTCCGCGATTCAACACGCAATGCCTCCAGAATTCGGCGGAAAGTGAGGCACGGAGTGTCTTAACACTAGGTTCCTTCTGCCTACCCTGCTATGTGCGGGGTGTGCAGCGTGAAGCTAAAAAAAATCTCTTTTAACATAAGACCCTTAAAAATACAAGAAATGTAAAACTTATTGGGATTCAAATAATCCCAAATCCTTAATTGTAAATAAAAATTAACACAATATTAATGCCATATGATATTCAATAGTAAATAAAAATAAACACTATATTTATGTCATATGACAATCACTGGTAAGTGTTAGGAAAAATTACACAAATGCAACTCAAGGATTGTTTTTTTCTATGATAACCATCATATCATTATGCTACAATGTCATTTTATGTTGTCCATGCGGTAACTACTCACTACAAAACCATATTTGTATTATTTTAATACTTTATTCAGTTTTGCAATTATTATAATATATAAAGTATTTACGTATATATACCTAACGAATATCTTAGACTGGTTAAGAATTAACGTTCGGTGATAAAATTTTTCTCCATAAAGAGAAGAGATTCATATTATAGAACATTCATTTATAATTATTATATGTTAACTTTATTAAGTGTTTTATATTTTTAGTATACTTTATTAAAAAAAATCAAGAGCTACTTATTATTAAATTGAAATAATAATAATTTTTTTTGCTGAAACCTTAACAGTGGTCTTTTAAACGTACTTATCTGATAATAGTCTGAGTAATTATCACTTCTTACAACTTTTCCGTATTGCTATTTACGTGGCGTGGAAAAATACAGCAGTACAAAACTTTTCAAATAATATCAACTATTATAAAAATATAACTTTTAATAGGAGTTTAGATGAACGAGGCACAAATTTTAAATTACGGGAAATAGATAGTATTTTAAAATTGAGATCTCTGACCACGATAACCAACTGATTGACAGTCGATTAATAGCAGTTGGGACTATTTTTTAACCCATTAAATCTTTACAAAGAGCTCTGTAAAATTGAAATGTGTCCCAATTGTTAATCTTAATTATGTATTTAGCTTGCTATTTTCGGTTTTATGCAATCGATTTTTGTTTTTTTTTTCATAATTATTTAATTTTTCATTTGCCGACCGATTAATAAGACCGACAGTTATATAAAGACTGCTATGATAATCAAATATAAATGAATAATTAACATTTTCGGTCAATAGCTTTATAATATATACCTATAATGTAATAATCCATTAGGGAATATTAGTGAAATGTCGTTATTTTTTATAGTCATAGTAGTAAATATGTTATTTGTTTGATGAAATATGTTTATTAAATCTAATATCTATCGGTGTTTGGTTTAAATCTAAAAAAAATTAGTAAAAACAATGTACCTATATGTTAAATTAACTAATTACCAAAAGGAATTTAGGACGTTTCCTTTCGTTTCCTAGGTTTTGGTGGACATAAAAAATTAAAAAAATTAAAAAACCGAATCAGAAGACCTTGCATCATCCCACATTGTTTCAATTAATATAAATTATTAATATAATATGATAATAATATTTATTAAATTAAGATTTCGTTATGAACGAATAACAATAGCTTAAATCGGTAATAACTGTATTAATATAAAACTGTGTTGCAGCTATTAACTCCCGCCTTGTAGTCGTCCTTTCATATAATAATGTGACTAATTGTCACAAACAAAAAAATAATATTATAATATTTAAGAAGAACAAAACATGAAATAAATGAGTAAAGAGAAAAAGTAAAAGAAAACAACTTTGGATATATTGAATACGCTATGCATTGAATAGTAATATTTAAGTTAATAATAATAATTAAAGTTTATATAATACATTCATAATTAGATTGTATTGATGAACAATTAGGTATACTAACATAAAATATGAACAAAAATATATTTTTCCTCGATTATCTGATACAGATTAATAGTTGTAAGTTTATCTTAGAAATATTATCACAAACAATAATAAGTTATATAGTAACTTTAAGTAAATTGTAAACACGTTGTAAATATTTGTTGTATCGTATTGCGCGAGTGCGCAAGGTCAGACCACTATTCTAATAGCGTTAAGTACTTAGCAGAGTGAGCTTCTGTACTATATTTTACCAACGATTGCTTACCCTATACTTAATTTATTCAGCAATCCTTTAAAGTGAAACTAAATAAATCAGCTTCTCGCTGTATCCCGCACACTGCAGGGTAGACAGAGGGAACCTAGTGTTAAGACACTCCGTTCCACACTTTCTGCCAAATTCTGGAGGCATTGCGTGTTGAGTGGCAGAACTATTTTTTTATTTCGTCACTGGATATTTCTATGACAGATAATGAGAGGTTAGTATCATTTTTTTCAGAAATAAGTATTTCTTTAAGATTTTAATGTCTGATATTAATTCATAATCATTAAGAGAGGACAAAATTAAGTTTGCAAATGCTTCTTCGTTGTACTTTAAACTCAGTGCAACAATGAGAACCAGTTACCTTCTTACATTTGAATTATTAGCTACAAACATAAATGAATAAAAATATGAACAATTCCTACAATAATCTAAAGCAAATTGCAAATATTTTCTAAGCAGAATAATAAAGCAAATAAAAAAAATAAATAAAATCAGCTTCACGCTGTATCCCGCACGCAGCAGGGTAGGCAGAGGGAACTTAGTGTTAAGACACTCCGTTCCCCACTTTCTGCCGAATTTTGGAGGCATTGCGTGTTGAGCGGCAGAACTCAACGCCACGCTTATCCTCGACACCAGAGCGAAGAAATGGAAATATAAATTTAAGTAAATATTTCATCTCCTCGAGTGGGGATCGAACCCACAACCAGTCGGTTTTACAGTCACACCTCATGCCACTGCGCCACGACTGGCCTCAAAATAAAGCAAATAAACCAAATATTCCCATATATAATATAAATTTTCTTGTTATAGTTAGGTCAGCTTTTGTACATGTTGCGCATTTAATCTGAACGTTTTACTCTCAGTGGTAGTCCGCTATCACAAAATATAAAAAACAATAATGTTGTTTTAAAATTGAGGCCGTCGTGGCACAGGGGCACGACGGTTGCGGGTTCGGTTCCCAATCGGAGAAATAAAATACTTAATATTTTCATTTCCTCGCTCTGGTTCAATTTCGCGACTGCACACCCAATTCCACAAATATTCAGCAATAACTGGGAAATAGAAGTGTTAAGACACTACTAAAGGACGATATCAACACTAGGCTCCCCTATGCCGCCTGGCTATCCTGCTATGTGCGGGATACAGGATGAAGCTAAAAAAACAATAAAATTAAATTATATTTTTTTGTTATTATGATCTTTTTTTTGTTTAATAATAAAACAGCGTAAAAAATTGATCTAAAGTAGTATTAATGTCATAATTGCCATCACGATGAAGGAATAATGTTAACTACAAGTACTACGACGCTAGACTCGATCATCCTACATACAATTTTTAAAGTAAACAGAATAAATAAAAATGAACATGAAATCAACAATCTTGCCTCGTTAAATGTGACTCAAATGTGAAAATAAAAAAAAATATTATAAGTTATTCACCTTACTAGATAACAGTCCAGCGGTAGGGGTCTTGTCATTAGGATCAGGTTCAGGAATCTTCTCGTTTGCATTGTCTAAATGAATGCCGGGCCAGCCTACCCAAATGCCGCTACCGCGAATTACCACTGGTGCCACAGCCGTAACAAGACCACCGGCGCTAAAATTAAAAGTGTTATTATAATAAAAAGGACTATACATAAAATATATGAAATATAATTAGGCAATTCACACACGGCTATCTAAATTCGCAGATCGTGAAATATTTAACGAAAATATATTCCTCAAACAGCAGTAGCAGTGACGAAGAATCGTTTTAATTTGTTTCGCTTATGACTATCTTTATATTTAACTTGTTTTTGACACTCCGTTGCATATTAGCACACTACCGTTCTCAACTTTTCGCCGAATTCATTAGATATTGTGTATTGAGTGGCAATACTCATTTCGTTACCAGAGCGAGAAAATAAAAAATATTTAATATATCGATTCCCAAGTGGGAATCGAACCCACAACCGTCGCGTTTACAATCGCCCGTGCCCTGCACCAACGGCCTCAATATTTAACTAATTTACCATTGACCACTACCATAGGTAAATACTATTATTCTTATGTTGTTTTAATCTTCTAGGTGAAAAATGTATTTCTACGTGTAATTATAATGAATGCATAAACTTAGTAGTAGTAGTAGTTTAGTAGTAGTTTCAAATAGAAATTTATCATTGCAACTACAATTTTTTTTTACTGAAAATAGAAATTTATATTTTCAAGCTCTTGTTCGGTGTATTTAGAACATATTTCTTAACGTTACTTTTTTCGTGGCTGGCACTGATAAACGTAAAAAAAGTTAACAAATATAGAATCTTTTTAAACATTTTTAAAGTGGTATTCCACACTTAGGAAAGAAAAATACTTATTTAGAAAACGTATAAAAATTTCCCGCTGCGTTCAAATTTTTATACGTTTTCTAAATAAGTAAATATAGAATCTCCTCCTTTTTAAAAAAAGCAGTCGGTTAAAAATACTAACAGCAAAAACATACCGGCCGCTTTTTCTCTCCATTTAATAATATAACATTTTATGACAAATGACCTTTATACATTAAAAATATTTTGTTTCTTGAACATGTACGTTGTTATTAAGTTAATAAATACTATAATAACGACGAACGACGATAATAGCATAAAAAAATATTTGTAAAATTGAAGATTTTTTATTGATTTGATTGATTTTGAAATTATTTGAATTTTTTTTGAATTAACGATTAATTAAAAAAAAATCAAATAATTTTATTCAAAATAAGAAGTTACATGCTTTATTTTTTGAACGTCATATAGTTTACCACCTGTTCACTAAAGTTCCACCACCAGTTTACTAAAGTTAATAAAAGCCTCAGAGCTGAGAAGAACCGGCACGGCTTTACACAAATACATATGTAATTATCTTTGACAATGATACTTTTGAAACAGACTGGAGCGAGCATTTTATTACCAAGGCGTGTTATCATTTATAAAATCATTAATTTGGTAATAACCTTTAACACACAAACGTCTTTTCACATCTTTTTTAAATCGTGATATAGAAAATTCTCTGACGCTTTCTGGGATCCTATTATAAAACACATTGTCCCCTGAAAGAATTGCTGATTTGATGCAACGGTGTAACAGGTGCACTAAGATTAAGCCTATTTCTGGTGTTAATATTATGAACATCACCAATTTTGGTAAAATTATTAATGTTTTTTTTAACATACATAACATTTTAAAAAATATATTGAGATGCAACTGTCAAAATTAATATATTATTAATTTCTTTAAACTTTTGCATTAAGGAGTCTTTAAGACCTCCTATAGATTGCACGAATCTTCACCGCAGGACGCTTCTGCAGGACAAATATTGGTTGAACACCGCCTGCATTACTCCAAAGAAAAATCCAACAGGACATAATACTATGGAAGTAGCTGAAATAAACAAGTCGAGCCGTTTCTACGTCAGTTAATGATAAATTTTTTTTGACCGCGAAAGCTGCGGAGCTAAGTCTATTCGCCAATCCATCAATATATAATATTTAATATTTGTGATGTCTGTATTTGAATAAAATATATTGTGAAAGATATTGACAGACAGATAATAATGAAAATTCTCACGCAAATAGTATCTTACCTAGAGGTTTCTATAAATATAAATATATATGTACATAATTATTATTTGCTGGGAGTACTATACACTATCGCACTATCAATATTTGATAGTAGGCTGGTCGTAATAATTAATGTGGTTTACCTAACGTATGTTATACAAATTATAAATATCTATAGGTAGTTATAAAGATAGTTTAAAGAATGTGTGTTTCGGTATTTTATTTATTCAAATCAATCAGCTTCACGCTGTATCTCACACACAGCAGAATAGGCAGGGGGAACCTAGTGTTAAGACACTACGTTCTCCACTTTCCGCCGAATTCCGGAGACATTGAAACACAACGCCGCGCTTTGCCTCGACACCAGAGCGAAACAATGAAAATATAATTTTAAATAAATATTTCATTTTCACGAGTGGGAATCGAACTCACAATCTGCCGTGTTTACAATCACTTTGTTTGTGTCCCTTTGTGCCCCTGCGCAACGACTGCCCTCATTTATATTTAGTTATATAATTAATTTTATTGTTTAGATATTAGTTGGACGTGCTAGTTGAGTTTGTTTCGCTAACAAAAAGCTCTTGGAGATCGATCGATTCAGATTCAAGATATAAATTGAAAATATTATTGGTTTAAAATTAAAAAATAATATTATATTATATGAGAAAATAATGATATATAAAAAATATTCCCATTCAATTATTAATACTATTATCGATATATTACTAGTTTTTATTTTAATGGCATTTGTATATTTAAAAATATATAAAAAGATATAAATACAATGTAAAAAAGTTTACATTTAGCATTAGAAGATGGAAAATTATGGGAAACTGTAATTGCTGCAGGGGACCGGTGATGTTGATTATCCATTCATTATCCAGCCAAGTTGAGTATCGTATACTTACACGAGTGTATTCATTTTCAGATAATGTATTTTTTACATTATGTATTGGTTAAACTTAGTTGGCAGTCCAGTAAGTGTTTGTATACATTGAATGCAAAAGAAATACTTTGTAAAATATTTACAATGAAGCTTTTATTTCAAAAACTTTTAACTAATAAACATATTCTATCTAAATATTATTTTATATTGAATTTTAACATTTTCTCATTTTAATTTAATCTATTTTAAAATTTCTTTTATTCTAGCATACAATTAGTTATTTTTAGGTTTGCCTAAAGGTAAATTATAGTATTGTATATATATGTTTATTATTATACTGTAAAGTATTTGCACTTTAATATTACCAGTTCAACATTGAAAAGCCAACGGCGTAAAACGTGATTGTTGTTTTTAACCACACTGTAACTAGTCAGTGTTTGTGAATACGTAGTATGTACTCTAACGCCCAGTATTAATAACCTATCTCCAACGTCAATCTTAGATTGTTTCATACATCTATCCAATCTCTAGATAGGATAGATGTATGAAACAATCTAAGATTGACGTTGGAGATAGGTTATTAATATTGGGCGTAACTCTACAATTGGAAATTGCGATTGCGTTGCCATACAATATAAATACCATTTAAATTAAATAAAAGAATCAGTTTTATGTATTATATTAGATAGAATATATAGGTACATCTATAGAATTTTAATACACCCTTGAGATATCTATTTTTTTGACCATGTCATGTTTGACAATTAGGATTCTTTTGAACCGGTTTCGCGGTTTATCCCGCATACAGCAGGACAGGCAGAGGAAACCTAGTGTTAAGACACTTCGTTCCGAATTTTTTGAAATATTGCGTGTCGAGTAGCGGAATTTAACACCGGGCTTTTGCCTTGGTGCCAAAGCGAAGAAATGAAAATATTAATAAATAATAATTAATTTCTCCTTGAACCCACAACCGTCCCAGCGCCGGCTTCAAGATTTTTTGATTATTTATAAAATGATGCACACTGGACAATATATATTTAATTCTATTTTATACCAGTAATTAATAATAATCACATGCATCATGCATATCATTCTTAGACTAAGCAGCTTATTAGGGATATAATGTTAATTCGTAGACATGTCTAACACGTCGAAGCCAGTCGTGGCGGAGGGGCACTCGTGTGTGAATGTAAACTTGGCTGGTTATTTAATATTTTCATAATATTTAATATTTTCATTTCTACGCTCTGGTGTCAAGTCAAAGCACGGCGTTAAGATCCGCCACTCAACACGCAATGCCTCCAGAATTCGGCAGAAAGTGGGAACCGGAGTGTCTTCACCTTCTGACTACCGTGCTATGCGGGGTGCTACGTTTGATATACAATAGTAATATCATTAAATATAACGTAAGTGTAGTGCAGTGTTATTGACGACCATAAATTTTATTATTATCAATTGCAATCTCGCAAAGGAATATTCCATAATATTACATGGGGACATTTCCTTAGAAAGATTTTCCAATCTTTGGTCTTTATATGCACATAAATATGACTACAACGCGATCGACGAGTTATAGGCTACCCTGAAGCTAGCTGTAGATTTTGGGAGTTTTCTTACTTTTGATTGTTTTCTTTTCGAGTGAGCAATGCGCCGAAAGTCCAAAAAACCTAATTTCAGGGCCACAACTCACTGCCCATACTGTACCTATATTTAATTAATATTTCACACGTAGTAAGTATTACGTAGTAAACAGGCCATGTACCTACTTCTACCTACTACTCACTAGATGAAATCAATAAAAAAAAAATATGTTTAAAACAATATTATCCCTGAAATGATTGTAATTAATCGATTACTAGACGTGGACAAAATTTTGATAACATTTTGAGAACAAAATGAGACGTTTGAAATCGGAGACAAAATGTTTTGAATATGCACTCATAGATATTCTTGCTATGTATGTATACTTAAATCAAATATTTATTTTTCAAATATCAAAAATTTCGTTCATATTTTGTTGTTTTTGTTAAAGCGTTATATTTATTTTATCAAATTTATTATATTAGAATATTTTATTTGGACTATAAGATACATCCCTTAATCCCTTTCTTCTTCTTCTGATCTTTGTTAACATTGTCATCCAAATTACAAAAATAAGCTAAGAAATTAGAACATTATTTCAAATTAAATGGAACAAGTCGCATAATCTTTCGGAATAAACGTATACAAAGGCGTGCCGTCACTTCAACTACCGCTATTTTTAGGTTTTATTTTTAGGTAAATATTGACTGTTTTATTCGTATTAACCTTCTGTTCCAAAGTATTGAAACTTCTGAACAGATGAACGTATGAGTGAAACAATATGTTTTATTAGAAACTTAGAAATATACATTTTATTCTCCCGTACCTTGCTTTAGATCTTAAATCTTGATTGTGTAATAATATTATAGTTTGATAAAAAGTTAATAGTAAAACATGGCACAGGCGTCCTGTTATAAAGTTATTGTAAATAAGTGGGTTAAAATTATAACATTTCTTGACACTGTCCAAGACAATCAAATTGATGATTGGATTGCCTTAATCTTGAATAATAATTATTTTGTTTTACAAGCAAGGTTTTTTACGTTTATATTTTACATGTCAAAACATTTTTTTTGGAAAATATAACAGTTCAAAGTACGCAGAAATATATATTGATTTTGTCCCGACCTTCGCTCCTGTTGAAATGTCCGAGTGAGCTTTACTATACAGTATCAATATAAACAGTTTGTAGTAAACGAAGCACCTATTATATTTGGAAGCATTCAATAAGTAACGAGTTGCTGATATAAATATGCGTACATATGTTATGTCAAGCACAGATTTTTTAAATTTTCGTGTATCAGAAATTATATTCAATTAAGTAATAATATTCAATTAAGCATAGAGAGAGAGAGAGATTTTCGAGATTTATTTATGGGCCAACTTGTTTATTTGTAAACAAATCATCACTATTTCAAAAATAACATAAGTAATATTTAATAAATATAAGTAATGTTTATAATAATAAATTTTATAATATTAACTACACAGCAAATTGAATATATATGCATATAGAACATGTTCCTACAAATACTTCTTGGCTTCATGGTCGAGGTCTGTTTAATTAATGTTTGTTTAACAATACGTTTATCAGATAAAAGCTATGGAACACTAACTTTTCCATGACTTCTTCGCTTTATTACTCAATACGAGTATATGTCATATACTTTAATCCTTGATATGATAAAAGACACTAATTATACTCGTCTATTTCATATTAGAACTAAATTGCCTCTTAATTTATTATTGATGAAATGATGACTAATATCCATTGGCCGTACGTTATGCGTAACGTGACCAGACGTCCCGTTGTGAATGGGACTGTTTTTCACGGTGTTCCGAAACATGCCAAGGTACGTACAAATGTCACGTTATTCAGAATGGCATGTAAATTTGATCAGTTAAACAATTTTCTGCGCGATTGTCGCAATACGCTATTTTTAAAAGAGAGAATTAAATTATTTTTTAAGTGTCAATTATACCTTAAAAAAAACGAAAGCACCTTTCCAAAACAACAAAAGCCACCCTAAAATATCCCGTTTTGAGCTGACCGAAGAATGGTCACGTTAGTTATAAGCTGGGTGTATTTAGCTGCGCGGTCTTCGTGAAGTTTCCCGAAGTATTTTTAGGGAAACGCACGGGATCCAGTAAGACGTGAAAGTACGGGTGACAACGTCAGGACAACAACTTTAGGGAAGGGCCAACTTCAAGGCGACCACGACTCGTCGACCGCATTGTAGATGTAGGTGTGATTTTAAAAATATTTGATTTAAAATTATCATGTTTAAGTTATTTTTATAATATAACTAAATCAAATACATCAAGTAACATATAATCAAATGCTTGAATTAGTATACGTTTATATATTATATATGAATTAAAGAAAAAAAAACCGGTCTTTTTATACCAGCGTTAATTCACAGGATACACTCTACTATGCCCTTCGAGATTGATTACAAACACTTTAGTCCGGCAAAAATTATTTATAAAATAATGAAAAAGGTTCTATATTATAAAAATATTTTTTACACTTTCTACAAATCTTACCTGGCCTTTCTTTCTAAGTCGCCGGTTTTTTCATTTCTTTTCAGTATAAAAGGTAGTCTGTTAGAAACAACAATCATGCTTCCTTTGCTGTTGCACGTCGCCCGACTGACAGTGACACTGACACTGTTTTGCGTTGCACTCATGTTGTTAATATCGTCCAGTTCGTGACCAATCAAATAAGAGTAGACGCGCGTGCGCGTAAAATGGAGGGATATTTAAATAAGTTAACACTATTAAATGTATGTCATCGCAATTGATGTTTAATATGTTGTGATCTGAGCGGCATAAATGATTAACATCATCCGCGGAGATCGAAAACGTACTGTATCTTTCGTGAGCGGCAGTTGCCTTTATAGATTTAGACGACGCACAGGGGTGAACTACTTACGTGTCTGAGTCGAAGGTCTGAGAAGCCGCCGTGGGGTTATCACACATGACCCACCGAGGGTTGTCTCGATGTCTGAATACAATTTTTTTATGAGTTCAATTACTGTTCTATCATTTTTGTGTTTTGAGTGTGCTAATGTTTTTTTATTCATATGTTCTTCATAAGTACCTCAATATTAGATATATTTATTAAAATAAAGTCATATAAAGTATATTGTATGATTAATTAATAAATTTAAAAAAATAGATCGAAAAATATACAAATGTATACTATTCCTGAAAAAAAAAATTCCTTACCCTTAGGTCACAACGACAATAAATCCCAATTTGATAATTGCTTAAGTAATCATGTTAATGCCGTTGAAATTCAAGAAATTGGTGTTCCTGACTTGTTGTTCGTACAAATATTACATTTTAAATTCCGTATAAGTATAGACACATACATGTGTATGTACGTACCTACGTACATGGCATTAATTATATACACTCGTGTTTAGCTTTTATAGATAAAACTAATAACAGAAAATTGCGTTCCTTTAATTGTTTTTGTAAAAATAGGGACAGGGACAGAAGTTTTTAAAATCAGATATTCTTTTCGATCCCGGCTTGAGGATATTATTAAATTTTATTTCAATTTATACTTTATTAAACAGTAAAAAAGTATCTGTACACCTTAATAAATTTTAATATAATTAAAACAAATACTAATATACAACTTACTTACTTATTATACTTAACTTCATGCTTTATCTCTAGCGGGGTAGTCAGAGAGAACGGAGCGCCAAACGCTACGGTTTCTACATACCTCTTTCGCCTCGTCCACTGTCATCAACCTCTTCATACATGCCCTTCGGGGGGTCCTCATGCTTTTTACGTGACGTTCCTCCAGTATCTTTAATACTGTGTTTTCGAAGGTCAACCGAGGTCTCCCCCTGTTTCTCTTACCACTCACTTTTCCATCATAAATCTTTTTTGCCATTCTTTCATCACTCATTCGTTCGACGTGCCTAAAGCAGTTGAGCACGTTCTTTTTCATTCTCACGTGACATCGTTGCTAGTACCTGCCATTCTGTGTATCTCTTCATTGCGGATTCGATCAGCTAAGCTGACTCCGCGTATCCTACGAAGAGATCGCATCTCCACGGCATTCACCTTTCTTTCATTCTTCTTCTGTAATACCCACAGTCGGTACCAACCCTGCATTGTGTACGGCCAAACGCGTAGCTGTGCTGACGTTTCGGCGTCTCATCAATGCAGCTAAGGCCCCGTTTACCCTGTTACCGGCAGCAATACGCCTTTCCACATCAATCTCGTATCTGCCATCTCTACTGAACATACTTCCCAAATATACCACTTCACTTGCTCTAATATCTTACCATTAACACTGATTTTGCATTCCGTCCTNGAAGAAATGGAAATATAAATTTAAGTAAATATTTCATCTCCTCGAGTGGGGATCGAACCCACAACCAGTCGGTTTTGCAGTCACACCTCGTGCCGCTGCGCCACGACCGGCCTCTTGAATATGAATTTGATTTTGAAAATTTTAGTCTGACAGTCTGTTTTGACTTCAGTCGCTTCGCAAGTGGTTGACTACAATACAAAACCTGAGCAGTGGCTTTTTCGTTGTTATTATCAATATTTCTTGTTATTATTATTACATTTTTATAGTTAATAAAATTCTTAATGATTTATGATACTTTGTCATGTGGATAGAATATCCAGCTATAAATTATCGAAATGAAAATCATAATTACATTTCCCTAAAGCAGCTGTTAGCGTGAAAAATGCAAGACAGATCCGAAAGTATGAGATGTCTAAGGAGCCTTTAGACCTGATAGAAGAGAAAAAATTCATGGCCCTAAAACTAAAACTAGACTTGGAAAATGCCTTTGAAGGGTTGTAAGAAATAAATTATAGGAGATATTAACTCGTTACAATGTGAGCAGACTCTTGCTACAGGCTATAGTCTTTTTATAACTTAACTTAACTTAGCTTCACGCTTTATCCCTAGCGGGGTAGTCAGAGAGAACGGAGCGCCAAACGCTACGGTCTCTGCATACCTCTTTCGCCTCGTCCACTGTCATCAACCTCTTCATACATGCCCTCCGGGGGGTCCTCATGCTTTTTACGTGACCTTCCTCTAGTATCTTTGATACTGTTTTCGAAGGTCAACCGAGGTCTCCCCCTACCTCTCTTACCGCTCACTTTACCATCATATGATGGAAAAGTCTCTTTATATATCGCTTAATGCTCATTGCAACATTAGAATGCGAGTTGCAGGCGAAATTAAAGGTCTCGAGCTTTCATCTGATACTTCACTTGAACTAGCGGCTTTAATATCAAATTTTGCCCCCCTGTTTGACTACTACTACTAGATGCTAGCTACCAAATTTCATAAATCTTTTTTAACCTAACCTAACCGGAAATTTTAGCTGTTTAGACGGCAAAACGTAGGCCTAGCTGTAGCTGCACGTTAGTTCGTTCATTATTCAGTGCTGGTTGCCGACTGGCCGACATTGCTATACGGCACTGAAATGTGGGTATTACAGAAGAAGAACAAAAGAAAGCTGCAAAGATTCGGTCTCTTCGTAGAATATGCGGGTTCAATTAAGTTGACCTAGCAATCAAGAGATATACAGATTTTCAAATGCTAGCGAGGATGTCACAGTGAGAAAGAAAGAAATACGTGCTCAGGTGGCTTGGGGACGTTGAGAGAATAAGTGATGAAAGAATAAAGCATCAGGGCTAGTCTTTGCAGGTTGATGACAGTGGATAAGGTGATAAAGAGGTAAACATTTTTTTTCATTATTTCCACTTACGTACTTTCTCACTGATCATCAAAATAGAACCAGTCCTCCCCTAGACTTAGAGAGCTGAAATTTGGTCAGGGATAGGGTTTATTGCCCACATAAAGAGGAAGCTATCAAATGTAGGAACATAAAAAATCTGAAGTAACTGGTGACTCTGATGAGATATTATATTATAGATCGACATACTTTGCAAAATTTAGCGTGGTGGGACTTTTCTTTTTTTTATCGTATAAAAATTAAAGGTGTGGAGTATCTCATGAAGAACCCTAAAAGCTTGGCTAAGCTATGGGATAAATGGAAATGTTGCCTTAACTAAACTTATTCAGTGTGATGGGCGTCTTCTATTAATATGTATAAAAAAAACAAGTTTAGACTTATTATTACTGACTTGGCCGTTAACTTTACACACACTTAATTATGTTTAAAGAATGTTCAACGGTATCGATTTTTTAAACATAATTACGCATAAAATTTAACTATATTAATAAAAAAGTCGCAGGAAGTAACTTTAGAATTGGCATGGCTTTTCGCAGATTACTTTTTTTTTTCAGTTTCACGCTGTGTCCCGCACACAGCAGGGTAGGCAGAGGGAACCTAATGTTAAGACACTCCCTTCCCCACTTTCCGCCAATTTATGGAGGCATTACGTGTTGAGTGGCGGAACTCAACGGCGCGCTTTCCCCTCGACACCAGAACGGAGAAATGAAAATATAAATTTAAAAAAAGAAAAAGATTACTTTTTACAGACAAATAGACAGTTTCATCGAGACTTAGCTGGTTTTCAACAGGATGTTTTTTTTTCGGATTACTTTTTTAAAAACTCTAATAATATCTTTAAGAATTTTAAAGTGTAATTCCACTCTTAGGAAAGAAAAATGCCGTCCAAGGACGGTTTTCAAGGGGTGCGGGCTTAAATCCCGTTACGTTCAAATTTTTATACGTTTTCTAAAAAATATTTTTCTAATAGTATCTTTTCTTACGCTACCTGAATTAAACATGAAGATAACATTTTTTTGAGAAGACATTATTAGTAGTTTTTAAGATGGTCAATAAAAAAATATTTCTTCTGCAGTCTCTAAATGTTAATATTAACCCATGCTCAAGGACATTGATCAATTCACGGCCTGTGCTTGACAATATCAAAATATTTCTACTTGATAAATGTTGTTTGAGTATAGTTAACTGGTGAATAATGCAAACACTTCGATAAATAGGTAAAGAAATCGATTTAAAGATAGTCATCAATCTCAGGATAACAATTATTTACTGTTTGTGTGTGTATATATATGNGCCCTGAAAGTAGGTAGTTGTTAAAATTTAGTTTTTAAAAGAACTATTGTTATTTTCATGTTCTCTCCAATTATTTGTACTCCTCTTTGATTAGAAATTCCAAATTAAAACTTATACAGATATTTACATATGTATTTATGTTTCGTTAACCGTCATTCATTAGTTTTTTTGTTTTGTTTTTTTTGCGTCACTCATTTTAAAAAATAGAAAGCTAGAAATATCGCGTTATTTAGTTATTTCCACCATTGCACCAATGCTGCGGAAACGGCTCGAAGCGCTAATGATGTGTATGGTGGTAGTGTCGCAAAAGAAAACACATTTTGACGTTTTTGGTTCCAACGTTTTCGTTCTGGAAATATTGACCTGCAGAACAAGCCCTGTGAACTTCTGGATGCCCAAGTTGATGATGAAGAATTGGAGGCTATTGTCAAAGCAAATCCATCGCAAGGCACGTTTAAGTTAGTTGCAGGCTGCGGTGTTAGAGATAAAACTGTTTTTATCCACTCGAAGGAAATTGGGAACATTAAAAAGCTTAAAAGATACCTTAAATATTTAATGAAGTATACCGGCAAACACGCGACTTGACTGCTGGGTTACATTACTTAACGGGCACAATAATTAAGAGTTTTTAAATTAATTTATCCGTGATGAAAAGTGGATTGTATATGATAATCAGAAGCGCTCATCGCAATGGCTAGATCTTATGGATGGCAAAAGTGCAAAGAACAATGGTTCATACTTTGATTAAATAAATATTATATTAAAAAATATTCGACTTTTTGTTCCTCCCATACTAAACGCCAATTTCATATGTAAGGTATATTAGGTAATATAAACTCATAGTTTTAAATTTTTATATGATACGAAAGGCCTGCCTGCCTGGGTGGCCTGAGTGGCCTGGGTGGGGAGGAGAAAAATCATCACCATGAAAAATTACAAATTTCTAAATATATGCTGAATCACTGAAAATCGCTAAACATACATGGGGATCAAACAGATTGGTACTGATGTCGCCTATCCAAAGACCACCGGTGATCCGTCGATCGCGTTACACTCTGCATATAATAAAATATTATTATTTTATATTAAAAATTATTAGTATTTTTATTATTTTATTAATTTATCATTACGACATTAAAGATACAAATGTATATCCCGCAGATCGTCTTGGATGTAAAATTATTAACGGTTGGATAGCTTTAGTAAGCACAACATAAAGTAAGCACTATTGGCGCTTCTTGGCGCTTACTTTATTAGCCGATTTGGTTATTTTTTTTAAAACAATAAAATTTTCACTTAATTGAAAAAAATTACGATTTTACCAAATAGAAATATATTGTGTAATAGATTTAATTAATTACACAAAATATTCTAGCGGTTGTAATAATTTTGGAGTGGGTACTTACTATCCGCGTCCCTTTCCTATGTTCATGCCAATTGGTACACATATATCAAAATTTTATTAAATATTCTAGAAATTTGAGGAAGGACCATTAAAAGCCTAGCTAAACTATAGAAAATCATGAAAAAATAAGGAGGCTTAACAGATGTAGTTCAGAAAAAAGCCTTATCGATTATCGATATCGTTATTTTAACTACACCTACTCGTATACTAATAATAATATTACAACTAAGTAGTGCTACTGAAACTACAATCAATAAATGATTCGTTTGCTTTGCGCTTAATTCCAAACTGTAAATCATATCGTGTATATTTTATAGCATCATTAATATATTTTATTAGATTTACGCTGTATTCCGCACAGAGCAGGGTAGGTAGAGGGAAACTGGGAACCTAGTGTTACAACACTCCGTTCTCATTAAGACACTTCCATTCTCCTCATTCCATTGAATTCAGGAGGCATTACGTGTTGAGTGGTGGAACTCAACGCCGCGCTTTACCTCGTTACCAGAGCAAGGAAATGAAGACATTAAATATTTCACTTCCTCGAGTGGGAATCAAACACACAACCTGTCGCGTTTACACTCGTACGTTTGTGTCCCTGCGCCGTGACTGGTCTCATTATTTAATTAGTTACAGCAAAGTTACAATCGTACACAAAAAGAATGATTTCACATTTTCACATAATTAAAAACCCCGTGGTTTTTTTCACAACGTATATTTTGACTATAAATTTTATATTTTATTATTGAATATGTGAAATAGAAAAAAATAAACATTTGCAACCCTTTTGCAACGTAAATGTTCAGCGATACATTTCCTTAGTATTTTTTTAGAGTGGAACAGTATTACTTTTCCATGTATTTTGATTTATCTAAAGAAAATAGTGATGTGTGTTTTCTACAATAAAAAGTGAGTGCAATATCTTATTTCGTATACATTTTATTTTAGAGTGTTAAGAGCAAGCTTCACTCTCTAAGTCTGACCATAAATCATAATCCAGTGTACTAAGATCAGGACTAGATGACAGTTTTAAGCTCTGATAAAGTCCGGAACGTTTATTTCTAATAAAGTTTGGGTGGATCGAACTTTATGAACCGGCGCCGAGTCTTGCTGAAAGCACCTTCTTCCTCATGGCGTTGATCCCGGCATGTTGCTAGGGTCTGCTCTACATTGAATAAGATCGTGGTACATATCTCTGATGAGGGAGCCGAGCATTATACTACAAAAATATTCATATTCATTTGTTCTCAAATAAAGTCCGCGATACCGTATATCTACCTTTTATATATAAGTATGAGGCCAGTCGTGGCGCAGTATGTACTGTAAAACCGACTGGTTGTGGGTTCGATCTCCACTCGAGGAGATGGAATATTTACTTAAATTTATATTTCCATTTCTTCGCTCTGGTGTCGAGGGAAAAGCGCGGCGTTGAGTTCTGCCACTCAACACGCAATGCCTCCAGAATTCGGCAGAAAGTGGGGAACGGAGTGTCTTATGACATTAAGTTCCCTCTGCCTACCCTGCTGTGTGGGGGATACAGCGTGAAGCTGATTTGATTTGATTATATATAAATAACAATAAGGTATTTTATGACAAAAAATGATAAAAAAATCCAAAGTGATATTTCATAGTTTTTTTACTAGTATTTCACGAAGATATTGAAACTTATGAGTGAAAGTTATTCTGTTATCAAGGAAATTTTATAAAGATTAACTTTATCTTTTATATCCAAATTACATGAATTTGGATATATACTTTTCGAGAAAATGTAAAATTAAAATAATTCAACGTTCTATTTACGGCCGCAAGCTTCGTCTCGAGTTCCGCGGGAGGCGTTCTTGCTGCTGATAACATCCTCTCAAGCAGCCACGTATTGCTTGTACTTTCTCAAAATTATGAAAAATTATTGAATGTATAAATTATATAATCAATCTGTTGGCAAATGCAGCATAATAAAAAGAATTAGAAGCCGGGTGGGCCGCTAGTCTATACATAAATATAAATGAAATTGGAAGGTCTGTCTGTCAATGTAACTGTGTTTTTCCAAATTAATATAATTTTTTTATACGATACGTTATCAAAAAAACAATTTTAAAATTTTATTTATCTTTATGTTTGTCTAATCTCTAAACCATCTGAACTGATTGTTATGGGGCTAACATTGAAAATTAGAGAGTAGTGTGGAGCAATTACTTTGTATTTCGTAATTCTCGCGAGATAGAAATTTACGCGGGAAGAAAATTGCGTTTGCCGCACATGCTTACTTATTACCTTAGGTAGGTGACCTAGACACATGTGAAATAACTAAATATTTTTCAATTAAATAAACTCCCAAAAAGTAATTAAAAGAAAAGATTTAGTGCATAACAGGATAGATAATTATAGAGGAACTGCAGCATATTTGGAATACTAGTTTGTTTTTTGAGAATAAATTTAAAGAGAAATGGGATGGCTCAATAAAAAATACTTTAAATTATTGCAAAAGTATTAAACTTTAATAATAATAACCATCAAACAGAACAAAAAGCAGAAACATTACCAAATGCTTATAAAATTAAAAAAAATACAAAAGCTAAATTTGACTTAGGGTGCAGGTAATTTGGAATATAGTATTCCAAATATTTTTTCTTAGAAACTAATAATAGATTTCTTTTTATAACAGTTTTATAGTCTTTATGTGTCTAGGTAATAATTTTTTTAAATCAAAATATCTAAAAATTGTATCTAATTATTAAGTAATTAGCTTCTCTGAGAAACACTCGAACTTCTTCACTGTAGTAGTATTTTAGTCCATGAAAGTGAACTTTATGCGTACAATGAGGTGGTAGTGATAGGATAGTCACGTAATGCTGTTTTGCTAGATCTATCAACTCTATATTCTTAGTGTGCAACATAATTTGGAATATTCCAAATTATGCTCACTGTCAGTATTCCACATTAACAACATACCATTCTAACCGAAAACTCCATGTGATATTTTTTATTTTAAAAATATTCAAAAAATCTAAATTGTATAAGAAACCAACAAGGTCACTTAATTGTTTAAATAATTACAATGAAGATTTTACTTATAACAGTAAATGATTAACACTGATTGCATTCTTCCTGAAAAAGTTTTCAAACCAGGCGTCTCATTCCCTTCGCGCTGGTAGCCGGAATGTCAAGATGATGTCTTGTTTTTAATACTCAATGACTCTGTGTGTCTTATGACGTTGTGTTTATGGTTAAAAAATAGAGACGGCATTTATATTCATTTAGATAACGAAGTATTCCAAGTTACCTGCAGTATTCCAAATATGCTGCAGTTCCTCTACTAAAATGATATATTTTTATATATCGATATTTATATATAGATTTTTTTATGTTGATTTATAAGCCGATAATTTTAAAATATTACATTATACAAAAGGCCTCCTATTTAGCTATATTGGGCAAAAAATCACGAGCGCTGACTCAACAGTCGGGCTGTCCCAAATTCTAAAATATACGCCGAACAAACTGAAAATCGGCTGACGTCCATGGGGGTGAAATGGATAGGTACTGAGGTCCTCTACCCGTACCCAACCGTTGATTTGTCGACCACGTTAAACCTGTATATAAGAAAAAAAATACTTGTGGTACTTCATAACGTAATATAATAGAACCAAAAACAAAGATTTTTAAAACTTTTGTCTGTTGGTTTGTGCTAGTCATAGAAACTTATGTATCGATTTAATTGCAGTTTTCATTATTATATTTGGCAAGTTTTCCTCAGCATTGAGTGTTTGTTTTATTTCAATCGGCGTATGAATAAAAAACTTATACCATTTTAACTCTTTCAGCTACACTTTTATATGAAAGACTTTTTAGATAAAAAAAATGTATTTTTGTATTAAATACCGATGAATTATTGAAAAAATATATATTATACGAATATAATGCATAAGGCTTTCGAGGAATAAGGTGATTAGTTTGCTAACCACCGTGACGGTCGGTATAAAATGTATTAAAAATAAAAATAAATATAAAATGTTATTTAAAGATGTATGTGAGTCCAATCGTGGCGCAGGGGCTAGTAGTGTGACTGTAAAATCGACTGGTTATGGGTTTGATCCCCACTCGAGGAGATGAAATATTTATTTAAATTTATATTTCAACTTCTTCGCTCTGGTGTCGAGGCAAAGCGCGGCGTTCAGTTCCGCCACTCAACACGCAATGCCTCCAGAATTCGATGGAAAGTGGGAAACGAAGTATCTTAACACTAGGTTCCCACTGCCTACCCTACCTGTTCTGAAATCAGATAAAATATAACATATAATGAAAAGCAAAGTTTTAGCCAATTCAATTATTTATAGCAATTTTGTCGAACAACATTTTTTAACTCTTTCAGGTTGGGTGGTTAGTTTACTAACTACTTGTTCGAGGACATCTTAAATATATTGCCACTATATCTATTGATGATATGCTACACTTAAATGAATGTTTAAGTAATATATAGTAGAATTTTGCACAATTTTTGGAATTCAAATGCGGCAGTTAATTTTTATAAATATTTGAAAAATTAGTAAAGTGTCATTTATACACCGATAAACTTTAAAATTCAATGATTAAGGTAACTGTGTTTATTTTGTAACGATTTTAGTATTTATTTGTAATTTAGTAGTATTTTAGATAATAAAAAAAATATTTTTTTCTATTTTGTTTTCTGATAAATAACGGAAATTATATGGTGGTTAGTTTACTATTCACTGTGGCTATACTTTTCATACTTTTTCAGAATGCTGAATGTCTTTTTGAGTATGCTAAATGAACGTGACATGCTAGGTTTTCTTCTAGAAGATATTTCTTCAGATGGTGAGAGTGTGTGCTATGTGGCACCATTGCGTATTGTGTGGCAGAACTCAACCCCGCGCTTTGCCTCGACACCAGAGCGAAGAAATGGAAATATAAATTTTAAGTAAATATTTCATCTCCTCGAGTGGGGATCGAACCCACAACCACTCGGTTTTACAGTCACACTTTGTGCTCATGCGCCACGACTGGCGTCTATCTGATTTAAGTGGCTTAATTCTGTCTATTTAATACCAATACGTCGCTTGGTTTTTACAAAAATTGCTAAAGTTTCTAAAACACAAACATTAGTTAGTTATACCTACTGGAAGTATATAAAAAATCAAATATATTAATCACTTCCCTCTTAAAAAGAGTTAAATTATATTATACTTTTATACATATAATCATAATAATATAATATTTAATCTACACTACGTTATGTAATTACTCGATAACTAATTATTCTAATTATGCATTTTGTGAGTCTCCTGTAATGTTCCATGGCGCGCCGGGAGCATGTGTGCATAGCGTGCCGTATGCATGTTGCGCACGCGCCGCACACGTGGTTAACTCACATACCTTACGTGACGTAACTACTTCGTATGAATGAATAAGCTATTAGAACGCTGATTCGATGAAAAGTGTATGTTCAATAGTAGAAAATCCAAAAAGTACTGTTTCATGATTCGAGAACATTTTTAGGGTTCCGTACCTCGAATGGAAAAAACCCCACACCCCACCATTTTGTAGGAAATTCGTGGCGGAATCAAAACGTAAAGGGTGATATTCCGTGGACCCACAAGAAGCTTAAAAATCATTACAAACTTATATTTGTAGTTCATTTCATACAAAATAAGTACATATACCCGTAAACTTCAGCTTATATAAGTTTTACTTCCCGTTAACTTACAATCCCGAAATAGGCACGGAAGCCTCGGTGGGTGAGTCTGACTCGCTCTTAACCTGTTTAAGATTTTGGCCAAAAATTTCAAATATCTGGTAAATCACTGAAAATCGCTGAAGATATATGGGGGTACTTACTATTTATTAAGAATCACGCACATACGTATTAACATACCTATCAAAGCGACAACATCGCACACGCCTCATTCACGAAATCGAATTGTAGATATTGGCGGTGATGTTGAACCTTGTTTAAGTTTGTTATAAAAAAGTAGGTAATTGCATAAAATATAACGAGAGATATCCATTTCTAGTTCTGGTATCTATTCGTAATTGCCTCAAATGTAATACAGTATGAATAAAAAAATTAAAAAGAAAATAATAATCCTACGTCTCAACTGTTGAGGAATGTTGATTAATTTTTAGGATTCCGTACCTATTAAGGAAAAAAGAAACCCTTATAAGATCACTTTGTGTCTGTCAAGAGCCTTTGTCTTAGGGACGCTTGGAGATATCGAATTAAAATTTAAACCGAAACTAAATTAAAATTTAAACTCATGTCTACGGTCCCTTGATTTCCTGAAAAAATAGACTTTCTACATTTACTTAGATTAGATAGATAGATAGATTTGTTCGTTTACGTCGCAAATAACGCGTATTTCGACACTATAAAGGGAATCAAGATTAATAGGGTACTTCCGGCTGACTTTAAATGATAAAATTTGGCAGCTAGCATTTACAGGTAGTACAAGTTCAAGAAAAATCAGAAAAATATTATAATTATAAAATCTCATTTATGGACATATCATAAAAAATTATAGCCAGGAAAAGGGGCAAAATTTGGTATTAAAGCCGCTAGTTCAAGTGTGGTATTAGATGAAAGAGCTCTGGCTAAGCTAAGCCTGAATTTCAGGAAAAGCTCGAGACTTCTAATTTTTGTACGGAACCCTCAGTGGGCGGGCCTGAGGCGCACTTGTCCGATATTTTTTTGCGTTTGTGCACGCTAATCCCTGAACGGCTTAACCGATTTAAGTGCATTATTCAAATCACAGTTGTATTTTGGCAAACTTCCCTTAATATTTAGCGTTTGTTCTGTATAAATAAGGAAATTATGTCAACATAATGTTTTTTGTTTCGCAAAATGGCTAAAAAATAATGAATTATGTATTGGCTGAACCTTAGGTTTAATCTTTAAAATAATAATGTTATTAGAGCATGAAAGCAATCCAAAAAGTAGTAAATAAAAAGCCGCGAGCGGATGCCTAGTACCTATATCATATATATATCTTAACATGAATATACTTTTTCAAAACGGGATGTCGCTGTATCTTGATTACTTTTAAACGATTTGCGACATCATCTATATTTTTAATTACATTCTACGCTCACAGCATCTTTTTATTTTCTTAACTATAGCCATAAGTTTTATATCGGTTTATTAAAAATGGAATCGAACCTTGTACAATCTTCGTATTTTGAGAGCCCTAACAATATTCCAATTAAATAGATAATGTTTATATATACAATAAATAAGTGTAACGTACAAGCGAAAATGAATGATTGACAACGTGACTGCGATAAAGCAATGATATTTGTGATCATTGAGTTGTATTTTATCTTTAAATTTACAAATTTATGAACTTAAAAATAGAAAATATTTTGTGGTCTTGAAATTATTGCAAATATTGCAGTCGTGGCGCGGAGGCACTAGCGTGTGAATGTAAACGCGACAGGTCGTGGATTTGATTCCCACTAGATGAAATGAAATATCTAATATTTCTTTGCTCTTGTTTCGAGGCAAAGCGCGGCATCGAGTTCCGTCAATGTCAATACGCAACGCTTCCAGGATTCGACCGAAAGTGGGGAATGAACGTGTTTTTATTGGAACGGAGTGTTTTAACACAAAGTTCTCAAGTTCCTCCTGCCTACCCTGCTATGTGCGGGATACAGGGTGAATATAAAAAAAATGGAAATATTGACTGAAATGTCTTATTTCACTTTATATTTTAAAAATGTATTATTTTTTTTAATATTGTGGATACATTTATTTTGAAATCACAGATATGTATAGAATATATAGGTTCAAAGTAAATATTTAAGTAACGTAAGTAAAAATAAGCGGTAAAGGTTCGTTTATGTAAAAGAAACGCTTTTAATTTGGATCTTAGAGGGTTTATTATCATCAAATAGATACAGTGACTAATTGAGTTATTTAAGTTTTTAATAATGATGGAAATCCTTTTGCAATAAGAAATACGTATTAGAGAAAATATAGGTTAAATATGCCTAATTAAAACGATGTGGCAGATTTTACACTGTTTTGAATAATTAATTTAATTGTTCTGACGTAAAATGCTTAATCAAAGTGTCAACAGATAAGAGGTCAATGAGACATGTCGGCGTCGTATTTTATTATAATAGAGCTTCACAAATAATAAATTTATATTATACAATTATGTCTACCTAAATCAATATTCCGCAGCATATTATAATTTTTATACATATATTAATTTACTTGCTCAATATAGAAGAAGAGATATTTTTTAATCTGTAATGGATTCGATGCACAAAGTTACTTTGCAGGAAATACTACCAATCAAAGAAAGTTTGTTCTGCTCTAGGAAGAAAGGGGAGTATGTAAGTAATCTGGTCAAAAGCAAAGGATCATATCTGTAATAATTGCTTATTATTACTTTCCAACTGGCCGCATATTCAAGTTCGCCCAGGGACCCGAAGGGTACATAGCACTACTTACTCTGTTGTAACCAGAGTAAAAGTACCTAAAAGAAATATACATCTCAGAAGATCAACAAGTTGATGAGTCAAGGTGTATAAGAGCCGGTAAGACAACAGTCTCTTCAAAGTTTAATCTGTATGAAAATTCTGTTGCTGACAACAGAGAAAAAGCAATTCGCGGTGGCTCTTTAATAATTATGAAAAAATCATACAAATTTAAAGAACGTAAAGATATTGTGAGCCTCTTCGTTGAGCAGATTATTTAAATGGCCTGTGCTGAGCTTGAGCATTTCATTGTTGTAAGTGTATACAGAGGGAGGCCTGTATACTGGGTTATATGAACTGAACTTTAAAATAATATTAGAACAAGTACTTGAAAAATTATCTGGATCTAAGAGATTAATAATTGTATGTGGTGATTTTAATATTAATTTTCTAGATAATTCCACCACTTGTTCGTGTATTTGCAAATTCATGTATAATAACCTATATAATCTATTTCCGGGGCCAACAAGAATCACTCATTGTACCACTACTTGCATTGATAATATTTTTACAAACTATACCATGTAAAAATCAATAATTCATATTTTAAGTTCAGATAATTGGGGACAGTTGGCTTCCTTCACTTTAGTAAAAATATAATGAATAAGAATAAAACATTTTTTTGTGTACCGATGACAACTGGTCCTGCAAAACTTAAATACCTAAAATATAAAAATAAGCCCAATTTACTTTACGGGTTTTTTTCAAGATTATTAAAAGTGAGTTTAATGCTATATTTACTTCTAAACCTGTTAATTCCAGGAATTTCTTGTCATTTAATGATTAAGCGACTGTGGGGATTCAAAGCTCTTATTAAAGGTTAATGGACACAGGTTATATGAACTTTATAGTGAGAAAACATATGACCATACTGAATCATTTAATCATTATATTAAGGTCTATTCTAAATTGTTTAAAAAAGTATGTGCCATGACAAAATCTTTACATATTAGAAATAAAATTAAAAATTCTTTCGATAAGATTAAAATGACATGGGACATAATAAATTGTGAAAGTGGAAAAGCTGAGAATCATAATTTTGAATTTAAATTAAAAATTGACAATAGTTTAACTAGCTCAGATCAAGAAATTGCATGTGTGTTTGAAAAATTCTTTGCTGATATTCCAGTTTTAACAACCGATACACTTATATCCTCCACAACCGTCGCTGGATCATTACTTAAAGAGAGCGTACACAAACGTAATGTAGATTTTAAATTTAAATCAGTCAATTCAAGAGACATTTCTAAATTCTTCGAAAACAGATTAAACGTAATTAAAATAAGTGATATATTTCACCCAATAACAATCTGAATCTGAAGTATTGACTTCACACGAGTTTTCTTCCAAAGAAGAACGTTGTCTACAAGCAACTGCCTCAATTGACACAGTTCTAATGCATTTTTAGTCTTTATCACCTACATCTACCCTCTTTTACACGAATTTACTAACAATATAGCAATTTCATATGTTTTTTTTCGAAAACGATTTAGATACATTACTTTTCACGGTCATAAATGTAAAAAAAAAAAAAAAATTTTAGATCCAGTTACACGTTGCCCACCGCCACAGATGGACACTATGGACATGTGAAGTAACCTTCACATCATAAAATATGTAGTATTAGGTCAGTCAAACATCAAGTTGACGTAAATAGACCTTGATACTGGTCAGTCCGGCAAGGAATCGATTGCAGACTTTTTATTACATAAGGTATTAGGTAAGCAAATTTTTTTACCTAACTTGCACGAATCCTAATAATGAAGACAAAGATTGTGCAAATATTATTCTATTAAACAAATATTAAAATTCTTAGCATTAGCAAAACCTAGACTTGTAATTCCGCTGATTTGGGACCTGTAATACCGCTAATTTACTAGTATAATATTTGATAAATTCGCAACATATGTTGCTTTGGTCTTAAAGACACGTTCAAATTTTTAGATTAATTATAATACCATCGAATTATATAACAACATAAAAAACATAAAAACTTTATTTCACACCAAAAAATTACACAATTAACAAATACATTCATACCAAAAAATGTGAAAAGGCGTCCTTATCAATCGAAGGTGATGTCTTGCAGGCAACCTAATCAGAAGAATCAATTTAAAAAATATTATATAATAATATTGAAATTATGATCGCTGATCGATCGATCAATGACTATTTGATCAGCATTAATATAAAAGCTTTTCTATAATACTTATACTACGTATACGTACGTACTATTGAATGGTCTGATCCATATACTACTTTTGACTTTTCTATAATATAATCCACAGACTTACTTAGTGTATTGTAGCTTAGAAATAGGCCATGCAAATCATTTATCATTAACATTTACAGGAAAACCGAAACCTGCTCTTTCTATAATCGGTGGTTTGCTAACACTGTTAGTCATGTGTGAAATCGACAGTGGCTTTTGTAGGATGAAGAGAGTATTATTAATTAGATGGTTTTTGGATACGTTAAATTGAAATTCGATCAAAATCTTCTTTATGATTTTTTTATTGGAAAGAAAGCAACTCTATTAAGTAGATCGTTTTTTATTTTTGCTAGCATATTATGTTTAAAGATATTTATTGCTCAACAAAGACTTTATAGTCACTTACATGAGATTTATGTAATTAATGTTTACAAATTTAAAATTTAAAAATCAATCTTAATACTTGCAAAATGTTCTTCATTTTTGCGTCTTCTTGCTTCACTTAACTTAGTACAAATAAGGTACAAATTTATATAATGTTACTTTCTAGTGGGTAGAAATTTTCTTTGAGTATAAAGTTGTAGTTACAATGAGTGATTTTAAAATATTTTATAGTAACATTTTATTTGTATATTTTTGATGATTTATGTAATTATATTAGGATAATTTAGATTTAATAAATATTAAGAGTATAAAAAGCTAATCACAGTAGAGCCATTATTATAAAAAATTATATATCATCTTTTTTTTTATAAATATTCCGAATAATTTGTAAGAATATGTTTACATAATTTAGAATTAAAAACATTATGCGAGTTTACATTTCTTATGTCGTAGGGTAATTTATTATATAGTATATAGTAGTTATATATTATCTCAATTGTTTAAGTATTAACATTTATACAAGTTTGTAAATATAGAAAAAAATGTTTCTGAAAGGTGTTTATTTTGCGTCAGTCATTATGTATCTATCACGGCAAAAGATAAAATTTCTTGTTGGCCCCCATTGATCTCATTTCAGTAATTACATAACACTTACTTTAGTATATTACATAGCTATATCACATGGCGTCTTCTAGCGCCACCAGGCGATAATAAACACGTCTTTCGTTGTATAGGCTTCGATTACCGGTACAGTACTGTTTAATAGTGGCCTTAATTAAAACGTACTTATCTAAACAGGAACCTCAGTTTGTAGTTCTGGTCGGTGGTAATAACTGCCTATCGTGAAGAGTTTTAGGCCTAACTTAAAAAGTGAACTGCACAATATAAAGAAATTTTAAAAGAAGTACAGTGGCGCCTCCGAGGAGGAGGTGAGTAACTAGCGACAAAAGAAAAATGAACGTTACTCTAATTATTGAGGCTTCGAATAAGGTAAGTAGTATGTTTGATAAATATTTTAATTTCAAGTAATAAGTCACTACTGTTTCCTTCCTTGAATGAAGCAAAATAATGTTTACAACGATAATGTGATTGATTGGCGTGTATATCACGTGCAAATATCGGTCAGTGCATGATCTATAAAGATAGTAATAGTTCGGGAGTAACAAATATGGCATTTACAAACGTTGTTGTTGTTAAATTATAATTAATTAATTACTAGTTGGGGCCAGTCGTGGCGCAGGGTCACATAGTTTGACTGTAAAACCGACTGGTTGTAGGTTCGATCCCCACTCGAGGAGATGAAATATTTACTTAAATTTATATTTCTATTTCTTTGCTCTGGTGTCGAGGCAAAGAGCGGCGTTGAGTTCTGCCACTCAACAAGCAATGCCTCCAAAATTCGGCAGAAAGTGGGGAACGGAGTGTCTTAACACTATGTTCCCTCTGCCTACCCTGCTGTGTGCGGGATACAGCGTGAAGCTGAAAAAAAAAATCATATAAGAATATTTTTCCACACCACAGGCAGGACATACTTTCTTATTCTTTCTTATTTTTTTATATAAAAATGTGTTTCATCGTTACGGGTGACTTTTTAAAGTACCTCTACGATAGATATAACGGTTTTCGAGTGAATTGAGTTATTATAATTTTGGATGTAAATTCACTTTAACATTATCAAAGTAGTTGTCGTCGATGTCGATATTAACGATGTAATATCGATATCGAGGACATGATGACGATGACGATGATTAATTAATTATATCTAGAGTGCACGTAGAACTCGGCACTTTTATAAATGTATCTCCAATTATTTTGTCGGTGAAGTCGAGAACCACGTATTACTCAAAATTTAACTTGGGTCTTATTTATTTAAGCTGTAATTTTAACCGCAACTACAAAAATATGTTTATCCGCAAATCCGCGTTCCGTTTACAAGTGATACTTATTTTTATAAACTATAATTATCTTCCTTTAACTACCGTCTGAGTTCGTAACAGCATTATTATAATATAAAATAATTAAAATTAATGCTATTAAACCATTTTACTTTATCTAATTATGAATAATAAACATTGCAATAATTCAAAACAACATAACGGGGTACGGAAATATGGAACTAGGAAGTGTCAATGTCAATCTAACGATGTTTATGTCAGTCGATCATTTGAGTCGTTGAGCCCAACTTCTAAAAAAAAAATGCAATAAATAGACAAGTTCAATAGTTATTATTACTATTGAAAGTGTCTTTTTACTTTACTACCGACTCTTTATTAGTAAACGCCGGCCGGCGTTCATGGTGCCTGGATATTAGTTAAAAAATCGGGTAAGTGCGAGTCGGACTCACCCACCGAGGGTTTCGTATCAATTTCAGGATTGTGCAGCGTAAAGTACAACTTATAAAAGTTGACAAGTTTAAGTTTGTGAGCATATGCACTCACTTTGTATGACATGAACTACAAATATAACTTTGTAATGTTTTTTTCTATGAAACAGTTATAAATTTTTACTTTTCGCATTTTTTCTTTATTTTAATTGTAAGTTCTCACTTCCTGCTAAATTTCATAACTATAGGTCCACAGGATTTCCCTATAGGTTTGGATTACGCGGCGAATTTCATACGAAATGTATCAAAATCGATGTATAAATGCTCGTATCTTTAGATTGCGTTGACTTAAAGCTAGATTTTTTCAGTGCTTTATTTTTCAAGAGATCATAGATTTAAATATTTGATATTATTTTCAGCTTAGTACTTCCACGTGACCTTGAGATGGTTTTGACAGACAGACAGATGGACAACAAAGTCCTGTCCCGTAAGGACTCTATTTTTACCTTTTGAGCTACGGAACCCTATAAATGAAGGAAGGATCTTAGAGGAAGAGTTTAGAAGAGAGACTTTATATTGTGCAGTTTACTTCTTAAGTGCTGCCGAAAATACATAAATAATAAATAGTATAGTTATGGCAGTAATCAAATATTGATATATAATATGATCAGGCGTATTTTAACATTTTCAAATATCTAAAATATTGCGGGTAAACTTTGTTAAAATCTTGTTGCTAATGAAAAATTAAATAAAAACTGAACTAGTTGAGAGTAAATTTGAGTTGATGCAAGTTTTTACGTGTCCCTATACAAAAATGGGCATTCTTCTTTAGCAGTCATAATTTTTTTTATAATAATCTTAATAATAATATAATAATTTTATAATTAATTTTCTTTTTAATTTAATAATTTATTGAATATCGGATAGATTAACAGGTACATTTTTTTATATTATGTTTATTATAAAATTTGCATCTAATTCATTCATTAATTTTGTCATAATTTATTTTTTATTTCCGTAATCAACATTTTATTTTTTTTTTAATTTCGTAGGAGTGAGAAGAAAAACTGCAAAAGAAAAACTGGTTAAGTGCGAGTCGGACTTGCGCACCGAAGTACCAATTTCAGGACTGTCAGTTTACTGGGAAAAGGAGGTACAACTTATTTAAGTTGACAAACCTAATTATGCGGACATATGCAGTCATTTTGTGTGCAATGAACTACAAATATAAGTTTCCAATTATTTTTTTCTATGAAATACCTATAGATTTTTACTTTGTGCAATTTTTCCCTTTATGTGTTCTATAAAATGTTGCTTCGTATCAAATTTTAAGATTCTGAGTTTACGAAATGTGCCCTGTAGGCTTTGAATTCCTTGCGAGTATCGAAAATTTGCGGCATAAACGGCTGTTGATTGCGTTTGCTTAGAAGTTTGATTTTCATTCATAGCTTCAATGAATAGTAAACCTGCGTATTTGAAACAAATTTCAGTTTGATGATCAGAAAATATATAGAGAATAAGAATGGGGCGAGAACTTCGTCCGCCGTGCGTTCTAGTGAGCACCAAATATTGATTACTCGGTATACTTTAAAATTAGAATAAAAAATATGCAAATATTGTCAAGCGTTAAAATTCCGCAATGAAGCAGCCGGTGTGTGTGGTGCATCAGGAAAAATTGTACTATCAGCTCCTCTCTTCTCCTCACCATCATCACAAACAGTTAGATGATTCGAAATATTTTTTACGTAATGAATACAAATCATTCTTACTTTTAAATACTGTCGTGTGGTGCAACAAAAAATTGCAATTTTATGTCTGATAAACTAATTTGGAAACGACGATCGACGACGAACGACGACGATGTATATTTGACCTCTTTTCGTTGGGAGTTTTCATCAAAGATATATTCATCTTATTTAGCCCTTTAAAAGAGTGTCGCACTTATAAGAAATGACAATAGTCTAATTACTAGGCTGACAAAAGTACCAATTGCAAAAGGAATCTCAAGAAAGCGATGGAAATTGACATGTTTAGTAGTTTTAACAGGAACATGCTTGCAAGTCTAACGCGCTTACCATATACGAACTTGCTATTATTGTGGTAGGTGATCGAGCTGACATCAGAGACATTAGAGCCACAACTCGATACAGATCATATTTCATATCTACAATATACGATGGAAATTGACATGTTTAGTAGTTTTAACAGGAACATGCTTGCAAGTCTAACGCGCCAACCATATACGAACTTGCTATTATTGTGGTAGGTGATCGAGCTGACATCAGAGACATTAGAGCCACAACTCGATACAGATCATACATCTACAATGTACGTATAACATACTTTAGTATGCACTGATATTCTGGCAAAGACAACGTCAATATCACATCAAAGTCAAACAATCGTGTAATATAATCACTGACACGTCTAATTATTAACAATTAAATCTCATATTTTGGTTATTTTAATTTTTTGTTTTTTTTTATTTTCAAATATCTTTTTTTATCATAAGAAAGTCATATAAGATTACAAATTGCAGTGAAGGACGATACGAATCGTCTTTCACTGCAATAAAAAGACATTGTTTATCTACAAATAATAACAATAATTTACTTGTTTTAATAAATGCGAATATTTAAATAGATGTATAAAAGTAAAGTTGAGGGTGACTGTAAAATCGACTGGTTGTAGGTTCGATCCCCACTTGAGGGGATAAAATATTTACTTACATTTATATTTTCATTTCTTCGCTCTGGTGTCGAGGCAAAGTGCGGCGTTGAGTCCCGCCATTCAACACGCAATGCCTCCAGAATTCGGCGGAAAGTGAGGAACGGTGTGTCTTAAACTAGGTTCCCTGCTGTGTGTGGGATAGAGCGTGGAGCTAATTTTATTTACGTATAAACGTAACGATATTTTTCGGTAAAGGATTTATTGAAAGCCATTCGATTAATGATAAAATTTGCAGCAAAATCTTTATAGATAGGAAGTATTGTTTGTTTGTTTATACGTTTTCTTATAATAATAAATATTTTTCTTTCTTAAGTGTGGAAAAACAATTTAAAAATGATAAAAAATTGATTTTTATTAGTTGTACTTATTGTGTATGAATTATTAAATATTTTATTACTCACGTTATATAAAATATTTACATGTCAATTATGACAAAAAATATTGCAAGCGCAGCTTTAAGGAAACCATTCTGCAATATTTTTATCATGAAATCAATTCCTTTATGATTGTGATTCATATGTAGAAAACTGATAACAAACTAAAAACTGTTTGTAGCATTTCGTTCGATTTATATATTAAAATATCTGTAATATCAATAATATCGCAATATTTTTTAACAATTATATGTACATAAGAGTTAGTTTCCTCTGGCAGTGTGTAAAGACCTCTATCTATATTTAGGTTAGAGAATATAATTTATAAGGACGTGCACTCGTGTGTTTACAATCATTTTATAAATGAACCGCAGCCGCAGTGGTTTATCCTACAGTGTCCGAATCATAAAAACGGAATGTTGAAAAGTGGCGAATTCTTGTTGACTATCAGACTATGGTTTTACGGTGTGGTTACTCTACATTTAATATTTATGGCCATAAAAATATTACCAATTGATATGTCAAAAGACGGGGACCCCAGAGTCAGTATGTATATACGAGTGCGGTGGAAATTAATCACATGTTGGTTTAACGTAAGTAATAAATAATATCTTATTTTCTGATTTTAATTATAACTTTTATTCACTTTTAAATACTATACGTATTAAAACATATATGTTGACATATTTATTCTAGGATTCTATAACTTTTGCATGTAATGTCTTCAATCAAATTTAAGCCCTAACTGTATTAAAAATAAACTACAATATTCATTACATATACGTTACATGGTTAAATGAGGCAATTATACTTTACTGAATATATCTGATAGCACACAAATATTAGCAGTTGGTGAAGAAAAATTAAAACGAACATTTTATTGCACACACACACTGGCTTCTGGAAAAAACACTTTAAATGGTCAATATCTTGAAAATGGTGAAAAATTGTGTGTGTGAAATGGTGAAAAAAAATATATAAAATCGACTGGAAACGGCCATCTCTATCACTTAACCACCTCTCTATTTGCGACTTGCCGATCATCCTGGATGCCCCTATGTCATTAACAAAAACGCTTAACAAAGTTTAATAATATATAATAAATGCAAAGTATATGCATTTTTTTAATTTATATATTTTTTTATTTTGCTTGGACTAAGTACTGTCATTCTTTTATTTGAGGTCATTGCAGCGTTTTAAAATTCTCACCACATAAAATAATTCTACTCTCGTGCTGTTTTTCCTGTTATACCAGAACTTGACGAAAATTCTCGAATTCTAGAAAAAAACCCGACCCTGTAAAAACAGTATTTTTAATTTTTTTTGTTTTAGTATCAATGAATATCAAAATATTTGAATACAAAACATTATCTTTTATTTAAGTATCAATGAACGAATTGTTAATTGTTAATAATTTTTTCTTTTATTTTATTACAGCTCATTATGCTGGTTTATTTTCCGATTTGTTTTTATTGTGATTGGAAAGAAAAACATGGCAAATGGACAGAGAGTGGTGTGATGAGGCTTAGGAAAATCAGGGATAATATAATGACAAGCATTTTATTTCCAGTCACTTTGGTAAGTATTAAAAATATATATTAAAACGTATTCTAAAACAAAAATGTAAATAGTTAAATCTTTTCATGATAAATAGTTGTTAGCTGCATGGTTACTAATCATATAGGTAGCTATTAAAATAAAACTATTGTAACATTTAAACATAGGTACTTATAATTTAAGAATATATTTTTCTTCAAAAATAATATTATTATATGTTGCCACAATACATAAAAAAATATACCAAATATAATATAATATTTGGAAAAAACCATGGAGGAGAGTGTAAAAACATTAGAAGAATTAAAACAACGATATTAAAAAAAATCTAGACTATATTTGATCTTGAAGTCTGGAACTTCTGAAGCCCTGATGTAAGATCCATAGTGGACCAGCTAAACTATAAGAAATAATAAAATGCCGCCTTAGCAAAAGATGTACAGTATTGTGGGCAAATTTAATGGAGATAATCTAGATATCTATTCAGAATAAATATTATATTGTTAGAAATCGGAAGTGGTTAACATTTTTAAAAAAACAAACATAAAAATACATATCATCTATGTTAATCTCATTCTAAATTATTCTTCATATATCTAAATTATTCGTAAAGAGATTCTACTTAATTGCAATAAATGATACGTATCGCTCAATAACAATACTTCACACGAGTTTCCTTCCAATAAGAGCCGTATAAGCAATGCCCCCGATTGACACATTTTCATTGCTTTCATAATCTTTTTCACTTACTTCTACCCTCTTTTACACGAGTTTGCTAACAATATTTAATTAGTTTTTATTTCTTCGTCTCTGTAATACAATGTGTGCGATTGAGTTGCAGCTCAACACGCTGTAGGTACATTATGACCAGCAAATTGCGGCCGCCCTGAAGTTAGCTGTAGACGGCTGCGCAAATTTGATTTTAGGATTTTTCTAACTATTAATTATTTTCTTCCCGTTTGAATAGTGAGCAAAAATTCAGAAAACCTAACTTCAAGGCGCCCACGACTTGTTGACCGTACTGTAACTTCATTCTGGTTCACAATGGGAGTAGCATACCAAGGATTATACAGTGCACTCAAATGGAGTGGTGGCCGCCACTAATTGATATATAATAAAATAAAATCTCGGCAACATGACATACCTAGCATCAGTAATTTATTTCATTTTTGACTCATAATCAGTATGCGGTATGTGTATGTTGGATAGTACACCGTCTCTTTATGTTTATGTGGTCATGGCCTTAAGTTACGTATCGTTTAAATGAATTTCCAAATAGATAACACAATGACAGTTTTGGTAAACAAAACTAGCATCTGTGTCTTTTATTTATATGATATTAAATCTGTATTGTTTGGAAATTATAATTGATAATTATAATTCATTAATTTCAGTATAGCGACGTGACTTTCTGGATACTGTGGATAAAAGATCCGGCGCTAATAGCACCAGTGGCCATATTTACTTATTTACCATCTTGGGCGCAGCATTCTTTGCACACGGTTTCGGCATTGGTGGTGCTAACCGACCTTTTACTTTTGCCACGAAAACGGCCGCAGAATATGTGGCCAGGCATACGGTTGATGTTGGCGTTCAGCGCTGTATATGGATTTGTGTAAGCAAAGTTTTATTCTCCTAAATTGCTTCTTCAACGTACATGTATTTTTAGGTTTCCGTACCTCGAAAAAGACGGAAGCTTTATAAGATCACTTTGTTGTCCGTCTGTCTTGTCTGTATATATGTCCGTCCGTTAAAACCATTTATCTCAAGATCGCGTGAAGGTATCAAGCTGAATGAATATCAAATAGCTAGGTCTACGGTCCTTTGGATACATCGTTTTTGCTGTATTTTGTATGAAATTCGCCTCGTTATCAAAATCTGTATGATACTTCGTGACCTACCTATACGGAAATTTGGCAACAAATGAGAAGTAAAAACTATAAACAAAAGAAATAATCTAAAATATTTAAATTTATAGCTGTGCCATAGTAAAAAATCATCACGACTTATATTTGTAGTTTATTTCATACCAAATCTAAAAAAATTATGAAACTGAAATCAACTGGCACTTGACCGATTTTTATGCATATTTGATGTTCACATGTCTGAATTTCTCCTAATTAGTTACTTAGCCGATGTTGCTTTAGTTATAAAAACGCGTCATCACTACATTGGCATAATGATTTAATTTCTTTAGGTATGGGCTTGAAATATTTTATCCTGTATGATCCGTACAAGGAGCGCTGCCTCTTCCATCCTGTATACATACATATCAAACTGATAATCTCCTCTTTTTGAAGTTGGTTAAAAATATTCAATATTCAATATTTACTTAAGTATGTAAGATACGATAACTACATATTAAGTTAAACATAAAATTATAAAACATATATCTTTACTGATACTGATGCTATCTTTAAATAAAATTGACCGTATTTAAATAATTTAACATTTATTTTAACAAATAGTTATGTGGATCACGAACAGTAAGCTATTGCGCAAAAAGGCTATCAATGTCAAACAAAATATTACATACGTGCGAGAAATATTGATAGTTTTAGAAGATTTCTAAGGACACAGATTTTACTGTTCGAATTTTAAAAATAACAAATATAACAATAAGTTTCTAGATACTAGAATTTAATTTATAATAAACAATCATTTATTTATATTTAATAATCTTAATAAGTCATCGATAACAGTAATTACGTTCACGTTTTAACCCAGAAACATAATAATAGCATATATAATAATTATACAACAAACGTAATCAGTTCTGTTTTCTACTGCAGCTGATGGAGGTTAAAGATGAAAATAACAAATATGATCTGTAAATAAATCTTTTTCTTATTATGTTTAGCAATCGTGAAAAGAACAAAAAATATCATCCTAGTAATATTATAAATGTGAAAGTCCGTGAGGATGGATGTTTGTTCCTCTCTGGAGAAAACTTTGAAACTAAATAATATAGCTTATATTATGCAGGCGAAGCTGTGTTTAGGTTGCAAGTAGGTCTTTAAGATAACTTTATTTTGAATTATTGATACTAACTAAAACTAAGCATACCCACCTAATTTAAAAAATGTTCATATTATAACATTTTTAATTAAGAAGGATACATTATTTTCTAATTTTATCTCATCACTACGAATACTTAGTGCTCAAATATGTAAGCTTTTTCCACAACAGAATTCATTCATGTCTTCCAATGGAAGGCATAGCCACTGTGGTAGAAGACCTGACCACTTCGTGCGTTTTTTTCTATTCGATCACAATGCTTTTCATCATTCTATTAATCTCCTATTGCATTCGGAATCAGCCTCTTGAACACATCGTCCTTGCCACCGCTATCTTAGGAACAGTCAACAGTCATATTAATATGACGCGTTATTGCAACAATAACGCTTGTAAATTATGACGATATCAATTACGCCTAAAGAATGTTTATTGCTATAACATGATCCTGGTTCCTTATTTAAAAGAGTTTCAATTTTAAATTAAATAAATCAAATAAATCAGCTTCACGCTGTATCTCGCACACATCAGGGTAGGCAGAGGGAACCTAGTGTTAAGACACTCCGTTCCCCACTTTTTGCCAAGTTCCGGAAGCATGAGTGCCCGCTGTTTGCCTCGACACCAGAGCGAAGAAATGAAAATATAAATGTAGAGTGGTGATCGAAGCCACAACCAATCGATTTTACAGTCACACTTTGTGCCTCTGCGCCACGACTGACGTCTAGTGGAAACTAGTGGATATAAATATAATATGCTTAGTAATCACTGTCCTAACCCTATTTTCCTGCCGAAAATCAATTGATGATCGATTAGTATGCATATAGATAGAGACAAAGACATTTCGAGACCTTTGCAACATGTGTGACCTGTCAATGTCAATTATAATATCTATTATGCTTAATATTTAAATCCCTGATATTTAATATTATCTTGTGCTATCAACTATATTATATACGTCGTTTTTTTATTTTTTTCATTGTTTTCAGGTTATTACTAAGCAGTGTCCAAGGAGAAGCTGTGTACAGGTTTCTGGAATTATACAGTACTTTTGAAGTCATACTATTTGTTGTTTTCACAATGGCTCAATTATTTTTGTATAACGCCATACAGTGGCATATAATTGATTTCAGATGGGGACGTAATGATTCAGTGAACTATACTCCTGACCGTGTAGAAAACCATAAAATTAAATAATGTTGTTGTGTTGTTGAGAGGCTATTTGGTCTAAACGCCATTTTGTGAATTTTACACCAGAGCCGTTTCGAGTCTCAGTTTAAAAAAAAAAAATTAAAAAAACTATTTGACCGACATAGATTTTATTAGTTAGTTTAAAAGTTAATATTTTTATTTGCTATTATAATATATTTCTGCTAATTATAATATAATTATAATATATTTCTACCAAATCTATTGCTAATTATAATATATTTCTACCAAAGAATTTACTCGTCCAAATTTATAATGTTTCTTCTATATTTTTATTTAGTGGCTATATGAGACATCATGTTGCGATAAATATAAAAAGATAAGATGTAGAAAGAATATTTTAAGTAATAATATACTGAGTAGTTTCATTAAAAATATACAAATTTACTCTTAGTTATACTTTTTTAGAATATTTGTTAAAATTTGAATGTAGCGGGATCTGAAACCGTCCCTCTTGGACACCATCCAAGCGCTTTAATCACTAAACCATGCGTTCTGTTCAGGCTACAATACGGGCAACAAGCCACCCTAAAGTTAGGTTTTCTGAACTTTTGCACATTTGCAAAGAAAATATTCATTAGTTCCGCCCTGAAGTTAGCTGTTTATTTGTGCATTTGTTCACGCTAATCTCAGAATTGGCTTAACCAATTAATATGCAGTTTTCACTATTGGCAAGCTTCACTTAACATGGATAGATGTTTTATTCATAGATACAATCGGTTCATAAATAAAATAGTTATATCAATTTAAAGTACGTTTTTCGACAAAATTACTACTTGCTAATGGAGTTATTTTATACAACTGTTTTATTAAATTGGATTAATCTTTCGTTTTCGATGTTTTGATGTTTGATATTGTTTGTAAAAATATTATTTGTATAATGATAGAAGAAAAATGAAATTGTATGATAGTGATAAAAAAAAACACCGATATTTCAAGATTTAGGATTCTCCAATGTAAGGTGATCTCATTTCATTAAAACACCAATCACGTTAAGAGAATTTTGAAATAATTATTATCATATTTTCTTTTTTATAATATTTTGTTTGTAATTCTAAAGTAAGTAAATATATAGCTATAATATATAATATATAAATAAAATTGAAGGGGCTTTCCGTGAATTCAAAATAAACGTGGTTTTTTCAAGTGCATATATTTATTTAGACTATACTAAAACTGTCTGTCTGTCTGTCTTTCTGTTTATCCGGACTCACCTCCGGACCAGCTGAAGCGATTGTTATGGGACTAACATTGAAAGATAGTGGGGCTTGTGGAGCAACAAAAAGGCTATTGTGATACAATAATAAATTGATATCAATTTATTATAATTGGCAAAATCTTTAGTTTTCAATGCATTGTTGTTTGATATTGCTTGTAAATTATTATTGGTATGATGATAAAAAAAACTTGAGATTCTATTGAGATTTAGTATTCTCCAATGTAGGTTGACACCCTCTCAAGCAGCCACGAAGTCCTTGCAATTTAGATTTATTTTCTAGAGAAATATATAATTTATGTTTTATAATTTATGATTTTTTTGCAGAATCGGTATTTATATTGAAGAAGCTACGTTTACAATTTGCGCTCAGTTACAGTTTATTTGGACAAATGTCAAAAAACTATTTTTTTTTCTGTTAAATTACGACAATCAAATTAATTCCCAAAACACTTAAATTATTATTTATTTAATGCATATCCAAATTAAAATAATTAATCCATTCTAAGAGTTCTATACATCAAAGCGAAAAAGACGGAACCCTTATAGGGTCACTTTGTTGTCCGTTTGTCAAGAACATTTTACTTGATATTGCGTTGAAGTATCAATCTGAAGTTAATATCAGATATTCAGGTTTACAGTTCCATGGACCATAGAAGTTAAGCTTCTAATACAACGCAGTCAGTCAAAATATATGCGCATTTATTGTTTTTGCTTCATTTTGTATGAAATTCATTGCGCAATGAAATCTCTAGTGTACTTCCCGTAGACCTACAGTTATGAGATTTAGAACGAAGTAAGATCTTACAATACAAATAAACGAAATAATCCTAAAAGCAATAATTTATACATATTTCATAGAAAAAATCATTACAAACTTATATTTGTAGTTAATTTCATATAATATAAGTGCATATGTCCGCCAACTTAAGTTTGTTAACTTCATTTGCCGCATCATCAAAACTTATAAGATATATATTTATACTCGATACAAGAACTTTTGCAATAATTTATTAAAGAAAATAAAAAGAAACTATGAACAAAATGAATTCCAGAAGGCTAAAAATAACACAAAAAAAACCTGGAATGTTATAAAAAAAATCTGTAACATCTCTAGGGAAAATACGAAAGTTTCAGCAAGTCTATTAAAATTAGCCGTTGATCCGATTGAGGCTGTTAACAAAGTAAATGAGTACTTTGCTGATGTGGGGAAGAAGCTTGCATCTGCTGCTCATTTTAAAGATGTTCCTCAGAAGTATATCCCCTATATGGTCTCCCAGATTGTGCCAAATTCGATGGTGTTGATTGGAACGGATAGCTCAGAAATCAGATCCTTGATTGGAGGTCTCAATAATCAATGTGCAGTGGGGTGGGATGGCATAGCANTTTTTTTTTGCTTTACTTTATTTTTCATAGAATAATGTAAGTTTTGGAACAAATCTATGTATTACATGTTAAGTTAGCCTTTAAGTGTAGTGTATAGTGTACAATAAAATGTTCTATACTAAGCTATGTACGAAGGATAAAATACACTGTATATTATGTTGGCTTCCTATTAAATAAATAAATAAATAAATAAATAAATCATACATATAGACAGACAGATACACAGACAAAGAAATTAAAAAAATATATACACTAATTATCCTACCATTAATTAAATTGACGATTATTCGATTCGATTTTTCTTTAATTAGAATCGAAGAAATTATTTGTAACTATTATTAAAATCAATTAGTTTAAATGTAAGGTATAGAGATAACAAAATAATGATAGCCAATAATATAGTTTTATTTCCATTATATACAAAATATTAAAAAGCCTTGTTCCATTTGAAAATACCTACTTACATGCTATTAATAACCGCTAGTTTTTTTGTCACTTTTAAGAAATAGTAAGTAACCTTAGAAATTGTATTGTTTCTTATTATATTACTATAAAAATATTTGTAGAGAACTTCTCTAAAAAGCTAATAATTGAAATGCTTAATAATTATAAGCAAGTTATTATTGTTTTTGTTGCATCCGTTATAATTTTATGTTGTTCTTGTTGTTTAAATGTCTATTTTCATTTCGATCACAGCCTTCTTTGTAATCACAATTTCGAAACTATGGAATATCCAAACACTTACATTATGTATATTTTCTCATATCTTTCTAAAGAACATAATATATACAAAAATTATACTGTAAGAGTTGCCGTGCACTGGTGACTCTTGTCTGGGACTATAAATTGTTTGTCAATGTCACGTCACCACACTCTTTTAAATTTATTTATAGTTGGTACATGACGACAGTGACGACGGTGACAAAAGTCACCAATGCGCGCTATCTCTAATACTTATCTAAAGACGTAATTTTTTATTAATTGTCAATAATGTTTGAGCAACTTCAAATAAAAAATACAATATTTATCATTTAAGTGTCAGAAAACTTATTTTAATTAACTTTGTGAAAATAAGTGTCAAAAAACTTATTTTAATTAAGTTTGTGTAAATTAAAATAAGTTTTTTGACACTTAAATGATAAAAATTCATTATTCGATAAAGAAATACGCTTCGATTTACGGTAAGCAATAAGTAACATCTATGCCTTTATTTTAAAGCTAAAAACATAAAATGTAAAATTGTTTATTCTTAAAAAAATCTTAGAAACGTTTTTTAATATTGCACTTAGTAATATTTTATGCATCTAAGAAGATTAATTAGTTAATAACTCGTCATCTGTCATTCATACAGATTATACTCGTACAAATGCTGCACTAAAATTTGACATACTGATGGACTCCTTTTGTTGATATATCGATTATTATAAAAATTAACTAAAAATCTAAAGGAATTCATATTTAATATGTCTTTATTTATTTTATAATAAAATTTAATAATCAATTAATTATTTGTATTAAACGTAATGATAATGTATCATACTGGCAAGTATTTTAAAACACTTTACACATTTAAATAAAAGTTAAAACTTATCTATACCATGTTACAAATAACAATAGATGCCAAATACTATATGGACGATAAATATCAAGTAGGTAAATACTGGACAAATTTTCCACTATGACGTAAAATTTGTTAATAAAGATCAGTATATTTGCTTTTTTAAGAATCAATATCGTATTTTAAGAATCAATATCGAAATCGTATGATTTTAATTATTCAATCAAATATATTCTACGGAACAAGTTAAAGTGTAATTTTTGTTTATTGCATTAAATTTTATTTTCTGGTACAGTTAGATGGAAAATGGCCATAACGAATAACTATAACAAATAATTTGATTTAAATAATTAGATAAAAAGTAAATTTTACCTATATTTATAAATTGAACTCAACTAATAACTAACTCTGTTCTTTCTCACCTATTTATATATTAAAAATATAATTGTACAAAATAAATATTAAAGACTTAAATGATAACTAAAATATAAATTTGAACCCATAATGTAAATTTCAATAATATAATCTACTAAAAATAATAGCAAGAATAGCGGCTTTAGGACTACATCTTCTACATTGTCTTTACTTTATCTTCTCAAATGCTAAAACGTGGAACTCCCATATTAACTTCATACTAAAAATGCATCTTTGAACATATCAAGCCAAGCTACTTGATACAAGCGTTGATAGTACTCGTACTACAATTATCGTACAGCGCGTAGCTTCCATTTCAGCAGTAAGAAAGCAGCTGTACGCAAGAGGAGTAATGTGACAGTCAACGCTAGTATGTCCCACCAGAAATTATTTGGAGACATCGCGATCTCTTTAAGGAACGTTCGTGGGTACCTGCAAATAATATGAAAAATTGTAATTAATTCGATGCCGTCGTGGCGCAGGGGCACAAGGGTGTGACTGTAACGTGACGGTAGTGGGTTCGATCCCCACTCGAGGGAATGAATTATTATTTCTTAATATTTTCATTTCTTCACTCTGGCGTCAAGGTAAAAGCCCGGCGTTGAGTTCCGGTATCAAAACACGCAATGTATCGAAAATTTGGCAGAAAGTGGGGAATTATGTGTCTTAACACTTGGTTCCCTCTGCTTACACTGCTATATGTGGGATACAGCGTGAAACTGATTGACTTTGTTTTAAGTAATTAATTTCCCTTGTTTTTTTCAACATTATATTTGAATTGACATTATATCTGTTACCCAAACAAACACAAATTGTTATATTCCGGATAATGTGTCTAATGGAATTCGAAATAGTATAGCGACCGCTACTAAACATGCACGAATATGTACATATGTAAATAGTAAGAAGAAAAAAGTGACTTACTTATAGTGACAATATTTGGCTTCATTGCAGTCCAGAGTGGGTCGTTCCAGACCATATATAGCTCCGATGTATCCTTCTAAGCCGTATCTCAAGTAGGATATATATGAGCCCCAGTGAAGATAATATGGTAAGTCACGGAGCGTAACGCCGAAACCGGCGAACATCATCATCGGTACTGATAGAGTTGGTCCAAGAAAAGTGCCATTCTGTTGAAATATACAAATATATTCTAAATTTAAGCAGATTTGGTAAGAAAATATTAGTTAAACAATTTTTTTTGTTTAATTTGTTTATAAGCAATCTAACTATCCAAACCAATCTGAATATATTATATTAAACCAGTACATAGATTATAACGATAGGTAATACTCTTTAAGACGGTGCTTAAGGATGTTGACAGATGTCGACTGTCTGATGAACCGCGGTAGCCCGTTCCATAATTTTACCGTCTTTACGTGAATGATTCAGCACTTGGTGCGACATAATGGAACCTTCAATACGTTGTCATATTTTGAACGGAGATTGAAAAACTGAGAGTAAATACCCAGGAATATAAATCTTTGTTTGAAATATGAAGCAGTTAAAGAATGAAGCAGATACAAGATAGAGCATAAAAGGATAAGTACATGACAATTGCGTCGAAGTTTTATGGTAAAACATTTAAGTCGAACTTGATATTTAGTAATATGGTCATATTTCTTCAGTCCAAAAATGAATCTGATTATTATGTTTTGGAGTTTTTATTTAGTTATAGCTGTGACCAATCTAGGTAACAAGAATCTGCATAATCCATTATGGGAAAAAGAAGAGATTGAGCTAATGATATTTAGCTTAGTTTTAAGCGGCACTTGCTAGGATTTGTTGACAGGCCATATGATTTGCTTCAGATGCTAATAGTGCTTAAGTTACATTACAGTATTCAATTCAAATTCAAATTCAAAATATTCTTTATTCAAATAAACTCTTATAAGCACTTTTGAATCGTCGAATGAACTTATAACAAAAAATAAAAAGCTACCACCGGTTCGGAAGGCAGTTCTGCTGAGAAAAGCCGGCAAGAAACTCAACAGTTGCTCTTTTCAAAGTCAATGGTATAATATATAATTTTATAACATTAACTGGCAGCTATCCTGCATCACATTCAATAGATATTAATTCCATATATGTTTATCTTCTAAATATTCTTGAACAGTGTAATAAGCTTTACTTGTTAGTATTTTCTTTTTTAATGTCATGAGAATCACTGTATGGCTCACTCCATCGGCGCCAATTGCGTCCGACTTTATGGCAAGTAGATGTCGTCTAATTGGTCGTGATTAATTGGTTTTGGTATTTTTCCTTCCTTTCTTTCTCATTCCATTTTTGCCAATCGATTGAAACGCAATACTTACAACGACGTTAAACACAGCGCCGATCATCAACCCGAAGCTCTGAGCTACAAGCACGGTGTACACGGAGATGGCGAAAAACATCCCGAATCGTGCAATGTCCAGCGGCTGGGAGGACATCGTGTACACTATCACGCTGAATATGGCGCATGATACTATCTAAAAACATATGATTACTTTTAAACTTTTTAATATTTGAGAAAAAAATACCGGACTTATAGAGGCCAATCGTGGCACAGGGGCACAAAGAGTGACTGTCAAGCAACTGGTTGTGGGTTCGATCCCCACTCGAGGAAATGAAATATTTATTTACAATTTATATTTCCATTTCTTCGCTCTGGTGACTTATATATTTTTTTACTTCACGCTGTATTCCGTATATACTGAAGTTGGCAAAGACAGTTAATGAACTCTATTCCCGGCTGTCCGTCTAATTTCAGACATATAGTAGTGTTGACAGCATTGAATGGTGGAAATCAACGCCGCGCTTTGTTTTGTTACCAGAACAAGGAAATGAATATAATTAGTTCTTCCGAGTGGGAATCGAACCTATTATCGTCGCATTTACAGTCACATTGTGCTACGCTTACACTGTGCTGTCAAATTATACAACTTTTATTTATTTTAGTACGTATACAGAATACATACATTTTATCCAATGAACCATTTTAATTAATCGACTTCATTTAAAATATCTAACACGTGTATCAATTAATGTCTTAGAATTAAATTAAAATAACCATATCCACTTACTGATATAGGTAGATCCACAATTGTTATTGAGATGTAATAGGAGCCAAGTGAATACCATCTGTTAAAATGTTCTTTTAATAAGATTGACATCTCCGAAGGAACTAGAATGAAATATGATACATATTAAACGTATTATGTGGCACGAATTGTTGATCGTAAATATCAATTGAAATTACTAAAGCTTTTATTTAATTATAATATTTACTTTCGCTGCTTGCTGAATTTACACAAGCAACTTTTTAACATATACTAAATACTTTAGTACTACTTATACTAAAACTATATAGCTGAGAAATTTATTTGATCGAACATGCTAATCTCAGAAACTGCTGGTTCGTATAGAAAAATTGTTTTTACTATAGAAATGCGTTGCACATAGCATTGCGTATTAAGTCGCGGAACTCAACACCGCGCTTTGCCTCGTTACCAGAGCTAGGAAATTTAATAGAGAGAATGCCCTCAGAATTAAGATGGAAAATGGGGAACGGAAGTGTCTTAATGGAAACGGAGTGTCTTACTCTTAACACTAGGCCTAACCTGATATTCATGAAATATTGTGCAAAAAGATCATCTGGTCTAATATTAAAACGAAGAAAACAATAATCTATTACAACTTACAAGTTAATATGGTCAACATCATCGGCGACATCATGTGGTGCATCAATATGGCAAATAATAAATTATAGTTTTCCAATACTCTAGATCCTTCGTTGCCCGCGTTGATGAAGAGCGCTCCTAACATCACTCCCACTACTACATTCACAGCTAGACGAAGGTGAGTCATTGTCTGGAAACAGGTAATGGTCAAGTAACAAAAAATAACTAGAAACAATATAAACGTAAAATCTTTGTGTTTTACGTATTTACACCACCGTGGCTACAGATTTAGTGTGATAAGTGCAGATTGGGTACCGTAATTTTATATAACTTAACGTGGATTTGAAACTAACATTTTCGTAAATTTAAATTCGTAATTCGTCATTTTGTAAATTTTACATAGCCTAACTTGCACTTTAAAACTGCTAAATCTGTAGCTGCGGTGGCGTTAGTATCTAGCTCTATCTTCGAAATAGTTAATTTTTATCAAAATGTTGATATTTCATTTTAAAGACTCAGAATCAAAAGACGACATCATATTCTAACAAAACGCTGTCTGACTACCCTCATTTTCTAGATACTGCTCTGACCTTTTCTCCATGGTATGTTAAGCATGTTACTTCCCGTTAAGACTTATTTGTTATTTGATTGTAATATTTACTGTATTATCCATGATGTCGTGTAATGGTAATAACATGAATTATTTTTTTTAAATTATAATTCATAATTAAGTTTGTTAAAATATGCAAATTAATTTATACAACTCCGATTGAGAACATTTGTTTTTTTACTCGTTTTTTTTATTCAGTACATGCAAATGTAATAAAACTATGAAATAAAAAACAAAATTTAAAGTTCAACTTACAGGGTCACGTTTAGCTTTTAAAAAGCCACGCCTTATAAGTACAGATCTTTGGTTAGACTGCGACGTTTCTTCGGCTCCCGGCCCCGAATCTTGTTCTTTCATGACGCTTAGCGGATACTGTTTTCTTAAAGCCTCCATCGAGAGTATGCTTTCAGTATTTTCAAACCATGTGAGCGCTTTGCCGTTTTCGGCTTTATTATGAAGAACGTTTATTTTGTCATCACCATATTCTCCACAGGCTAATTCTATGACTGAAATCAAAAAAATATTTTAATATATCTAGCTATATAATATGAGGGCATCCTGGCACAGTGCGACAGCGTCTGACTGTATGCCTATAGTGGATTTGATTTTCGCTCGGGGGAATTCATTATTTTTATACCCACACTGGTAGAACAGAGCGCGGCGTTGAAAACCTCACTTTTCGTTTCTCTACCTCGTCTTTCAAAGTATAATATCTACAAATACCGCGAAAAGTGTAGAACTAAGTATGTACCCTAAGTTTTTCTGCATACCCTATACGATATAAAGCGTTAAACTAAAACACACCACACAATATTAGTATGATCACAATTTTTACTTGTTATGTTACATAAAAACATACTTATAAAGTAATATTAAAAGAAATATTAAATTAAGTAATCAAATTCAAAATATTCTGTATTAAAATAGACTTTTACAAGCTCTTTTGAAACAATATAAAGCTACAACCAGAAGGCAGTTCTACTGAGACGAGTCGGGAAGAAACTCGCTTGTAAGAGCTACCTTGTATGCAATATTTAAATCCCATCCCATTCGGGGAGATTATTATGTTTGGAATATAGGTTTTTTGTCAGTTATGGCTGTCCGTCCAAATTAACATTGACGGGATATTAAGAAGGATTAATCTGTTATAATAAAGGACATAATATTTTATCTTTATCTTGATTCTTGACACTTCAGTAGTCACTCGAAGTACAGGGTCAGATAAAATGACTAGCATTTAAACATGATAAACTATTACTATATTCATCATTTTCATAGTGTTATTCCTCACTTGAGAAAAAAAAAAATTTTTTTTAGAAAACAAATCCTGATACGCTCAAATATATTTTATAGATGTTCTAAAAATAAAATATTATTAGTAGTATATTTTTCAACACTCACTGTAATCTGCAGGATTGTGGTAGATGGGACAAGGTACACCGGCTTCATCAAGATATGGGATGAGATTTCTCGTCGTGCCCTGATATAAACATTTTCCAGCGGCCAATACATATACATGATCGAAGAGAGCGAACAGGGACGCGGACGGCTGGTGCACAGTACATACTATTGTGCGTCCTTGGTGCGCGAGACTTCTGCAAAGCTCTACAACTTGGGTGCACGATGAACTGTCCAATCCTCTGAAATTTTAAGAAATAATAATATTCACTTACTGAAATTAAGATAAAATTCGTATATAAAATATAAAATCACTACTTTAACGAATTTTTGTTTTTCTTATAAGCCAAAAGAAAAAAAGGTGCTCTTCCTTTGACTCTATAACCCGCACGCTGGCAATATAGTATCTTTGTGGTGTAGAAATGATATGTCGTACACAATTACAATCTTTACTTATAAATATATCCCAATGACTAATAATAATTATTATATTAGTCATTGGGATATATCTATAGTCTATTGGGATATATCTGTCTATATAACGAGGCCGTCATGGCGCACCACCACAACGTCTAAATTTAAGCGCTACGGTTGTGGGATCGATTCCTACTCTGGTAACGAGACAAACCGCGGCGTTAATTTCCGCCACTTAATATGCATTGCCTCGACGGAAAGTGAAGCTAAAACGATAAACATCATATTTAAATACATTGAAATTTAGGAACTAAAAAATAATTAATTAAAACCTATTAAGAAATAAATTAAAGTCTTCTTACGTAGTAGGTTCGTCCAGGAACATGACTAGAGGATTGTTGATAAGTTCCAACGCGATAGATAGACGTTTACGTTGCCCACCGGACAGCTGCGCCCCGCGAGTGTTCATGTGCTCGTACAAGCCCAAGTTGGTTAAGATTTCTTCTATCTGTGAACAAATCTTTTATTAGGTACTTTTATAACTGGGAAAATTTTAAATTTTAAAAAACTCCCGACCAAATATCACACCATGTTGGCAAAGTGCTTGTAGCTTTTAAAATACTAATCCGATTTTCATAAAATACAGCTAAGAATCGCTGCGATGAACAACAAATCAAATCGGTTCATTAATTCAGATGCTTTGGTGCCACAGACAGACACACAGATACGTTACATTTACAGCACTCCTCTTTTTGCGTCGGAGGTCAAAAATGATATTCGTCGTGTTGAAATTCAAAATTAAATTACAACATACATTTCTCATATCTTACGATTTTAAACTTTAATGTTCAAAAGTAATAAAGTGGTTTGTATTAAAATAAACTTTACATATTTTGCTTAGACCAAGACAAAAATAAAACAATACATAATATCTTCCGTGCCGCTAACTGTTATACAAGAACTATTTACCAGAGGGAAAACACAATTCATTTCCACGCGAACCACGGGCTCGAACCCACAACCTTTGCGTTTATAGTCAGATGCTGCTACTGCGTCTGGTATGGTCTTATAGAAAAACGTATTAAAAAAAGTAAAAGTTGTAGAAGCCACTTTTTGAAAATGTTGTTCGATTTTCCATAAAATTAATTAAATTCTATGTAAGTCATATTTTAAAATTTTTCAAAAATAATTAGTTAATTTACGTTTAACATATTTAAAACACACCACACGTATACATATTTATTTAAAGTGACATAATTGTGTGATAATATGCTATTTCCAAACAATTTTGAATATACATATAAAAATATTTGATACAAAGTTTTAAAAACACAAACATTTTTTTAACAATGCTGCTTATGTATATTTCTCCATAACATATTTAAAATTAAATTTGCTTAAAATAACCTTGGCCTATAACTTTTATTGTATATTGAAAATTAAAAATATTTAATATTTTTAAAATGTTATGTAATATTACTAGTATATTGTATTCTCATACACATTCCTAATTTTATATTAGAACCTTGACTAAGTTCCCGTTTTTTTTTTTTTTTTAATTAATTTAAAATATAATGCTTATAATGACATTACTCAAAGTATTGTCCATCGTTAGAGACCACTTTCTCTCATCTCTCTGGTAGCAATTGAATCCCCCGTCGGAAAAACTACTCATCTTTCGAGGCAATCCAGGAATCAAGCCATTTTTCGGCTTCTTCAAAAGAATGGAAGCGCTGCTCGCTTAAACCGTGCGCCATCGACCGAAACAAGTGGTAATCGGAGGGGGCTATGTCCGGTGAATACGGCGGGTGGGGTAGAACTTCCCATTGAAGTGTTTCCAGGTAAGTTTTGACTGGTTTTGCCACATGTGGCCGAGCATTATCATGTAATAAAATCACTTTGTCGTGTCTCTGCTCGTATAGTGGCCGCTTTTCTTTCAGAGCGCGACTCAAACGCATCAACTGAAGTCGATAGCGAGCTCCCGTGATAGTTTCATTAGGTTTAAGCAGCTCATAATAAATTACGCCCTGCTGATCCCACCAAATGCAGAGAAGAAGCTTAGAACCATGGATATTTGGTTTTGGCGACGATGTTGATGCGTGACCCGGCATGCCCCACGATTTTTTTCGCTTTGGATTGTCGTAGTGAATCCACTTTTCATCCCCAGTGACGATACGGTGCAGAAAACCTTTTCTCTTTTGCCGTTGAAGCAACAATTCACACATGAGAAAACGTCGTTCTACGTCTCTCGGCTTCAACTCATACGGCACCCAATGCCCTTGCTTTTGGATCATTCCTAACGCTTTTAAACGTTTTGAAACTGTTGACGCATCTACTTGTAACGTTTTCCCGAGCTCTACTAACGTCTGACATGGATCTTCTTCAAGCAATGCCTCCAATTCTGTCTTCAAATTTTGTCGGTGCTCCAGAACGCTCTTTGTCTTCAAGGTCAAAATCATTACTTTTGAAGCGCCTAAACCAGTCTCTGCACGTTGTATTCGACAAAGCATTGTCACCATATGTCTAAACGAGAATTCTGTGTGCTTCTGCTGCAGATTTTTTCTGAATAAAGCAGTGCAATAAATTTCCCCGTAAAACACTTTATTTGGCACAAAAGTACACATTTTCACAAAGGGGAAAATAAATATGTAGTTGACACTGTAGTAAACACTATTCTACTATAATTTGAGGTTACATATAGTACTACTTTGGTGATTCGCTACTGTACGAAATTCCATGCACAGAGTGCCGCAACGCCATCTTTAAAAGGATTTATTCAAGGTCCTAATATTATCCTATCCTGCTAATAATATAAATGTTTGTCTAATAATATTGTTTGTGAAAATGAATATTTGTTCCAATTTCTCGCAAAAATTACTGAACGGATTTACATCAATTTTTACAGTAATATGACTTATGTATCAGAATAGCGCATAGGCTACAATGTAGGTAAATTTTGTAAAATTTGGCTATAATATAACAATAATTGTATGCGGTCGAAGCCGCGTCTGGCTAGTGGACTAATGAAACAATCCCAAAGCTTTAAGTTAGACTCTCTGGACTCCCAAGTAAGCGATGGCTGGATGTCGTGATGTAGGATAAAAGAGTCATTGACGATGGTTTAGATCGTGCAATGTGGAGTAGAGTGAGCTAAAGGCAGAACCTGACAACGAAGGCCGGGACTAATGTGAAGCCGAATAAGGATCTTATTAATGCTACTGACTATAGAGTTATAGACCAGAGAACTAAAAAATAGACTAACATTGAATTTATTGAACTTTTCGCCAAACACGTTCCAACTGTACCTACCTAATCGTATGTTGGTTGTTGTGTTGGTAGGTGTTAAATTAACATTCTAGTTAATGTATTAACTTCCAATATGATTCGTTACAGTGCTTCAGAAAATTACTTATAATGTGTTATTTTGAGTATCAATCCAGTTTACGTAAATAAAATATATCTTACCACTTCTCCTTTCTCGTATTTATCCATTTTAGTGGGCAACTTCAGGTCAGCAGCGATCGCCATGTTCTCACCAACTGTGAGTAATCCTTGCAGTCTATCATCTTGCTGGATATAACACGACATTTTCTTAAATCTTTCTGAAATGTTAATAATCAAATTATAATTTGTATAAAATATCATATTAACTTAAATCCTATTGTTAAATGTCTATTCGGGCTATCGTTTGTATTATATCAAATAATTTCTTGGGATGAGTTAGGCCGTCGTGGCGTAGGGGCACGAGTGTACGACTGTAAATGTCACGGTTGTCGGTTCGTTACCCACTCGATACTATATTTATATAATAATATAAAATATATTTAGTATTTCGTCGTTCTGATAGCGAGGCGTTGAATTCCGCCTTAAGAATTCCGTGGAAAGAGTCATTAAAACGTTTTGGTGATGGTGATAGAGCGTCTTAACACTAGGTTCCCAAGTACCCTCTGCTTACCCTCCTATGTTTGGAATACAGCGTGAAGCTGTCCTATTTCCATGCACGCCGCATGATAAATAATAGGCGAAAAATGTATAAAAAATGGCACTGACAACTACACTAACAGAAGAAAATGCTATTCAAAAACCACAATCTTTTTTATTTATATTATGTATAAAAATGTTAATTTGTGATACTTACTCATATTTCTCCCTCTTCCGTTGATGAATATGGCACCTCCAACTCCTGTAATTCTATATCCAGACAGTACATCCAATAATGTCGATTTTCCTGCGCCTGAAGGCCCCATGATAGCAATAAGTTGGTTAGGCCGTAATCTTCCGTTAACTCCATGTAGAATTTGTTTGGTTCCTGCAAAATAAAATACATTTACTTAATAATTGAAAAAATATATGATAATTTTCTTACTATTAAAGAGTTCTACGCTATAATACGCATGAATTTCTTTTAGGTATCCGACTCTAGTTCCGCTAGGGATACAGCGTGAAGCTAAGTTAAGTTAAGGAAACTCTAAGTTATGTTAAGGATCTCCGGAACTACAACCGAAACCAATATAGCATCTTACTACATGCATATCAGCGTCTAGAATGTTACGGTGAGAATGAAGAAGGACGAGTCAGCTGGTTTGGGCACGTCGAACGAATGAGTGATGAAAGAATGGCAAAAAAGATTTATGATGGAAAAGTAGTAAGAGAGATAGGGGAGACCTCGGTCGACCTTCGAAAACACAGTATTAAAGATACTAGAGGAAGGTCACCCCGGAGGGCATGTATGAAGAGGTTGATGACAGTGGACGAGGTGATGTAGAGACCGTAGCGTTTGGCGCTCCGTTCTCTCTGACTACCCTCTAGGGATAAAGCGTGAAGCTAAGGTAAGTTAAGTTAAATACTGGGGCCACCGTAGCCACAGCGGCACAGCGTCTGACTGTAAGCGCTGTCGATAGTGGGTTCGGTTCCCACTTCGGGAAAAGATTTGTTTTTGTTTCCTCGTTTTGGTAACACGACAGAGTTATAACAGCGCTTAGTTATGCTACTAAACACGCAGTGCCTCGCAAAAATGGATGGTACGTGTACTCTCTTACACGTCTAACCATTGGGTCTGCCTACAATGCTATATACAGGATACAGCGTGAAACTACCAAATATTTTATAAGTCACATATATTATCAAAAACTAAATTAATGAATACATTGTTTATTTAGAACTGGTATATTTTTTAAAAAACATCACGTTTTTTTTTCATATATAATACAAGGGTAGAGATAGAGCGTAATGTCAAGACACTTTTTGTCCGAATTTAAGACATCTAGTGTTAATTTAAGACATTTAGTGAGTGTTGAGTTATAGAACTCCACGCCAGGATTATCTTGCGAGAACGAAGACATAGAAATAATTAATTTCTCCGAGAGGATCGAACCCACAGCCAGCCTTTTACATTCGGACGCAGTCGTCTGCGTCACGATGACCTAATTAATTTGTAAACATTTAATACCATCAATGTATACATAATATTGTATACTGAACTACGGTACTGTGTTACGGTCAAGAATAATAAACGTAAATTACGGAAATCAATAAGATCAATCGAGGCCAGTCGTAGCGAAGGGGCATTGTCACATGCTTATGTGACAATAAACGCGACAGGTTATGGGTTCGATTCCTACTCGAGGAGATTAATATTTTCATTTCTTCCGTCTGGTGTCAAAGCGCGGCAAAGCGCGGCGTTGAGTTCCGCCCAACACACAACGCCTCCAGAATTTGGCGGAAAATGGAGAACGGAATATCGTAACTCTAGGTTCCATCTGCCAATCCTGCTACGTGCGGGATACAGCGTGAATGAGAATAAAAAAGATAAATTAAGAATAAAAAAAGATAAAATAAGATAAATTAGTAACCTAATCATATTCGTAATTGTTCTCTCATCTATCACTGGTCACGTGTTTCCAATGAAATTGTAAATATTGTTGAATATTCTCTGCTATCATACGGAGTACGAACTGCGCATGCATTGTGTTAAATAAGTAGTAAATATTGATACTGAACAACGATAATATAGACAATTAAACGACAAGAGCAAGTATTGAAGCGTGACTCATATTAATTTGTTTTTATATCACTAAGGTATATCTATGTATAGATTTGTATAGTATAATAAAATAAGAACAGGGTGGAAGTTGAATTTACAAGGAATATTTAAATTGTTTTTCTTTTAAATTCTAAATAACATAGAAAATTTACATTAAGCTTTTGTAGAGTAAATAATAATAATAATATATCCAACATCCAATAGGTCATACTATTATTATTTTATAGTCTATTGAATAAGTATGTATGTATAGATACATATATTGTATACACAATTAGAATGAAACCTTATAGTTTTACTTGCTATAACAACGCATCGAATTACTACGCGTTTATTCTACAGAAAGACGGGCAATCCATTCAATTATTAATCCAAATTTTTATTTATTAAAAATCATGAAAAAAGATCTTACTTCGTAAGTCCTTATTTTGAAGATGAAGGCCTTTTAACGGAATATAATAAAGTAAATTACTAATTTTTAATGCAAATATATTAACCTTCGTGGTGAATTATTATAAAATACATGTGTTCAAGGTTAAAACCGTAAAAATCAGTAATAAGAATAATTAATGAATATAAACCAACAAACATAATACATCGAGTACAATACTCGAGTCTTTATACAAAATAACACATTCTATAAAATTTTTGTCTCTCGGTTTGTTGTTCTCGTTTTACGCGAAAACTACCTGAATAATTGGAATTAAAACAGCACACGCTTAAATGCTATAATTTTATTTTTTACTAGTGGCTAAAAATTATCCTATTAAATATAGAAAAATATCTAGTTAAATTCCGGTATAAAAAGTAGTACTCGTTCCAGATATTCAATTTCAATATGTCACTGCAAAATGCTTATCACGCTTAACAACTTTTGTTAAAGCGGCGTTTCATTATTTCTTATACATTAACCGGTCTCTACATTGTTTTTTCGCAAATATACTCAATTTGCAGACACAATTTTTTACTGTTTTATTATAGTATAGATTAAATACTTTGTTAAAAGTTGGCCATAATTATGAGCAATTTCTTTTAACATAAAATAACGAAGGCCAGTCGTGGCGCAGCGGCACGAAATGTGACTGTAAAATCGACTAGTTGTGGGTTCGATCCCCACTCGAGGAGATGAAATATTTACTTAAATTTATATTTCCATTTCTTCGCTCTGGTGTCGAGGCTAAGCGCGGCGTTGAGTCCTGCCACTCAACACGCATTGCCTCTAGAAGTGCAGAAAGTGGGGAACGGAGTGTCTTAACACAAGGTTCCCTCTGCCTACCCTGCTGTGTGCGGAATACAGCGTGAAGCTGAAAAAACGAAGGTACCATATCCTAACAGCCTATCCCTATGGGACCCCTAACAGCCTAACGGCAAACGTTTGGTAGGTCTATAATACGTGATGTGCGACCCCAGGACCTGGAAAGACACGGGTTGTAAATAAAAGTACATAAGGCAAGGATCACAAACTCAACGCAAAGTGACTAATATTTAAATAAAATTTTAATAATAAAATTAGGTCGTCGTGACGCAGAGGCACTATAACGTGCAATTGTGGGTTCGATCTCCACTCGCCTAATGAATTATTATTTCTTAATATTTTAATTTCTTCTTGGGGCCAGTCGTGGCGCAGCGGCACCAGGTGTGACTGCAAAACCGACTGGTTGTGGGTTCGATCCCCACTCGAGGAGATGAAATATTTACTTAAATTTATATTTCCATTTCTTCGCTCTGGTGTCGAGGTTAAGCGCGGCGTTGAGTTCTGCCACTCAACACGCAATGCCTCCAGAATTCGGCAGAAAGTGGGGAACGGAGTGTCTTAACACTAGGTTCCCTCTGCCTACCCTGCTTTGTGCGGGATACAGCGTGAAGCTGATTTGATTTGATTTGATTTTTTAATTTCTTCGCTCTGGCACCAAGGCAAAAAGCACGGCATTGAGTTACGCCACTCAACACGCAATGCCTCAACAAAAATTCGGCGGAAAGTGGGGAACGGAGTGTCTTAACTATAGGTTCCCTCTGCCCATTCTGCTGTATGCGGGAAATATATTGTATGTTGCTCATTACTTTGTTAACAAATATTAGATTTATTATCGTTATAAAGTCATAATTGTTAGGTTTTGAAAAAAAGAGGGTTGTTGATAAATAAATAATGGTATAAAATCGACCAGTGTTAGGTCTTGTAAAAATAAAGAGGGTAGTTAATAAATAAATAATGTATAAAAGCGGTACACATCGTATTGGATGGGCAATTCCCGAAACGGCATCGAGGCTAGATATAGTACCACTGGTGAAGAGATAAATTGGAGGAGTTCATAAGATAAAGTGAGTTTTATTGTTTTATTATATAATAATTCAATTTTTATATAGGTAGGTACAATGGAACTAATTATTAGCTTATATGACACATTACACAATCTAAGTGTCATAGGTAACTATGACCTCAACTGCGTCTGTGACCCTGTCTCCATCGATAAATGGACTGACACAAAAATATTTTATCTATTATATATTTTTTTTAATAGATAATTTTTTTTTTATCTATAAAAAAAACTTTTAGAACTTTTTTTTGAGATTAAATTTTACGGTTTGTGGTTACGCCAACTTTGTTAAATTAGCGCCTTCAACCATTTAAAATACTCAACTTTATAATAATCAGCAACTAACTACTTAAGAAACACATTTACCATGTAACCAACTGCTAAATGTAATTGTCCTTGCCTAATTTTTAGGGTTCCGTAATTTTTAAGGAAAAGAGAACCCTTATAAGATCACACTATTGTCTGTCTGTCTGTCAAGACCCTTTATTTCAGAAATGCTTAATAGATGTTAGAAATTCAAACCACATACTCAGATCTACGACCCCATGATACCCTGATAAAAACATATTTCTATATTTACTTAGAAAACGGATATGGCCGTTTATGTCGAAAAAATGCGTATTTCAACACTATAAAAGGAATCAAAATTCATAGGGTACTTCCAGTTGACCTAGATATTATGAAATTTGGCATCAAGTATCTACAGGTACTATAATAGTTCAGAAAAAAAATTGAAAACTATACATACAGGTTAAATCCAAAAAAAAATAATAGCCTCAAATAGCAAAAAACGCGTATTTTGATATTATAAAAGGAAACAAAATTAATAGGGTACTTTTAGTTGACCTAGAATTATGAAATTTGACTATTAGTTCAGGAAAAAATCTAAATACCATACATTGTAGTAAAATGCTAAAAAATAATTTAAAAAAACGCGTATTTCGACACTATAAAGGGAATCAAAAATAATAGAGTACTCAGTACCAGTTGATTTAGAATTATGAAATTTGATAGCTAGCATCTTCAAGTAGTACTGGTTTAGAAAAAATCTCAAAACTATAGATTTGTAACTAAGTCCTAAAAAATAATAGCCTTATAAGGGCGCAAAATTTGATATTAAAGCCGATAGTTCAAGTTAGGTATCCAATGAAAGGGCTCTGGCTAAGCTAAGCCTAAATTATTAATTTATTTTTACCTATTTTTAATTTCTTAGTTATTTTTCTCTTTATTGATAACTGCACTGTACTCTCTTCCATCGGTTGGCGTACGTGACGTACGTAACGTAATCAAAAGATACAAACGTATCTTTAGATTGCCTTTGAATGGCTTTGAAGTTGTACTTCCCGTTGACTTACTCATGATATTGGTACGAGACAATCGGTCAAAGAGGTTTACTCGCACTTGACCGGTTTCTTAAGCTCCAAGCCCCAAGCGCTCGACAGCCTCCAGGTCGGCAGATTACGTTTGAAGTTTTTTTTGTGTCCCAAAGGAGTGCAGATGTGGACATTTTATACAAATTTAAACTTGGGTTCTCTCTGCCTACCGGGCCATATACGGGATACTGAGAAGAGCTAAAAAATGAGAGCCTTTATTCTTCTATCTATCGTTCTTTTGAAGTTCTGGTCCAACTACGCATATTTTTCATACAAGAATATGAGCACGGATCGAGAACGAGCTGTGACCGGCACTATAGTATGAAACTTTCCTAGCGCTTCCAGGCTCTTAAATGTAAAGTTCTTTAAGAGTATACTAGGATCACAGTGTTTAATTTTCAAGACTTGCAATGACGATCAGGGCCGCTTTGTCAAGAAAGTAACGATTCAGAACAAGAAACAATTATATTATATAAGTTATAATTTATTCGCAAAACTAAAATTTTGACTAAAGTAAAATCAAAAATAGATACATAGGTAAATAGGTACCTGCTATCAAAGTTAATGTTTTTTATTTTTATTTTTTTAGCTTCACTTTGTATTACGTAAGGTAGGCAAAAGGGACATGAATACAAGAGGTAAAACACTTCCGTCGTTAAGACACTTCCATCTCCATTCTCCGCCAAATTCTGGAGGCATTTCATGTTAAGTCGCGTAACTCAACGCCGTGCTTTGTATTGTAAGCAGAGCGGCGAAAAATAAAATATTAAATATTTCTTTTCCTCGACTGGAAATCGAACCCACAACTTGTTGCTTTTGCAGTTATAGGCTTGTGCCACCGCGTCAGGACCTTTAAACCTGGCCTCTAAGTGTTATTTATTATCTATTTATAATAATGAAATTAAAAATAATAATAATATAATATAGTTGTACCAAAATCTTAATGAACATAAAATTAATATATTATATACATATAAATCATATATATACATACATATATAGAACATACTCGTATATACGAATACATATTATTAAAATTGAAGTGTCTCTGATTCCTAAATAACTGTGTTTTACTTTAGTATTACTAAGATATAAATAAAAAATCCAAGGGAATAAAAAGCTATTTACAGACTATCGGTTTACACAAGTTATATGCAAGGGCGCAGGAATAAGAGGGCCGGGTGAGCCGTGCCCATTCCAGAGTACTATTGCGCCCACCCCAGATATTTTATTATCAAACAATTAGACCTGAAAAATACATAAAAAGTCGAATACATCTGCTCAAAGTTAATATTTGGACACTTTCACAGTATAGTACCTACTTTTGTTGAATATTCATCCTAGAAGGTCTAATTCTACCTTCTAGGATGAATATTCAACAAAAGTAGGTACTAAATAACTAAAAACTAACTTTCAATGTTTTATTGTATTCTTTATTTTTATCAACCAATCGTCCAAATGAGATAAATTTAGACCTTATTTTATCAATTGTTCATCAATAATTGTCTGTTATTGTAATATTTAATTATATATTTGTTTCTTTTATATTATAAGAAAGAAAGTTATGACGAAATATAATAGAAATGGAATAGTGTCCCATTATTAAAGTGAGTAAGTGTAAGTATAATAAACTAGAATAACATAGCAAATTAAAGGTATGTGTATATTTTAACTGATCACAAAAACTACTGTGCTGTTTTTTGCCAAAAACAGAAACTATATTTTATTAAAAGGTAAAATATGGACTTTGACTCTTTATTTACTACAATAAATTTATATAAAAACTTTTTACTTTATATCATGCTTACGAATACTTACCTAGGAGTTAAAAAAAATATATAAAATGTGAAAAAGCGGCCTTATCCTACACACTTGGAGGTCACCTCTTCCAATTATATCAGAAACCAATAGAAAAGACCGGGAATAGTACAGTGCAAAAATAAATATATGAAAATAGATAAAACAAAAGTTATTTTTAGTTAATTTTTAGGATAGGAAAATAGATAAAACAAATATAAGAAATACTGAATATAAATCATTATAAATATTCATAAACCTACACGTACTTCTTCATAAGGTTAAAATTATGTTCCTTGCGAAGATATATTTAGGTAAAAAATCAAATATTCTTTCGTGTGTTTCGTAAACATTAAAGTTGAAGTTAAATAATGTGTGGTCAAAAATATCTTCCGAGACTTTAAAAAAAAATGAAAATAATTACAGTAGCATGTATATATTTTGAGAATTACAAATAATTGAATGTCTTTAAAAATATTAGATAATGAGCTGTGGCGCACTTTTTATTTTCTGGCTCGCGCTCTGGTAAATCAAAGATACATACTTAACACAAAATATTTTCAATTCAGGGGGAATGTGGAGAAAATAGTGTCCTTACTCTTCTCTCTACACTGCGGTTTTCGGGATAATGAGTATAATAAAAAAAAACGGACTCGTCCACCGAGGACTTCATATCAATTTCAGGCAACGGGAAGTACAACGTACTGTTTAGGTATAGAAGTTGACAAATTTATTAATACGTCCACGCGATCTTGAACTTGGCAGACATACAGACAGACAGTAGATTATCACAGTAATGTAATAAGGAATACGTTTGTTTTGAAGTATGGAATCCTAAAAATTAACTAATCTAAAACATAGAGCAATACATAAGTCTAGCTTTAACCTTTTAACATTTAATACTCATAATCTAATCAGCGTCTTAAATCCATTTTTAGATAACATGGAAGTATTTGCTATTCCATTTTGATATTTTTTTTAAAAATAAATACAGACATTTATTGTATAGGCATTAGGTTGCTTGGTTTTTTTCGAACTTGAGGTTGATTCTGTTAACCCTATTGGTTATTACAGCGACACCGGGTAGGTAAGGAAAAGGGTACTCTGTCCCTAATAATTTGTGAGCACTATGTGGCTGCCTGAGAAGGTATCGATGGCGGTAAGGGCATCCCCTGCGAGACTCGAACCTCGCCTTGCGGCCGTCGATCGCACTGGGTTGCTTGTTTCACAATAATTGCTTATTTTATACGACTACGAAACGTGTAGTTACAATTTTGGACAGGAAAGTATTATTTATGTAATATTAGTGGCTTGAGATAAGAATTTCAATTACCTCCTGTATGTATACTATTGCTGTATGCTTGTTTTATCGATCTTTTATAACATTAACAACATATTAGTATTTAAAATTTATATTTATATTCATATAACCTAATTTTAATTCTAGTTGACAGTGTTCAATTAGTTTATTAAGATTGAAAGTTATTCAAACGTAGGGAATCTACATTTGTTATTAAATTATTATGAGTTGTTATTTACTTCTTTTAAACTCTAAACAATTTTTTTCAATGATATAATCAGCTTCACGCTGCATCCCGCATACTGCAGAGTAGGCAAAGGGAACCTAAAGTTAAGACAAATTGGTTCCCCACTTCCCGCCGAATTCTGGAGGCATTGCGTGTTGAGTGGTGAAACTCAACACCGCATTTTGGCACTCGACACCAGAACGAAGACATGGAAATATAAATGTAAATAAATATTTTATCACCTCGAGTGGGGATCGAACTCACAACCAGTTGCGTTTACACTTTGTGCCCCTGCGCCACGTCTGACCTCGATTTTAATGATGACACATGTATATTTATTTATTTAGGATCGTCAACAGAAGACACATTACAACATGGCCAAATTACATCGAGATCTATTTATAGACTAAATGTTTTTCTAATTAAAGACAATCACAGCAGGTACTAAAATTAGAAGGTAGTATAAAAAGCATTAAAATTATGTATTATAATAAAATTGATTATAATAAATAAAATAAAATTGATTATTTATGCATGTGTGGATATAAATGGGAAATATCGTTATAGTTATAATCGTATAGTCCACACAGGCGATGCCGCGGCCGGAACTCTAGTCAGGTAAGATCGAGGCTAAGCGCGACGTTGAGTTCTGCCACTCAACACGCAATGTCTTCAGAATTCGGCAGAAAACTGGGGAACTGGTCTTAACACTAGGTTCCCTCTGCCTATCCTGCTGTGTGCGGGATACAGCGTGAAGCTGATTTTTTTTTATTTTAATGATTTGTCTCAATTAGACTAACTGCAGTTAATTTTATTATATTGCAATTATTTTCTCAGTGTTGAGGTATAAGGATATTTCTAATAATATCTAATACCTTCAATACAGATATAATTTGTCATAGAGTAAAATTAAATAATAGATAAATCCTACCGCATAAACCTTACATAGTTATATGGCAAAAGTACGTAGTTTGTTGAGTTAATAGTGAACTTTGAACGCAGATATCGAACATTTCATAGGTAAATTTGTAATCACATAGTTTTGACCCACATACACGTTACACCCACACTAATAGCGATAGTGTGAAATTGCGCAAACATATTGTGCAATTATTTTTGTATATAATACATTACTAATTATTTTTCTTTATATATACATATTTTGATAAATGACTTTAATGAATTTATTATTTATATCATCGTTATCGTGTAAAAAACATCGATAACTAAGTTGCCAAGTTCTCGATGTTTTTTTAATAAAAATGTTTTATTTTTTTGTGAGAAATCGTTAGTTATAACTTATTTGATGTATTGCCCATCGCTAACTACGATTTTTCCCTACGATCTTTCTGGCAGAAATCCGTTACGATAAAAGTGTATCTTTTGACTCACTCTATCCCTGAATTTAAAGTCATTTTTCCATATCTTCATATGAGCAGAATTGCTGATTGGCCAGACCTTGGTCCGTGTGCCATCGGAGCAAATAATAATCGGACGACACAATAACTGGGGAATATAGCGGGTGAGGTATGTGGATTTTAAAGGGTTGGGCAATTTGAAGCCAAGCGCTGCATAAGTAGACTTCCATGTCTCTCGACATTGTGGCCATTTTTCGGCACTTTGCTCGGCACACTCGAATCAATTGAAGTTGATACCATTCCCTACTGATAGGTTCGTTCGATTTCAACAGCTCATAATGAACAACACAAACCTGGCCCCACCAAATACACAGCTAAACCGTCGCAGCCAAGAATGTTCAGCCGATCCGACTTAAAAGCGTCAGAACAAATCATGGCACGTTGTTTAATTTACTACTCATCAACGCTTTCTTTGATTAAAATAAGACAATTAATACTTTCCACAAAAAACAATTAATTGGCACAATTTCGGACATTATCAAAAAAGTAAAAGACTGTGACGCCACAATAAAACCACTAATGTGAAGTTAAATAAACTTATTTATCATTTATCTCTGCTTGTTTTAGATATGTCAAAATCGACTAGCGTCTAACTTAGTTGACCTATCCAAATAACGGTCTTACTTGAAGCTAAGTATGTTTTTAAATAAATAAATAAATCAGCTTCACGCTGTATCCCGCACACATCAGGGTAAGCAAAGGGAACCTAGTGTAAGACACTCCGTTTCCCACTTTCTGCCAAATTCTGGAGGCATTGCGTGTTAAGTGGCAGAACTCAACGCCGCGCTTTGCCTCGACACCAGAGCAAAGAAATGGAAATATAAATTTAAGTAAATATTTCATCTCCTCGAGTGAGGACCCACAACCAGTCGGTTTTACAGTCTCACTTTGTGCCGCTGTTTTTAATTTTTTTTTATATTGTTTTGGTTTTTAAAAACATGGTTTCCACAAAAAAATGTACAAAAGCCTTTTGTTCTATCATTTAAATATCGCATTTTTCGTTTGTAATAAAAAATAACTAGATAAATATGAATCTTGGCACTAGAAGTGGTTAGTTCGCTTTAGGTAATTTAATATCGAAGCCACCTTGATACACTATCTGGTACGCGACCAATGTGACCAGCCTGCCTTCACAGCCCGTATTTACGTTTAGAGTATGGATTTGTATGGAACTCCTTTAGAAACATAATGAGAAATAATCATGCATTTCCATTGAACCATATTCAATTGAAGAATGAACTACATTAATAGTGTTCACTAGTAACTTCTTTATGTTACAGCAATTAGTACATAAAAAAAAAACATTAGCTTCACGCTGTATCCCGCACACAGCAGGGTAGGCAGAGGGAACCTAGTGTTAAGACACTCCACTCCCCACTTTCTGCCGAATTCTGGAGGCATTGCGTGTTGAGTGGCAGAACTCAACTCCGCGCTTTGCCTCGACACCAGAGCGAAGAAATGGAAATATAAATTTAAGTAAATATTCATCTCCTCGAGTGGGGATCGAACCCACAACCAGTCGGTTTTACAGTCACACCTCGTGCCGCTGCGCCACGACCGGCCTCGAATTATTATATACTTATCTTTAATTTCCTTTTGTATCTCCAGAAATTTCGTAGATTAGAAACCGGAGTTTTAAGTTACTGTTCTAATCTTAATATTGCTTTCAATTATAAATATATTTTGTTAGTGCTTGATCAAATATAATAAATTAAATAAAACACTTTTATTATAAGGCTTTTATATAACGAGGACAGTCGTGGCGCAGGAGCATAAGCGTATGGCTGTAAACGCGACAGGTTGTGGGGTCGATTTCCACTCCAGGAAATAAAATATTTCATATTTTCATTTCCTCACTTTCGTATTGAGGTAATGCGCGGCATTCAATTCCGCCACTCAATACGCAATACTTATTGAATTGGTTAACGGAGTGTCTTAACATTAGGTTCACTTTGCCTATCCTGCTGTGCGCGGGATACAGCGTGAAAAAAAATATTTCTATAAATATAAAACACCAGAGAATCGTTATTACTTAGATAGACCTTCGTCAACAGTGATAACAATTATAAGTTGAAATCTAACTCATTTGTAATTAACGTCTTGAAAAGATTGTAATAATATTTTTAAATGACTAGGAGACCAGTATGTAGTTGAGTTAATTACGTTGATATCACTTATAATATATAATAGAAGTCAATATCTATTCATTACTTACTCAACTATAACGATACGACTTTAAGTCATAAAGAATAATAACATTAAACACTGAATAATACCATTGTACGTATATTTCTTTTGTTGTAGAAATGTATTTTATACAGCAGAGTAGGCAGAGGGAACTTTGTGTTAAGACACTCCGTTCCCCACTTTCTGCCGAATTTTGGAGGCATTGCGTGTTGAGTGGCAGAACTCAACTCCGCGCTTTGCCTCGACACCAGAGCGAAGAAATGGAAATATAAATTTAAGTAAATATTTCATCTCCTCGAGTGGGGATCGAACCCACAATCAATCGGTTTCACAGTCACACTTTGTGGCACTGCGCCACGACTGGCCTCAGAAATGTATTTTCTAATCTAAATTTGTGTAAGTGTATACTTCTTATGAATTCTATCTATTCTTCTTAAGAAGTCGTTCGATGTTTTTAGGTTTATGCTGTATACCCCACATAGTAAGATAAGCAGAGGTATTCAGGGAACCTAGTGTTAAGGCGCTCTGTTGCCATTAGATCGTTCCCCACTCTCCGCCGAATTATTGATACATTGCGTTTTAATTGGCAGAACTCAACGCCGCACTGAGCCGTTAAAAGTAAATGATTACAAAATTCTACAAAAATATATTAATATTAATCGACCAAATATATATGTATTATATATAATTATGTGTACAGTAATATAAAATCAAAGTATTATATAATATCATTGACCTCTAGAGCTAAAGCGAACTAGAACAGCGTTTATTACAAAACTCGCGTGCTTGCTTGTTTTAACATAAACCTATCATTAGCATTTAGGTAATAATATTTTATTTATTTTAATATGTTTTAATATAGCCCTGACCAGACTTCCGGAAGCTACATATAAAAAAAAACGGTTAAGAGCGGGTCGAACTCGCCCTCAAGGCTTCCGTACTAATGTTTCCGATGGTAGGTCAAGTACAATTTATAAAAGTTGACAAACTTAAATTTGCAGTCGTATATACCCACTCTGTAAGAAATTAACTACAAATATAAATTTGTAATATTTTTATTTTATATCGAAATACCTTGTAGGTATTTTATTAACTTTTACTTTCGGTATTTTTCCTTCATTTGTATAAATTCTCGTATATTTAATTTATAATATGTTGACTTAGAAGCTTTGTTTTTCTGTGCTTTAATGAACCATAGACCTATTATAAATATATAATATTATTTTTGATACCTCCACGCGGTCTAGAGATAAATCTTAACAGACGGACAGACGGACAATAAAATGATCCTATAAGAGTTCTGTTTTTACCTTTTGAGGGACGGAACTCAAAAAAAATAGCTTCACATTTTTTTCCACATAGAAGGGTAGGCCGAAGGAACCAAGTATTAGGACACCTATAGGACACCCGTCCAATTTTTAAGACATTACGGTAAGTGAATGCTATATTTTTTTTATTTATTTTGCGATATAGTGTGTATGTCATGCAATATTTAATGCAATTTTTACACCTAGATTAGAGGAAGGAAGTGGCAGTAGAAATAAATTGTATCATATAATACAAGTTACCTATATATGTATTATTTGAGGTAAAATTACCTAAAACTATTAGAACATTTTAGAAAAATAATTATGATTTTGGTAAACTTAGCCAAGAATATTTTTTCTTGACTGAAAATCTGTTTTTTTATTTAATATATAACTTAATAAATATGTAACTAAAACTTAACTTAACTTCACATTACTAGCGGGGCAATCAGAGACAACGGAACGCCAAACGCTACGGTTATTTTAAGCAATAAAAAATCTACGTACCTAACTATAATTTCTTAGAGTCCACCGAGTTTATAGTTAGAGATTATTATAGTTATAGGTACTAGACAGGAGAAAAATTGTTCTGTAATATTACTTCAACGGAAATGTTGAAACGCATATATTTATACATTATATAATACATAAATTTTAAAGTATCGTATTTGCGTAGTTATTCGAAATCTTACTATTCTTGTCATTAAATATGAAACATGAGCAAGTTTTTTTTTAATATTAATGTATATACTTATGATAACATTTTATAAATTAATTGTAAGTTAGATTAACTAAAAACTTAACTTTTTTTATTCACACTATACCTCCGATATAGAAGAGGGAACCTACTCTTAAGGCACAACGTTCCCCACTTTCCGCCAAGTTTTCCGACTGCTGGTTGATTGGCGCAACTTTGTTTTCTTACCAACTATAAACTCCACCACCGTCTCGTTTATAAAATCAAATCAAATTAAATCAGGTTCACGCTGTATCCCGCACACAGCAGGGTAGGCAGAGGAAACCTATTGTTAAAACACTCCGTTCCCCACTTTCTGCCGAATTCTGGAGGCATTGCGTATTGAATTGCAGAACTCAACGCCGTTTTGCCTCGACTCCAGAGCGAAGAAATGGAAATATCAATTTAAAATAAATATTTCACCGCCTCGAGTGGGGATAGTAGTAGTAGTAGTCTATACAAATATTTTTTTGACATATTCGTTAGTTATTTGTACTTAAAACTCTTAAAGAAATAGTATAATATTTACTGCTAAAAAAAGAAATAAAAAACGATTGATAAACTTAATGAATTAAAAGTATTTTAGTTACCAAAGATTTATAGTAAAAATTCAAAGTGTCTATACTTTATTTTATACGTGAATATTATTTTATACTTTACTGGCTGTCCGTAATTTCGTTTACGTGGACTTTATGACCCTTGCTATGCTACTTCCTTATTCTGAGAATCCGTTGTAACTTACAGCAAGAAGAAGAAGAAGAGATCAGAAGACATTTCATTATTTCTTATAGTTTAGCTGGACTGTTATGGTTAATCATCAGAAGTTCCAGGTCTTCAATATATATGACAATGGAATCTTCGGTCAGTCTCAATGGAATGAGTCACATTCCATTGTGACTGAGCGAGGTTGTTCTTCCTTCACCTTCATTTTTTTTAAAGAAAACTTTTTTATTTCTAATTCCTATTATGAGCAATGAATTTCGTTTTGACTGAGTCAGCCCTCATTTGTATTTTAACACAAAGAAAATAAATAAAGCTACTTTGGAATTATAGTATTAGTACATATGAAAATTGCATGTATAGTCAATAATTTGAATAAAATGTGCTATGAAAGAAATCTATGTCGACAAAGTTCCTTGTTTTATTTGGACGATGTGACAAGCATATAAATACTAACAATAAGTTATCAAACTGCGAAAAGAACTGAGAACAACATAGTAGGAAATTCGGTTTAATGTTTACTTCCCCATACGCTATTTTTACGTCAATGCTTTGTGTATAGTACGATCGGTGTGTCATGGCCCCTATGGTTGCGCCGAGTTGGTTTTAGGATTTTGCTTTTGATTATTTTGATCCCTAGTGAACATCTGCGCATGTTTTGCGCATCATGCGCAAAAGTTTAGAAAATCTATTTTCCACGACTAGTTGACCGTATTGTACAGTTAGTTAAGTCACTATAAGGTGCTATTTCAAGGTAACTAATGTATTTTTTTTATTGACGTAATTGAACTTTGATATTGTATATCGATTGCCAACAAAAAATTGTCAATAATATTTAACTCAACTTAACTTAGCTTCCCGCTTTATCCCTAGCGGGGTAGTCAGAGAGAACGGAGCGCCAAACGCTACGGTCTCTACATACCTCTTTCGCCAATATTTTTTCCTTATATTTCAATTACTACTTACTGAAATCATTTTAATAATATAATAAATCAAATTTTGTCACTTTTTTTGTTATATGGGTAATAATTATAAATAAAAACAAAAAATACTTTAATCAAACCTTATAAGGCTTATTGTTTATCTTTACATCTAGTTTCTTGATATTCTACTGCTAATAATGTGACTGCAGATTGCAAAAGCCGAGGTTAAAATCCTCTTGATTTTAACCCTGCCATGAAATAATATTGTGAAATTAACCAATTATTACACAACTCAATAAAAATATAAAAAAACTAGCCCAATACCGCAAAAAAATATTTAAAAAAAAAATTACAAATAAAATTGGTTGAGGCCGGTAGTTTTATAATACACAACCAGGCAACAACATAGTAGATTTATTTCTTTTTGGTTTTTACATTTTTTGTTCTTATACAGTCGGTTTTTTTTCTTCTTTTTTTTCCTTAATTAATACACATATTTTGCACACACGTTTATATGCCAATATATTTCGGTACGGCCTATATTCATATCAGCTGCTTACGTCAAACGTTCACTGACATCGTGATAAGACTGTTGTATTATGACCAAACTCAACACGTGTCTTTGTCTTCTACGGGCAAGGACCTAGTACATAACTACTTGTCGAGTACTTATTCAAGAAGTAAATTAATATATTATAAATCTTTTATTTTAGAATCCCTTTTATGATAAAGTGATATATTAAAAAATATAAAAACAATAGATTATTAAAAGTATTAAATTATTAGCCTAAGTATACTAAAATAAATCTAGGCTTTTAAACAAAAAAAAATTATGTATAATGTGTAATATAAAATGAATATTAATAATTATAGTGACGTAAACAAAGAATTTATTCTATTACTTGCTGAAGTCCTTCAGCTTCGTCAAACAGTTTTCCATATATAGTTATACTTGGTGTGCTGAAGCTTGAAATGTAAGAGTCAGAGGTATACAGCAAAATGTGAAAGACATCTTCATTAATAGGTGATCTGGAACATTCCTGGTATGATGCAACCTATAGCTTTTGTATTCTGAATTAAATAGAATCTTATGTAACGAATAAGGCATGTGATACCAGTTGTACTTGTTAACATATAATTACGCTGTATTAACTGTATGTGTGTGTGTTAACCATTTATTTTCAAAATTTACGGTGAGTCCTGACGATATATTTGAAGAATTATAAAGACGTTTTATTAACTCCTCATTAATACCCGTTATCTCTGCAGAAGATTGGTAGTTCTAAAATTTTTAGCAGTGTTTCTATCATTACTTTTTTTTAGTATTTTGTCGTGGTTTGTCACTATGTAAACCTCCGATTTTTCTTTAAGAGCGTTGGAGTTAATTCTTTAATCTGACTTTACATGTTATCTCAAAGGCAGTATTGCAGCAGTCACTGTTGTCAATTAACCAATATATTTAGATTAAAAAGAATATAATTTTCAGCTATTTAAAATTTAAAAATAATTGGGATTCTATCAGTAGAAAGTGGTAGCAGTGAAAAATTCAATAGAAAAAACGATAATGTTAGAAATTTACTATTTTAACATTTACGAGAGAGTCTCACTGTGCCAAGACCTCAATAACATTGAAAATATGTTGATATTCAATTTGTATGAATAGATATTGCAGTTCACTTCTATATTTTCTTATTGCCACTGATAATACACTTGGCACGATTTTAGTAACATACTCGTACCCTAAATTGATCAAAGTAAATATTTTAAAGATAATTGCTTAAAATATCTATAACTATACGGCGTACTATATACGGCGTTTAGTTCTGCCACTCAACACGCAATGCCTCCAGAATTCGGAAGAAAGTGGGGAACGGAGTGTCTTAACCCTAGGCTCCCTCTGCCTACCCTGCTGTGTGTGGGCTGGCGTGAAGCTGATTTATTTGATTTATTTATTTATATCTATAACTTGTATCGAGATACAGTTTAAGATAAAATATATTATACCTATATTTTTATTTTTGTAATTTTGTCAATTTGCGATATTTTTAGGGTTCCGTACCTCAAATGGTAAAAACGGAACCCTTATTCGTTCGCCTGGCAAGACAATTTATGTCTAGGTCGTGTGGAGGATTCATTTATATCAAATATTTAGGTCTACGGTCCCTTGAAGCACAGAAAAAATCAAGATTTTAAATCAAAACTCATAGCATTTATGCATCGATTTCGCTGCATTTTGTATAAAATTCGCCGCGTAATAAAAACTTTATACATTAATAAAATTTGGCACGAAGGGAGAACTTACAATACTAATGAAAAAAATCGAAAACATCAAAATTTATAGGTATTTCATAAAAAAAAATCACAAAAATATGTTACATTCACAATAAAAATTACAAAGTTATTTTTGTAGTTCATTTCATACAAAATAATTGCATATGCACGCAAACAAGTTTGTCAACTTTCATAAGTTGTACTTTCCGTTCACCTACAATCCTGAAATTAGTACGGAAGCTTCGGTGGGTGAATCCGACTCGCACTAAACCGGTTTTTTTTATTTTGTAATATCCTAAAAAAATGCATACATTATATCCAAAACGAAAATAAAATTACAAGTGTTGTAACAGTTTTAAAAAATATTTTTAATAATGTTCAAACAATGGCCAGATACTTTATAATTGAAATTGTAAGGATAATATCTTGGGATTTTTTATTTTTGCGCACTTTATTTCATTTTTATCGATTAACGTTGCGAAGCTGATATCATCGTTTATAATTTAAATGGTGACACGAATGTTGTTTTATTTCAACTTTTATTATATCATGATATTAAAATAAAAAAGAATTATATTAGGAGCAAATATGTATGCGAGTTAATAATAACTGTCACATTAAAAAAAAAATGACTGCCTTATTATATATAAAATATCTTTCAGCGACAAATATTTTTAATATCAGGGCAGAATTGTATTGGAAACGTGCAAAGGTATGGCGGGGATATAGGAAACGATCGCAGCGCAAGCCGCGCAACAATAAGCGCCTATATCCCAAGATCCCAGGGCCGCCACGCCTACGTCATTTTATCAAAGCTGAAGTTTTGAGGACTATTAACTAATAGTCCTCAAAACTTTTATACTAAGCTTAATATGTAGTAACGACAGTATGCGTACTCACTAACTTAAAAGTGGGGCCCTTTCAGAGTTTTCGCCTACGTTAAAGAAGGTGAGCGTGTAAACTTAAAGTAAACGACCATATTTACATATGTTGTTAAGAATAATATAAAAAATGTATATTTATTATTACCACACCCTTTACGTGGGCCTTTCAAACCGTCCAAGACGGTCGGACGGACGGTTTGCAAAGAGGCGTGGGTTCAAATCCCGCTAAGTTAAAATTTTTATGTTTTTTTATAAGTATTTTTCTTTCCTTAGTGTGGAACTATTGGAACCACTTTAAAAATGTTAAAAATAATTATATTATATCCATCGTAATATAATAAAGCGGAAGAGTTTGTTTGTTTATTTAGACGCTAAGATCTCTGGATCTACTGGTCCGATTTACTTTTTTTTATTTAGTATGAAAGCTACATTCTTCAGAAGTGCGGTGTAAGTCTTAGTTAGCCTTAAATTAACGGGATAAAAATAATAATGAATGTCGTCAAATAGCTACACACATATGTCATATGACAAAAATATTCTATTTTATTAGTTCAAAAAAAAAGTCCGCGACGCCGTATGTCTGTCCATCTCTTATAAATCAGTAACAATAAAGCACTTTTCGACAAAAAACAATTGAAAATTGCAAGATGTTATTTTAGAGTTTTAATGTATATATTATATAACTAATCTGTTAGCGAATGCAGTATTATAAAAGAGTTATAGGTGGTATGCGTGCCGCGAGTGGGCCGATACTCTTTTATAATTACGAATGACACTTTCGGACATTTTTTTTTATGGAAAAGACAAGGCAAACGAGCGTTCGGGTCACTTGATGGTAAGTGATTACAACACCAGAGGAGCTGCAGGTGCGTTGCCTCCCTGTAAGGAGGCGCCGGAGCCCGGCATTACCTGATGCGAAACGCAGTGGCATCAAGCTACTATTTAATGCCGGTTTTAAATGCCGGGGGTGGTAATGATCCGGTCGAGTCTGCCCATGCGTGTTGCCATTGCTGGCGACGTCACTCTACCACACGTACTTTAGTCGCCTCTTACGACACCACCAGTACCAGGATGATCCTATTCTAGGCCGGGATCACACGGCACATTATTATAGAATGGACAGAATTTATTTTATTCTTCATATCACTATAGTAAACCACGCCTTATTTTTACCACTATTAGCTTTAATTCAATATATAATGAACTTTGATCGTCATTGAAGTTATCATCGATTTTTAAATGTCGCTAATTGCACAAGGCCTTGGCATAACATGATTATACAGTGTTTTTATTTTTACTACTTTAAATGAAAGCATAGTTTCAACTATTATATACAAGAACCTAATAGCGATTTGATTCGATGGCCAAAAATGAAAAAGTGTTTCTTTTTTTTAAATAAAATAAATAATAACATTGTCGTTGTAAAATAAAACACCTTTTGTTACGAACAAAGGACACATACATTAATCTATAAAAGTAACAACATCGCACACGCCTAATTCACGAAATCCACCTAATAAACTTCACCGCCAATACCTACGGCATTACCTATGGTAACAACATTCAACTTCTACCTGGCGGTATTGGAGGTGAAGTTAAAGTTTGGTTTGAAAACAGGTAATTACAGAAAATAGAACGGGATAACCCTTTCTCTTTCTGGTATGGTTTTTGAAAATGAAAAGTGGTAGATCGGCAACGTTTAGTAGTATTTTTGTATAATAGCATTAGTGGTTTACGTTATTGGTATCTATTCGTAACTAAAATCGAAATTATTAAAAAATGTTGATTAATTTTTTTAGGAATAAGTTTGAAATATGTTGCCCTATATGTTTCTCCTGTAAAAGGTGTGCAGTCACTTCCCCTCCTGTACGTTACAATAATATCGATGTACGTAATAGGTACAATCACTTTCCGCGTAATCAAAATGAATGGTGGGAGATAGTGATAAGGTCATATCCGGGATCCTAACATATTTGCAAAACATTTTCTAATAAATATCATTACTGCAACTAATATAATATAATTATATTGCTTCTATGATAGATATTGATAATATTTAATATGAATATGATATTGATAATATATAATATTTCATTGAAGCACACTGCAAAATATCTTCCTTTGCAGTGTATTGCAGTAAATAGATTTACTATTATTAGACTTATTTATGTATGTTTTTTTTTGTTGTTATTAATTATTTTGTTTGTCGTTTGCTTTGTTGTCTTTTAAAGCTTCAGAAACTCGTTTGAAAAATTCATGGAAAACAAACCTCGTTGAGCTGTAAATTTGATTTTTGTATTTAACAGATACTATCATTACATTTTAGTATTATAGATTTTTGACCCTCTCAAACCCCCATTTAAAGTGCCCTAAGGTTTTCTGTACGATCTTCTTAAGAATTACGTAAAACTTTAGTGACCTTTTACTAAAAGTCAAAGAACAAGGTATGCCAACTTAAGAAAACATAATAAAATAAAATTTGTCCAATTAACAGTTATACAGCAGTTACAATTAAATGATGATGTATTTTGAAACTTCAATATAACCAACCTTCAATATAAAAGCAATAAACCAACAAAAGCGAAATAATTAAGATTAAACATAAACAAATTATATAAAGCATCACGAGTAATATAACGCATATATACCTAATACCTCCTTGGGTAGTAGTTGTATTGTAGTAGCATGCGTTACACAAAATAAATGTATATTTTTTGAGTATTGCATTTAATATAAAAAAAATTACGTAAAAAATATAAAACAAAAGATTTTAAGAAAGTAGAATTGTGTCGCAGGGGCATTTGCTCTGATAACGAGGCAAAGCGGGGCGTTGAATTTCGCCACTCAACAATACCTCCAGAATTCAGCGGAAAGTGGGTAACGGAAGTGTATTAATGGGAATGGAGTGTCTAATCTCTAGGTTCCCGGTATCCTTTCTTATATTTACACTGTATTCCTCAGAATAAGTTGGTGTAAATATTTTTTTTATCGCAGGATAATGAAAAACATTTTAATATAATTTACAAGGTTAAAATTTACGTTTTTGTCGATTAAGTTTTTTGATGCCAAATTAATTTGAATAACTGTGAAGGTGTACTCGTAGGTGCACATATTCTTAACATATTATAACCCGTTTCATCGCATAGCACACGAGGATATAAAAGTCATTGAGTATCATAACATTACAATAAAAAAAAATTATAATATCTTTTATAAGATTTCAGTTATTTCCATTTTCAGTTAGTTTTTCAATTTATAATGGTCAAATATTGTGACAGTTGAATTATACATATAATATAATATACAGAGGCCAGTCGTGGGGCAGCGGCACGAGGTGTGACTGTAAAACCGACTGATTGTGGGTTCGATCCCCACTCGAGGAGATGAAATATTTACTTAAATTTATATTTCCATTTCTTCGCCCTGGTGTCGAGGTCAAGCGCGGCGTTGAGTTCTGCCACTCAACACGCAATGCCTCCAGAATTCGGTAGAAAGTGGGGAACGGAGTGTCTTAACACTAGGTTCCCTCTGCCTACCCTGCTGTGTGCGGGATACAGCGTGAAGCTGATTTAATTTTAATATAATATACAGGTGAGCCTTACCCGGCTTAATCTGGCGGAGTATCAGAACATAACATTTATACTGTACTATGTGAACAAACATAAGTTAAAACATAAATATGGTATGGTTCTTTGATTGTGGCGTTCCGAGCGTGCCAGTAGAGCACATATCACTTCGCCAACGTCACGTTGTGTGGAGAAAACACGAAGGTTTTACGGTAAAAAAAGAGAAAATATTACACAGTAAGAGAATGCAAGTTAAAAAAAGATCCAGTTAAAAATTGCCTTCACCTATAAAAAAAATAAATATTAATATATACATTATATACATAACCCAGAGGGTTAGTAGTAAGAAATATAATACAAAGGTGTTAGCTTACAATTTAATTTTGTTATATTTAATATATTTACATAAAGGGGGGCGGGGAACTTTATGAGGAAAGACATCGTATAAGGGACGGATCAGCTTAGGGCAAGTGAAAAGTATGTGAGGAGCGGAACCGTCGTCCAGGCCACATTCACACAGTGAGTGGTCCCTGACCCTTTTTTTTTTTTTTTTTTATATCGCTGGGAAATGCATTTACGCAGACCGCTCATGCGGAAAGCTAGTGCCTTACGGATGAGCGGTACTGTGGGNCCAACAGCAAGCGCACACACGTGGAGGTTGTCCGACTTCGCACAACCCTGACCCTGTTCTTAGCTAAGTGCACAGGTGTGTTTGCATGTCCAAGGCGTAAGCGACAAATAGTTGATATAATCCTCCGTTCAGTAAATCTTTGAGAAAAAAACCAAGGTCGCCTGGGGATATTAGGTAGAATAGCAGCATAAAATTTACCTTTCTGAGATTTTGACAATTCCGAAACATAAATATAATAGACTTCACTCATAATGATAAAAAAAAAACTCATTCACTCCTTCAACACTGATACAAAATGACTATGTCCAATAGGCGACCTTACAAGGCTAATACTAAGCTGAAATCGCAATTTAAATTTTTCCAGGCAGCCTTAAGATACTTGATATCTCAAAACAAAATACTAATACTTATTTAATTTCATATAATAAATGAGTATTTCCTAAATCTAATAAATATATAATAATTATTTAATTGGTTTAGAAAAAGATAACATATATAAATTTTAATCACTAAAAGAACCAGATTAATTTAAAACTTCATTTAAAAAAATATTTTTTAATTTTAGGGCTCCGTACCTTTTTTGGAAAAATGAAACCCCTATAAGACCACTTTGTTGTCCATCTGTCTGGCTATCAAGAACCTTTTTCTCAGGAACACTAGGATATATCGAGTTGAAAGTCCAAAAAATCGTATTTCTTCATTTACTTTAAAGAAGATATGGCCGTTTATATTGCAAATAACGCGTTTTTCGACACTATAAAGGTAATCAAAATTCATAGGGTACTTCCGGTTGATCTAGAATTTTTAAATTCAGTATCAAATTTTTAAATTCAGTATATAGTATAGTTCAGGAAAAAATGTGAAAACTATACATTTGTAGTTAATGCATAAAAAATAATAGCCTTAAAAGGGGGGACAAAATTTGGCCGCTAGTTCAAGTAAGGTATCAGATGAAAGGGCTCTGGCTAAGCCTGGCTTAATTTCAAAAAAAACTCGAGACCTCCAATTTTTGTACGGAACCCTCGGTGGGCGAGCCCGACTTGCGTTTGTCCAGTTTTTTACGATGAAACGTCAGAAAGATCAAACTGTAAACAAATAAACGTCATCTGTACGTGATTCGTTCACGTATCTTGGTGTTTAGATATTTTTTATATAGAACAAAAGTTGTATTTGAAAACTATTGTCTTTTTGTTTTATTGAAAAAAAAAAGAATATAGCCGTTGGATTAGTAAAAGCAGAAAGAACAAACATATAGGTTTTGCTTAAGCACAATAATAGGTTTTGCATATATTTGTTTTGCTACGCCTAATCCACAACTTTCCTGTGGTCGTTTCCTGTGGTTGTGTCGCATCAATATTTTAATTTTATTTTAGAAATTATCATTTTAATTCAAATATTTTGTGAAATTATATTTAATTAAAAATGTCAAATGTAACTTTAAACTCCAAATTCTCCTTCAGAACTCATGTCAAGAGAGCTTGAGCAAATCTACAATTTTACATGTACTCTATAATTGGTTACAATTACTTCTTTTTTACGGTCAATTTTCTTCGTGTGTTTTTCATGCAACGTGACATCGGGAAAGTGAATTGTGCTCGTAACGCGACAAATAAAGAAATGATTAAATCGATTATGTTATTAAATTCTTAACATTCGAATAATTTCGATTATAGATTATTATAGACTAAATATTTTGATGTCTAAAACTGACAGGTGCTTTTTTACATTCCAGTAACAGTGTCAGGTGTTTTATATTCTCTCTATTTTTAAAAATTGTGTGTTGTTTATTTTTTTTTATAGTAACAAAAGTTCTTTATATCTACATATCGCTGCTTCATACTAGGCGCTAGTGTGTGATTCGGCGGTATAAACTCTAAAACCTTTCATAGCAATAATAATTTAGAATATCTGAAACTATTGTATCGGATTCGGTCACATGGAGCTCTCATGACGTTCCTGAAGTACCTACGTATTATAAGTATGTAGATAAATATATAATCTGCACATATCATTTATATATATGTATGTATGTCGTGTATGTATTACATACTTATTTATTATACAAGCTAGATAGGAGGCCAGTGCGACTGAAACCGGTACAGGTTGCGGATTCCATTCCCATTCGAAAAAATCAAATATTTGATATTTTCATTTCCTCGCTTTGGTAACGAGGCAAAACGCGGCGTTGAATTCCGCCACTCAACTCGCAATGCCTCAATAATTTCGCGGAAATTGGGGAACGGACGTGTCTTAATTGGAACCGAGTGTCTTAACAGTACATTCCCTCTGTCTATCCCTGCTATGTGCGGGATACAGCGTGAACCTTAAAAAACTACATAGGATCAAATTTACTTAGGTGTGTAATGGCTAATTTTAATATTTACAATTTCCACAGTTACCTCCTCACGTATTTAATGGAAATTTTATGACCATTGATTTGTAAACAAATATCATAAATGGTTGAATATCAATTATTACTTTTGGTAAGCCTATTATTATATTACTATATTACACCACGCACTCTTTCTAACGATATTGTTTTGTTGTTTTCTGTGCACAGCGATATTATATTATAGATAATCTACGGTCTAAAGTTCGAGGAGCCGGATACAGTAGCAAAATGTGTAGTAATTACGTACACTACATTTAATTGTCAGGAAACATGTGGAGGTAATTTGAGTAATATTAATTATTGACCATTGCTACTTTATCACCTTATTATCACAGACAGCAATTGACACTTCTTCGTCTCATCCATCTTTCTTTGCTCTTCTTTTATAATACCCAAAACACAAATCAGCTTCACGTTGTATCCCGCAAACAGCAGGGTAGGCGGAGGGAACCTAGTGTTAAGACACTCCGTTCCCCACTTTCTGCCGATTCGACGCCAGAGATTCGAAGAAATTAAAATATAAATTTAGATAAATATTTCATTTCCTCGAGTGGGGATAGAACCCACGAGCAGTCATGTTTACAGTCACACTTTGTGCCTCTGCATACACTAGCCTCTGATTAAATTTACTATTGTGTCAATTTAGTTTTTTTGTGGAAAAAACAAGGCAAACGAGCATACAGATCACTTAATTTTAATTTATTACCGTCCCTCGCGACCCCGTAATACCAGAGGAGCTACAGTTAGAGAGAGCTGGAGTACGTTGATATGTATTTACAAAAGATAAAAAAAGGCCAGTCGTGGTGCAGGGGTTCAAAGTGTGACTGTAAACACGACTGGTTGTGGGTTCTATCCCTACTCGATGAAATTAAATATTTATTTAAATATTTAAATGTTGGTAATTTATTTGTTCTGTTTCTTTTGCTCAAGCTTTTATATTACAGCGGGGAAATAGAAAATATTTAGTCATTACCCTAAGTGGAGATCAAACTCACACCATCGTCTTCATTGTTAGACACTGTACGACTGCGTCACGATGGCCTCGACAAGGAATAATATTATACGTTCTTGCATAATTTCGCCATCATGATGTGATATAGGTACATTTTTCACAAATAAACGAGGTTCGCGAGGTTGTCGCAGAAATATAAACGATAAAAAAATATTATAAAAAAGTAGTCGTTGCCTCCGACGTAGTTGCTTGATGTTTATATTTGTTAACAAATCAATAACCTTAACATAACAGTTAAGTAACTGAACTAGGCTTCGACTTTGACCGCAAAAAAATTTAATGAGGTTGTTTACAACCTCATGTAAAAAAAATGTTAAAAAAAATGTATCAGCTTTACGCTGTATCCCACACACAGCAGGGCAGGTAGAGGGAATCTAGCGTTAAGACACTCCGCTCTCCACTTTCCGCCGAATTCTGGAAGCATTGCGTGCTGAGTGGCAGAACTCAACGCCGCGCTTTGCCTCCACCTGCTGGTTTGACACCAGAGCGAAGAAATGATAATATACATTTAAATAAATATTTCATTTCCTGGAGTAGGGATCGAACCCACAACCAGTCGCGCTTATAGTTTACACCACGACCAGCCTCAACTATTATTAATATTGAAATTTAGCAAATATATTTAATATTTGTCCGCCATTGGCTTAAAGATGGCTATTTTTTCATTTCTTATTAACTAATTGATAAGGGATGAAGCGCAAGCTATTTCTTGTTATTATTTTTTACCATGACAGCTATTTTTATTTATTTATTTTATGAATTGCTAAAGATATCTTTTAACTTTATTATGAAACTATTCGAAGTTAGTTTTTGTCGAAATAACAAATATGTATAATTGAATCCTTTCCTAAATGCAGTTTGCATGTCTCTATTTATCGAAAAATTCTTTTGTTTTTGACAATGAATGCATCGGTGGAGTTAATATTTTTATTTTCATTCGTCTTCCAAGGCCGTTCCGACCGACTTTTGAGATGTAGTTTCCTTTTCTAGAACCCTGGGAACCTAATGTTTGGGCACTCAATTTCCCATTTAGTCACTACAGTTCGCCACTTTCGTGGGAATTGACGGCGGAACCCGCGCTTTGCGTCGAGGAAATGAAAATATTAAATATTTTACTCCTCTGAGTAGGAATCGAATCCACAACCGTCGCCACGACAACGGCCTAAAAAGTCCTCTCAAAATTCCTCTGCCTTTATTTGTACATTTAAAACCAAATATATTTAAATTTTAAAAGAATATATAAGTAGATATTAAAAGTCAATCATAAAAGTTAAAATTCAACTTGGAAAGGGGCAAATATTAGTCCTTGTAGGCGAGGGGGAGAGTAGCGGAAACGTTGCACCAATTGAGTTGATTGACCTCAAATGTCATGACGTGTGGTTTATTTGAATTTTGAACATAATACTGTCAATATATCTGCATAGACTATAAATAATCGATATTCAGTATAGTTTAATTCGATGTTCTACATACATATATTAATTAAAATAGTGGGAAAAAAATTGAGTCAATCGTTTATATGTCTCGTATTCATTACTAAGTAATTGAATAGATACAACTCTATTATTTAAAAATGTAAAAAGAAATATCCATTGAATATCCACAAAATTAAATTATTTATTTAAATTTATATTTTCATTTCTTCGCTATGATGTTGAGGCAAAGCGCGGCGTTAAGTTCCGCCACTCAACACGCAATGTTTTTAGAATTCGGCGGAAAGTAGAGAACGGAGTGTCTTAACACTAATTTCCTTTTGCCTACTCTGCTATGTGCAGAATACAACGTGAAGCTAAAAAAAAATATCCATCGAAAATTGATATGATTTTAAGCGAATAACGTTATAAAATATATTTAAAAAGTCTTAATATACTAGGGAAACAAGCGAGGTCGTCCGCTTAAAGTTATTGGTATATTATAGCCAAATCAAACAAAATCTTTACGTAAATTGGAGCCCATAAGTTATTCTATATGTATAAGATATATTAATGTAAAATTTCATCTTAATCAGTTCAGTATATTTTGCATAAAAGTGGAACAAATATCACAAACTTTCACATTTATAATATTAGTAGGAAGTAGTGAGTAGGATATTTCGTAAATTGATATGGAGTGTAAATAAACCAGTTATTTCTTGCGATTTGATGTGAAATTAGTTTAGGTAGAGACCGTCTACTTTTAAAATGAACTTACAAACACATACAAATGAATGTTATAACAAAAATACGCAGTTTGTCTTTTGACACTCAGTAAACGTCACAGAATAAAAAAGCATTAGCAAAAATATATATACAAATAATAAATAAATAATAGATATAATTTTGGCCTTCAAAAAGGTAACGAGTTTACTTCCAATCGATATTAGACGATTTTGTTTTGTTTGCTCTTAGAAGAACTCGTATATCATTTCATCGTTATCCCGCGTATGTATCCCGCATATAACAGGGAGGGCAGAGGGAACCTGCTACGTTCCTTCTGCCCTTAACCAAATCTCACAGCCTCTGTACTTACCACTATTAAGAACTCAATACAATGATCAGAACTCAACGCCGCGTTTCCCTTGTTGCCAGAGCGAGGAAATGGAAATAATTCATTCCCCCATGGATCAAAAACACAACCGGTAGGTTTACAGTCAGTCACACGCATGTGTAACAGCGCCACGACTGCCATGTATGAAATATACCACAATGTATTATAAGGTTGAGGCCAATCGTGGCGCAGAGGCACAAAGTATGACTACAATATCGATTGGTTGTGGGTTCGATTCCCACTCGAGGACATGAAATATTTATTTAAATTTATATTTCCGTTACTTCGCTCTGGTGTCGAGGCCAAGCGCGGCGTTGAGTTCCGCCACTCAATACGCAATACCTCCAGATTTCGACGGAAAGTTGGGTATGGAGTATCTTAACACTAGGTTGCCTACCCAGCTGTATGCGGGATACAGCGTGAAGCTGATTTATTAAAAGTTTGTAATAATTTTTATCTGTCATATACATGTTTTTTTTTAATTTTTATCTGTCATATACATGTTTTTTTATTTATCCTTTATATACACTGCAAGTTCTCACTTCTTGCTAAATTCCATAATTAAAAGTCTAAGGAATATAACAGTCTTTAATGACGTGGCGAATTTCAAACTAAATGCACCAAAAACGATGCATAAATGCTCCTATCTTTTGAATGCGGTTGCGTTGACTTATTGTGCTTTAAGGGATCGTACACCTGAATATTTGATAATTTCAGCTTGATATCTCCACGTGATCTCGACATAAATTATCTAGACGGACAAACAAACGGACAACAAAGTTATCTTTTAAGGATTCTGTTTTTTTTCTTTTGAGTCACGGAACCATAAAAAGATATTTGTTTCTTGTAATATTTTTGTAATTTAATCATATCAAAAATGGTTGTCGAAATTCATATCTGTAATAATGTTTAAGATATTATGAAAATATTGATATGGTTCTTAGATACAGAACGCGGAGTACGAAAATATAATAAATATCGATAATGATTGTGATTAAATACATTATCATAATTAATAATCACACGGGGAATAATAATAAGATTACGAAACTGTAACCTTGGTTGTTATCTATGTAGTTCTTCTACTTTTTCTGCATATTACATTATGTATATTATTAATTTTACACTTAAACACTTTGTCCATAGACTTCAGTAGTTCATTACAATATTTACAAGTTAAAATTAGTATTATAACTTAGAGGCCAGTAGAGGCCAGTCGTGGAGCAGGGGCACAAATCGTGACTATGAAAACGACTGGTCGTGGGTTCGATGCCCACTCGAGGAGATGAAATATTTATGTAAATTTATATTTCCATTTCTTCGCTCTGGTGTCGAGGCAAAATGCGGCGTTGAGTTCTGCCACTCAACAAGCAATGCCTCCAGAATTCGACAGAAAGTGGGGAACGGTTCTCTCTGCCTACCCTGCTGTGTACGGGATACACCGTGAAGCTATAATTTAATGTATATTCATCCGAGAAGAGATTATATCGGGCGAATGCGAGTCGGACTTCCCTCGGTACCAAAACGAGGAAATTAAAACATTAAATATATCATTCCCCCAAGTTAGTATCTAACCTGGATGGTTGTACCATAGCATAAATAATTTAGCGATAAAAATAGAATCGTTCGTATCTATTAAATGCCCAACAAAATATTATAAATTACTTGAATATAGCAAAATTATGTTAAATTAGATTTAGCTGTGAATAATATATATAATAATACAGAAAATACTTATTAATTATATATAAGCTTTAAGCCCGGTTTCCAGTAATGGGAGAAAGAAGGGGGTTTCCACGGTCCAATTAGGGACTAGGTACGTTGAACTCGCAAGAGCAAGCTGCATTGTTGTATAAGTATGCAGTTACAGTACCACCGATAAATATTCAGGCGGAAAGGACTCTTTGTTGGTAGAAATGGAAACCTATTTAATTTAAAAGGATCCATCTATTCTGCTAAAGCATTACCGGGTAGTTTCTATTTCGCGTTGGAAACCGGGCTTAATACTTGGTTTCCATACAAGTTTTTTTTTAATTTAATATAAATAAATTCAAGTTTTTTTATTTAAGCAATACCGATATGACGAAAAAAATATATTTTTCTATATAATTTACAATATTAACGACTACCGGTATAATAATTGGTCGTAGATACCTGCATTTATCTTAATAACATATAATACTTTCATCATGCTTCGTGTTTCTCCTCACCAAATCTAGGTCAACAAGTCAATACTTAAAGCTTTCTAAGATTCAGTCGACAAGTATGATATAATAATATATATTTTTTTATGGAAAAGGACAAGGCAAAAGAGCGTATGGGTCACCTGATGGTAAGTGATCACCGCCGCCCACGACCCCGTGCAACACCAGAGGAGCTACAGGTGCGTTGTCGGACTTTGAGGTGGAAGATAGACGCGCTTTTTGAAGGTACCCAAGTAGTATCGACCCGGAAACACTGCCGCAGGATATTTTAATTATATATATGCGTTAATTTTTTTTTATCTTCTTTCCGTATCCCACATATGAGGGCGTTGTGTGATGAGTGGCGGAACTTAACGCCGCGCTTTGCCTCGTTGCCTTAGAGCGCGGAAATGAAAATATTAAATATTTCTTTTCCTCGAGTGGGAATCAAATCCACAACCTGTCGCACTCACAATTGCGATTAATTCCTTTGAAGAATTTCATCTAAAATAATTCAAATATGATTGTAGATTGCAAATTAATTAAAATAAATATATTATATGGCAACTAAAGTAACGCAAATTGTTATATGTTTTATATTATATAAAAAACAGCTTCACGCTGTATCTCGCACACAACAGGATAGGCAGAGGGAACCTTGTGTTAAGACACTCCGTTCCAAACTTTCCGCCGAATTTTGGAGGCATTGCGAGTTGAGTGGTGGAACTCAACGCCGACTTTTGCCTCGACACATATAAAGAAATTTATATGTATATAGATTTCTTCAAATGAGAAAACAAAGCGCTGACGTAGCTTTGTTAGTGATACTTTAAGGTAATGATCGTTATTGAACTACAAAAATAAATATATATTTCGTAAGCCGATTTTAAATGTATTCTAGTAAAGAAGACAAGTTTTTTTTAATTCGTCTAACCTTGACTACTGGCCTTAACCAGAGCGGAAATTAAAAAAAATAGTATAATTGGCAAAATATTTATTGAATAGTTGTCGTATATAAAAATCAGCTTCACGCTGTATCCCGCTCACGGCAGGGTAGGGAGTGGGAACCTAGTGTTACGACACTCCGTTCGCCATTTACCGCCGAATTCTGGAGACATTGCGTGTATGTCATAAATAAAATTAAATATTAATTTAAATCATTGAATCAACTTCATAATTATATTGTTTTAACTTCAACCGATAGAAAAAAATAGAGCACCTAACTCACCAGTCGCTCTCTTTGACTAAAAGGAAAAGATATTTAATGTATACAAATAATTACTCGAATAATAAATCTAAGTCCCGTTATCTTAGAGGCCGCCATGGCGCAGTGGCACAAGCGTGTAATTGTAAATGCGACATTTGTGGGTTCGACTCGGGGAATTGAATTATTGTTTATTAATATTTTAATTTTTTTCGCTCTGGTAACAAGCAAAAGCGCGGTGTTGAGTTCCAACACTCAACAAGCAATGCCTCAAAAATTCGTCGAAAATTGGGGAACGGCGTGTCTTAACACTAGATGTCCAGCTAGGGAAGCTGCATACCATACAGCAATATGCGGGATACAAAGTGAATCTTTTAAAAAAATCTTAGAACTGTGATTGTTTATATATATTCGTAGGTGTGTATGGCATATATCGTAATTCCGAAGTAAGTTGCTTTTTGAACCTCATAACTGCGGTTAACATCAGATAACCAGTTCTCGTCGCATCGCAAGCAAAAAGTTGTTCAGATGAATCACGTCAAGTAAACCGTAATATGTTACGCAAAAGTAGCAATTACTAAATATTAATATTTTAAATTTGCTTAAAACTACAAAGAGGTCAGTCGTGAGACAGGGGCACAAAGTGTGACAGTAAACGCGATTGGTTGTGGTTGTTGTGGTTTCGATCCCCACTCGAGGAAATGAAATATTTACTTAAATTTATATTTCCATTTCTTTGTTCTGGTGTCAAGACAAAGTGCGGCGTTGAGTTCCGCCACTCAACAGGCAACGCTTCCAAAATTCAGCGGAAAGTGGGGCAAGGAGTGTCTTAGGACTAAGTCTTAACACTAGGTTCCCCCTGCTTATTATTTATTTATTGTTTGATTTTTATTTTACTACAAATAGGGTTAGAAGTCGACTGTATTTTCATAAAAAAAAATTGGGCTATAAGAAATAGTATATAGAAGCCAGTTATTAATTGATTTATATATTTTTTACGTGTAGGTTTTAGAAGGTCAAGAAGTTAGTACAAATGCACTTATACGATAACATTGGCATGTCAACGGAAACGATTGTAAGAAGATTCGAAATATAATATCAAATAGCACAAGATTAGACATAATCCATTTTATAATTTTAAAATTATATAAAAATCATATACTAAACTAATAGGTATATAAGGTTAATTATATTTACACATCAGTAGAGAGCTTTCTAAAAAGCTATCTCAGTTAAGAAATTCGCTAATAAAAAATAATAATATAATATGTAAATCTAAATAGTATTTGTTAATAATACCACTTAAGTTATAATAATATCATTATTATCTCGTTAAGAGTTAACCAGGAACTGTATGTATTATAATTTTTTTGTTTAATGACGCATTTTAGATCTGATCGTTTAACACTGTTTATACAACAAACGAACGTTGTCGTTATTAACCCTTAACCTACGAACAATAAGAATAGCAGAAGCAATTACAAATCTGTATTTCAACAAATAATTCCTTTTGTGTCCCTGACTTCTTGTTTATTGTATTCATTTATTGATAACTATGAACTTATAACTATTTATTATAATATATTAATAACTATTTAAATATCATTAGCCAAAATACCTTGTTATTAATACAATTAAGTGTTAAATAATTTATATTGTAAATTAAACACTACCTTTATTTATCCCCAGTGACACGGTGCACGTGATATTCGTAAATTGGATGTCAACAGGTTCTTTAGTCGGCACTTTGGCCAGGCCTCTTGCCTGGCTTTGGGATGGTCCAGGTGTGATGACCGCTTCAGCATTTCCCGTTTCATCAGTCTTGTACTCCACACTCCCCTTTTCCACAATTTCAGCCCCCGCGAGCATCATTGTAACGAAATATGATCACATATAATATATAATATAAAGGACGCGCGTGCGCAGTACACGACGACGCGCGATAGAATGCGCTGGCGCCTGACGTCTATCAAAAGTCTTTTGTCTTCTAAATAATTATATGTACAGTTTCTTGCTAATTTGTAAATGTTCAACATAAAGTCTGTTGTGTGATACAATGCACTTAGCGCAGCTACTTCGACGAACAAAGCCAAAATCTCTTGCGTTTCTCCTTTGTCATTAGTATTTTAAATATGAGGCATAATCGTAACAAAAACAAAAGATCGTCACAATCATACAAAGCCATATAATATTTTCTTATATATACAATTGTTATTTTATATCAAACATGTTATTTGTTATTAATAATTGGCTATTAATAATATTATTATTCCCCAATTACGTTCATTCCATGCCCTTAATTTCTGATATTAGTTACGTTAATAAGTTTAATTAGACCTTTTTTAATTTATTAGTCATTTTAGGTGTTCTACATAATTTTATATTTTTATCTTATTATTCTTTTGTTTATTATAAATTGATAAATAAATGTACAGCGCCATCTGGAAGTGCGAGCAATCTGAAGCTAGTGCTAAATCACCTGTAGTAATAACATTTTAATAAGGTAATTAGAATTTTAACTAGATGGCGCAATATGTACATTATTTTTATTTATACATGTAGATTAAATTTAAATGTCTGTTATTTCAAAATAATCGTGTTTTTTCAAGTGCATATAGCTCACGGTACCAAAACACAAATAAAAAAAATGTAAATATGTTGTTGTTGTGTGTATATTTTTCTTATGAATCGTAAATCTTTACTAATTTCATTTAAATTGTTTAACTGTTTTTTATGAGACTAAAACCGGAAAATAGAAGGGGTTGTGAAGCAATATATAGGCATTAAGGGCATTTATTAATATAATGAACCCAAATAATGATTTTTATAACATTTTTCTGTTTATCTTCGTCTGTGCATGAAATCTAACAATATCATAACAGTGAGCTTGGTGTTGTCCATAACACACCGAATGTCCTCCGTTATATTCAACAGTGTTCCAACTGTGCTGTGAAGGGTACGGAAATGGGACTAGAAAGGACACAGTAGATTATTGCTTGATAGAAAGGAGTAAAGTTGGTTATTGGCTAAAGATTCAAGGACCTTACATAGAATAGGGAGGATGGATATAGGGCGGTAATCAGTGACATTAGAGTGATTGGCGGATTTGGGTAATGGAATAACATAGGCACTCTTCCATAGTACAGGAGAGACATTACTTGACAGTGAAAAGTTGATAATGTGGGTGACCACTGGTGCAATGCTTTCCAACACCGGAGAGCTGAGATTGTCAATTCCAAAGGCTTTGGTGGAAATGGAGCAGCTTCTTGACATCGTCCTCCGAGACAGCTTTAAAAGTAAAAGGAATGGAGTCTGGTAGGTCGAGACGTGACAACAATGATAATGTTTCAGACTTTATTATGGGATTTATATTAAATGGTGAGGTCGTAAAAAAGAATTGAGAGTGTGAAGGTCCACTGAGACTCGACGAGTTTTAGTGATTTTGCCTACACCAAACGACTCCAAGAATCTCCAATATTAATAGATCACTAAAGTAGTTCACATGAGAAAATAAATAATTGTGTTGTTCCCAGATCGCTAGTTAATTCATTATATGTATAGCCGTTTGAAATTTATTTGATTTTATATTATATGTATGTATGTGAATATGTAGACATATGTCAGTAACGGAAACAATATTGTTATTTACATTATCCAGATCAGTATACATCATAATAAAATATTTAAATATTTACATAATTTGTGTTGTTATAATAATATAATGTATAGTTTAACTGAGCTCTGCCCATGGCAGGTTTTGTCAAGGTGACTGTTCTATATTTCCGAAGATATTTTGATTAAAATTTTCAACGAGTTTTAAAATATACTTCTATAGTGTTTGATTAATAATTAGATAGATACCTCACGTTGCTATCACCTAGCGAAAAATCCTTTTAATAGGCATTTAAATATAAAAAATGTAACTTTCTTTAATTTAATCTTCGAGGCCTGTCGTGGCGCAGCGGCACGAAGTGTGACTGTAAAACCGACTGGTTGTGGGTTCGATCTCATTCGAGGAGATGAAATATTTACTTAAATTTATATTTCTATTTCTTCGCTCTGGTGTCGAGGCTAAGCGCGGCGTTGAGTTCTGCCACTCAACACGCAATGCCTCCAGAATTCGGCAGAAAGTGGGGAACGAAGTGTGTTAACACTAGGTTCCCTCTGCCTACCCTTGTTTTTTTTTTTCGTGAGGAAATCCTGTTACGGATACCGGCCCGAGTGGGGACTCGAGCTCGGTTATGTGGAGCTCGCGGACTGGCAGATGTTAGGCCACCCGAATACCCACTAAAACCTCACGGTGCTCCTCCTCGACCGCCACTGGCCGCGAGACGCGGGGACAAAAGTCTTCCGCGAATCCCTCTGCCTACCCTGCTGTGTGCGGGGTACAGCGTGAAGCTGATTTGATTTAAAAATTTATACATACAATAAAATTATAACTGATCGCTGGTTGTACACGGAAAATCTATAGATTTTCTTTTTTTTGATGATTGGCGGCATTTACCCATCCAGAACAACGTTTTTTTTATTTTTATCTGTTTGTCTGTACGTTTGTATCACGCTTATCGAGAGACGGCTAGACTGATTTAAATGCACTTTCGTTATTTATTTTGACAAACTTTCTTTAATATGTAGTGTTTGTTTTATTTCAATTGTTGATATTTTAAATTAAAAAAGATACGAAATTAGTTACTTTGTAAATTCTCCTTCATTTCGAATAAATGTATATTGCTATTTTTTTAAATAAGGCACAATAAAGCAATGTACCTAATCTAATATATACTAATATAATAAGGCGGAAGAGTTTGTTTGTTTAAACGCTAATAACTTTGGACCTACTGATCAGCCTTACTACTTTTTAGTTTTTTTTTTTAAAAGTTACATTCCTCAGGAAAGTTAATGTTTTATACATTACGGCTATCGGCTTTTATATACTTTTCAAGAAAATCTAAAATTAAGATAATTCAACGATCTGTTTACGGCCGCAAGCTTAGATTCGAGGCATCAGCTAAGGCGGCCACATAGAGCTTGGTCTTTCTTAGGGACAGAGTACCCTCATCACTCCTCAACCAGTGTCGCTGTAAAGCCAGTAAGGCTAACATCATTAATCTCATGTTTGAAAAGGAAGTGCATCCCCGCAAAGAGGATTGAACGGTGGAGGAAGACGGTGAAGATTGTAATTGTAGTATTATTTTGACTAGAGGACCCTTTGACGGACTAGTATTATACTCTTTGACGAGTATTATAAAAATACGCGTTATCATAGCAACGTGTACGTCACTTTATAAATACAAAAGTGTTGTACATATTGTCAAATGTATAGTAGTGCGTGTAATGTTTTATTTATTGATTTAATGTACTCATTTAAAAATACTATTGCCTTATTATTGAAAAATATTAGCGTTCTGCACAATTTTCGTAAAAAGGGGTCCAAAGTTTTTGCTTCACGTATTAATACATAGATAATACTTAACAATTAAGTAAAATCATGTAATTAACCTCAAACAAAAAAAATACAAGTTAGGTTTTATTCCTACTTGCAAACGACAGTTTAAATTAAATATTTTTGGCGTGTAGGTAATCTGTTTTTTTATTTGGTGAAAATTGGTTCGTTATTTTCTGATTTGGTCTGAATTATAAACAAATTGTTCTTGACTGAGTGTATAAATTATATAATAAATCAATTAGTAAATGGAGCATAATAAAAGTATTATAGTTGAAATGCGGGCGAAGCCGCGATCTCGCTGCTAGTTATATTATATGTGGGTCCTGGGTAGCAGTGGTCCTTTGGTATTGTTTTAATTGTTGTATTTTTGACGTCTTAAAATACATAAACGCCAGTTGCACGTATAAAAAAAACATGACTCGTGTCACGTTCCACCAGAGCCGAGCGTGCAACCGAGAGCGCGGTACAAGCGACAGAGAGGCATAACCGGCCTAAGCGTTTACATTGTTACTTGTAATTTATCTGTATAATTTAAGTACAAAAACTATCTAAGTTAACGATTCCAAATAATTATTGAAAACATTGTAGTTTTCAATTAACTCCTTTGTATTATACAAAGTAATGATAATAATTAAGTGATAATATAATAATTCAATTTAATTCATAAAAGCATGCAATTTTTTAAAATGTTTTTTATTGATGTTATCATGTTAATTTTTTATCTGTAAGCCGACTATACAATTTTTAATTTTAATTAAAGTTATATATAAAAAAGATAATAATAATTAATAATAATTATTGAAGATAATAATAATTATTAAAGATAATAATAATTAACAGATTTTCCTTAATAATATAAATTAACATTTAAGGCCGACGCCGTTCCCCACTTTCTGCCGAATTCTGGAGGTATTGCGTGTTGAGTGGCAGAACGCAACGCCGCGCTTAGCCTCGACACCAGAGCGAAGAAATGGAAATATAAATTTAAGTAAATATTTCATCTCTTCGAGTGGGGATCGAACCCACAATCAGTCGATTTTGCAGTCACACTTCGTGCCGCCGCGCCACGACTGGCCTCTTTTTTTTTAAATAATGTTTATATTGTTAAGATCTATAAGTATATATTATTAAGATCGATAAGAAGATTGTAGCTCCGTTCTCCACCGTACCGTACCATACCGTAGCGTTTGGCGCTCCGTTCTCTCTGACTACCCCGCTAGGGATAAAGCGTGAAATTAGGTTAAGTTAAGTTAAGATAAGAAGATAAGATAGAAAATTGATATAAAAATATATAAATTTTTTACACCGGACTTTGCAGCCATATAATTTTCACTCTCGTCTGATGTGTTGGCTGATTTAATACATCGTTAATATATTTAATCGTATAACGGATTATATCATCAAGGACAGCGCTGGATCCACATTAAATATGTAAAGCTGTTGTCAGTAAGTACAATAGGTGTAGGCTGGTTTCTTTTTTTTATGGAAAAAGACAAAGCAAACGAGCATACGGGTCACCTGATGGTAAGTGATCACCGCCGCCCACGACACCGTGCAACACCAGAGGAGCTACAGGTGCGTTGCCAAAAAACAAAAAACAGTATAAACCAGTTTACACAACGGCCGACGTCGCACATGTCGGCCGTTGACCGCCGTCGACCACTATATGAACATATGAAGAAGAAACAAATATTTGAAACTACATACACAATTGCAGGAATAGCCATATGTAATAGGGAGGACGGAATGAAATACGTGATCTTGGCGTTACCGTTGAGGCTAGGTTGACTTTTTCTTATCATATAGGATAATTTTTTTTCTAAATGGTATAGGAAGTTCTGCTACATTTACTTTAGGATTTGTGTTCGGAACTAAAATTAATTTCATAAATATTATCGTAATTAAATTTTCTTATAAAATTAAAATAAATGCCTGATTTACTTATATAAAAAAAATGCGCGAAACACGAAAGATGAGATGACTGACGCAGATCTTTGACCCCTGCCGCTCTGTTATATCGGTGCCGATTGAGAATTTTCATGGTCAAAGCAATAAAGAATATTTGATTGCAAAAAATATTTTTGTTTGTTTTGTTTGATTATTTCATTTGAATTTAAAGATAAAGATAGCGTGCTTATTAATTACATTACAGATCTAGAAATTTATGAAATAATGTCTATAGTCTATGTCCATATTTATAGTTTATTTTTATATACAAAAACTCTTTTTTTTTTGTTTTTTTTTGTCTGTTTGTCTATGCGTTTGTTCAGAGTAATTTCAAAAATGGCTTAACCGATTTAATTGCTGTTTTTACTATTGTGTTTCGGCAAGCTTCTCTTAATATTAATGTATGGCTCAGTGGTCAGAACGCTGGATTCCAACGTCAGAAAGATACTCGGAAATTATTGCCGCAGTGAGGTCGACCATTATCATGCATCAAAAAAAAATTATCCCCGATGAATGGGGCATAAGGCATCACAATCTACTCTAGAATGTCTGTTACTTATCTTGCCGCAGTTACCCGTTTAGCTCCGTATGTGCACATACCACTCCATACTATTACTGACCCTTCACTACAAGATTTTCTTCCAACAATCTTACACTATAGCATATATAGCGTATCTTTCTCCGGATCATATCCATATTTTGATCTTTCCATCATCTGGATCAAGACAAAATCTGGACTCATCTAAAAAGAGTACTGTCCCCCAAGCGCTATCATCCCAATTTTGGTGCGAACGGTGCCAATCTGGACCGCGCTACTTGATGATCTGCGGTGAGCAATGGGCCTCTGGCGGGTACCTATACCAACTTCCTTAACCCTTAAGTTTTAATGATACAGTTTTTTTTTATGGAAAAGGACAAGGCAAACGAGCGTCCGGGTCACGCTATCTCACGCGATCATTATTACAAAACAAAAGTAATGTAAAATTAATAACTATATAGTTCAAGCGGAAGAAGCCACGAGCGGGTCGCTAGCTCTTTGTGCTATTGTGCTATGTCATCTGATGTGGATGAACCTAGATTGCATTTGCATCCTTGACCATGGTGATCAAGGATGCAAATGCAATCTAGGCAATATAATAATAAATTATAATATTAATATTAATTAAATAATGAATTTATGCAATTTCGAGCTATTCAAATGAAATCGTCATATTTATTATTTATCCTAGTCGTCCCACATAATAGATACGACGTACAGATCTATATAAATATATACTACTACTAAGTACTATATGAATATGTTATCTTACATTTAATTGACCTCGAATATTGTAGGTTAACTTGCACATTATTTCCTAAGCAAGATATATTACATTATTTTAGACGACAAATAACATCCGTGTTTAGATTTTACTTTTTTTTTCTATATTTGTGAGTTTATTAGCTGAGGAATAGGTGCCAATTATTCAGCCTAATGAACTATTGAGCTTGTTTATAATATATTTTTTTAGTTTTATGTTTTTTTAATATGTTTGTTTTTTTATAATATTTTTAATATGCTACCCTTTTTTTGTTAGGGTTTATTTGCTTTGCTATTAGAATTATAAGACGGAAGATTTCAATCTTATTATTTCCTTGAGGGTGTTCACAGTCTACCAACTGTAGTCTATTGCCGCCACTAGGTATACTCTTTACTGTAGATACTATAATAATGAAATAACGAAAGCATCCCTGTTATAAAGTATAAAAGTATTATAATTAAAGTATAAAGTGTTTTTGTTTAAGGAACCTTAACATAAAAAAATCATGAAGCAATCTTTAAAATATATAATCAAGACCCCCCTTGACACAGTTCGATGGGTTTTGTTTTTATTTTTATTTTGATAATATGGTATCCGGTTACGACCATAAGGTTAAGAATAAACGATTGACGGCCCATAGAAGCAAAGTTACTAATATGGTACATACAGCTCGCGAGGCTCAGGCTGAGCTTTGCATTTGTGTGAATTACTAACAGTTTACAAACAGTAGGGATAGAAAAAATGACTTATAAAAATAAATTTAATTTTTAGTAATGAATAATAAAATACAATAAAAAAATAAACTTATAAAATGTATAATCTCTCGTTTGATATGTTGTTTGTTTTATAATATTATTGAATCGTATCATGAAGAATAGAATTATGTTTTATATATATTTTAAAAAAAATAAATAAATCAGCTTCACGTCGTATCCTGCACACAGAAGAGTAGGCAGAGGGAACCTAGTGTTAAGACACTCCGTCCCCCATTTTCCGCCGAATTCTGGAGGCATCAGTGATGATCGAACCCACAACCAGTCGCGTTTACAGTGATATTTTGTGCCTTTGCGCCACGACCGGCCTCATATACAATTTTTGTTTCTCTTTTTAACTACTTGGTGATAATGCACTATACATAATTACACACACAATATACATTATTGCCTTCTAACACGAGAGTTCAAAGTAAAAACTGTTGCATTTATATAATATACTTACTAAATTTAAAATTATGCAGCCTTTTATTATATATAATATAATTAATATAAAATTAATTTAGGGTAAACTGAAGCTGACAAATTTATTTTTGTTATACTATTTCATCAAATAATAATATACGAGTACATCAAAAATCAGTTGTGACGTTGTTATTAGTAGGTGATTGTGCCAACAGTGGGTCACTCTTTTTTAAATCTCATAGCTTCGTAACTATATCAGCTATAGATGTCAAACTCTTGTGAAAGAAAGGCGGATTGTTTGGCTACAGATTGCTTATGTCATTGTAATATATATGTTGGTTCGAAATATAATCATTTTAAAAATATATGGGCTTTGAACCACAGTGTCCTTAGGTGAGTACACAGTGGGTCTACCCTGAAGGCACAGTGGATCCGGAGACTATTGCAACATAATAAGATAGATAATTTGAAATATTTTTAATATTATATTTCTTATCAAATCAGGTCATAATATATAATAACACTTTAATATCAAAACAAAAACAAATTATTAGTGACCGACCAAATATTCGGTCTCGGTTTCGGTTTTAGCCAGCTTCGGCCAAAAATCATAGGTTCAGCTGAGGTTTCGGCTAAAATACGGCCAAACCTTCGACCAAACCGAAACTAAGTTCTTGTTAGGCATTACTCTGCTAATTATTTTGGTCCGTTATAAAGTCAGTTTATTAATTCCTAATTATAAAAATAAAATTATTTATAAAAAATGCATGTAAATCTTGCGTTTTCAAGGTTTTCATAGTTGAGTGTCTATGTCACAAAACATACTTTAAATTTGATTTGTTTATAGTAACAAAACCGAATTTTTATTTTATAGTATAGCCTCTTCAACTTCGGAGATGATATGGATAAGAGCGTGGTTAATTCTGGTCTTTTTTTGAACAAAAGTTATTTCACATATTAACGTAAAAAGTTATTTCACATATTAAAATTTATATTATTATATTAACCGTTATCAAGTGTTATTTCAAGCTAAATTGAGGTTGTCTATATAATATTTTAAAATGAAAAGTTACTTAATAAAACGTTTTTAAAATATTTGGTCAAAATTTTTTTACGTAAAATTTAGAGAAGTAACATTGTGGAACAGTAATTTTGCGGCGTGGTAGCTTGAAGTCTATTTTAATAAAATACTAATTTGCTGAGTCCTAGAAAATTGACAGATTTGCCATATTGGCAATTGGCATTGATTTGGCACAAAAACTTTTAGCTATTTCACTGAAAAAAATTTACATAAAAGTACCAATAAATATTATAAAAAAAATCCTTTATTCCCTACAAATTAATTTGTGTGGCTTATATTTCGAAAATGGTATTATAAAACCATATGCAATATAGGGTAAAAATAGTTGGTAATGACCACCTATATCGACTGTTCCGAATCTGAGAGCAAAGCCGAAAGTTTTCGGTTTCGGCTGAAAATCTTGTTTCGTTCGGACACTACAAATTATCCCTTTTTCCCGATTTAATTTCTAGAAATGCTTATTTTACCTCTTCTTTGACGTGGTTACCAATTCTTCTGCATAATAGGGGTTTCTTTGACATTCTGTAAAATAAAAATACACCTCGTTGTAGTAATAATTAGAGATGCATTATGAGTAGGCATAATGATAAGACTTCCTGCGTACACTTCAGAGATTACCCACTATCACTCACATCATTATTTATTTTTAACGTAATAACAGTTTTTTTTACAATGATGACAATCCTTAATATATTGTCAAATAAGACCTTAATAATTATGTGTGCATAAATATGTACATATGTATGTATATACATACATACAAATATTCGTACATACGTACTTAAACTAATAAATACATTACCTTTCTTTGTGTCCGCAGTCGGATAAAAATATTTTTATACTCGGTAGATCCGAATTGTTTTGGTTGTAATAACTTTTTTCGGATAACATTTCACTGCTCATCAATCAATCTATCCCATAGGAACTAAGAATGATCTCCTTATCACATTTTTTCCCGCCTACTTTCCGCCTAAATTCAAGACAATGCGTGTTGAGTAGCGGCACTAAGGTCGTATTTATAAATGACACTCACCTCTGAGATCGATCTTGAGATGCCGCTTTCATATTTACAAATACGAGCCTTAATGCCACCCTTTATTCCCCTGAACGGGAAAATCAAAATATTTTTTTCATCGAACCTACAACCGTCGCCGTTACAGTTACCCTCACTTCGGAGTAACAAATATTAATATCTAGTAATAAATTTGTCGTTAAAAATTTGCTGCAAACGCTTAATAGTAAAAAGATAAATTAAAAAGATTTCAAAAGACATTCGTTTCAATATAAAAATAAAATACATTGAGCCATCTTTGTAAAAAATAAACAATTGCAATTTGCAATAGTTTTCAATTTTACAACAGGCAGAGGTTTTGGTTATAAATTTATAACTAAATTGACAGTGATATTATATCTACTAATAATTTAATCTTCTTTTAGCTATAAAATAATAATCCGATTCGTCAACAAGTCAGTAAACTAAACAAGTCGGTCAGTTGGCCACCTGCGTTCGCGAAGCACTGTTGTCGATACTTAGTGCTGCTAGAAATATATCAAATCAAAATTAATGTATAAATAAGAACAGAGAAATATACATAAATATATCATATCTTTTTAAATAATAATAATTTAAAAACAATATTATATATATTTAAAAAAAAAAGTGAATCATGTCTAGTGCAGTAGCGTTGCACCGAGATGCGGGAAAAAAATTACAGAGCAATGGGGATTATAAAAGCATTCAAATAAACATGCCAGCAGCGTCTGTAAATGTGGATATTGAATTTAAGAATATCTGCTTGGAAGTATCTACGGGATTGCTAAAAAAAGGTAAACTATTTAAAATTCAAGTATATTGCCTCAAATAAACGAGAATGATCGTTAAAATAATATAAAAAATTTTATTTGATGCCATAATTAACGGTAAAAAAATTTTATCGTACCCCTAAAAGTACCAAAAAAATATTATTAGTTTAATTTAGATACTAGTTTTCTTTAAAACATAGTCAAGTTTACTTATATAATAAGTCATAGAAATACGAGTATATCGAATTATAATGTAAGATAACAATACCTTATCAAAGCTTATTCTAAATTATCAAAATAAATCAAATCAGCTTCACGCTGTATCCCGCACACAGCAGGGTAGGCAGAGGGAACCTAATGTTAAGACGCTCCGTTCCCCACTTTCCGCCGAGTTCTGGAGGCATTGCGTGTTGAGTGCGGAACTCAACGCCGCGCTTTTGCCTCGACACCGGAGCGGAGATATTAAAATATAAATGTAAGTAAATATTTTATCTCCTCGAGTGGGGATCGAACCCACAACCAGTCGATTTTACAGTCACATTCTGTGCCCCTGCGCCACGACTGGCCTCAATCTATAAATTATCAAAATATTTATAGTATACATAATTAATAATATAAAAAAATATATCAATCATAAATAAGTTCACATATTATGTACATATATAACAAAGGAAAACAAGTATAAATGATATTTATAATAAGAGCATACCAAAAGATGAATAGCAACTGAATTGATGAAATATGAATATGAATGTTTTTCCCGACTGCTAAGGAAGGGTTAAGTTTTTCGCGCGTATCTTGTATGTATATATGTAATATTCTTTATTACCTCTTATCTCCAGAACCGCTGAACGGATTTATATAATTGAGGTATCGTTAGATTCGTATTAGCAGCCCAAGATGTTCTTAGATAGGTGACGTTAAAAAAAATAATCATGGTGGCTGTGGGACGCCACTGGACTTAGTGAAAAAAATTTTTCGTTTCGAATACCACAATATGGGTATCAAATTCAAGAGCCCAATACGAGGATTTCAAAAAGGTATATCATGATTATCATTACCATGATGAATCCTAAAAAAAGTGAAAAATAAAAAAATATTTATTAAAACAAAAACCCCAACTGCATTAAACTAAAAATAAATTAAACAACATAATTAAACAACAGTCAGGACCTATAAGTAATTCTTTAATCAATAAAATCTTTACCAGGAACCTCGTATAATTTAAAGAGGTGCCTACTGTTAATCCTAATAAACTATTGGGCTTGTTTAATTTGTTTTTAGTTTTATGCAGTCGGGGTTTTTGTTTTTATAAATATTTTTTTATTACTATCGTTTATCGGAACAAATGAAAAAATGCACACATCCTAGATTTTTTTTAGCTCCACACTGTATCCTGTACATGGCAGGGTAGGCAGAGGGAACCTGGAAATCTACTGTAAAGACATTCTATTTACCGTTAAGACACTTCCGTTCCCCACCTTCCGCCGAACTCTCGAGGCATTGCGTGTTGAGTGGCGAAATTCAAAGCCGCGCTTTGCCTCGTTACTAGAGCGAAGAAATGAGAACATTAAATATTTTATCCTTCGAATTTGAATCGAGCCCACAACTGTCACGTGTACAGTCTCACACTTGTGTCCATGTGTTACGACGTTCTCAATCAGATCCTCGATTTCTTCTTAATTTGAGAAGATATACTTTACCTGGGTAAACAAAAATATATATAACATACAATTTACCTACCCCAGATATGAAATCGAACCCACATTATTGAAATGTACATTTTTATTTAATTTTTCTAAATAGTTTTGAATTGTTAATCAAAATAATGACTACCTTTTCGTTCTGGTAATTAACAAGATTATTTATAAGATTATATCTTATAAATATGTATACATATGTACATATCTAAATAGAGATTGCCAGTCGTGGCGCAGCGGCACAAAGTGTGACTGTAATACCGGCTGGTGGTGGGTTCGATCCCCACTCGAGGAAATGAAATATTTACTTAAATTTATATTTCCATTTCTTCGCTCTGGTATCGAGGCAAAGCGCGGCGTTGAGTTCTGCGGCAGAAAGTAGGGAACGGAGTATTTTACACTAGGTTCCTTCTGCCTACCCTGCTGTGTGCGGGATACAGCGTGAAGCTGATTTATTTTATTTTACCTAAATAGAGAATATTTTGATGGTAATGCTATTATGGTTATCAAGTGCCTATTGCGGTGGGTTCTTAGTTTCTAGGAATATCGTATATGACCGTTTCTACAATCTACATCTTCCTACAATACCATAGCGTACTTTTCGTAACTGCAAAAGGTTTTTTTAGTTATTAATATTTCACTTTATCTCGCACACTGTATCTCGTATTTAGCAGGGTAGGAACCTGCGACCCTAGTGTTAAGACCCCACTTTCCATCGATTCATCGAGGCGCCATTCTCGATTTCTTCTCGCTCTTCACGAAAGCGAGGAAAATAAAATATTAAACATTTCATTCAGAATTGAATCCATAACCCTCGTGTTTACAGTCGCACGTTTGTGCGCCTACACCACAAAAGCCTTATTACCCTTGATTAATCATTTAAGCAACAAAAAGTATTTCAGGGTGATATAAGTTGTAAAAAACATACAACTTTTAATTAATCAACTAAATAATGAATGATTTTTTTAAACAACGACCTTATCGTGAAACAGTGGCTGACAGTGACACTCGTACCTACACGTGATGAGCCCTTAATTAAGTACATTGTATTTGGTAAACACGGTGTTAGGTTCCGCGGTTCTGCTTAGCACGCAATATCTTTAAACAGGACGAAAAATAATTGACCTTCCCCAATTGCCGATTGATGGTAAATCCTAGTATGATTAATGAGGTATGAACAGCTAAGTAATTGTTAATTGCTTTTTATTTTTTATAATTAGCAAAAATTTACTTACAGTTAAGTCTATTAAGATTATAAAATGTACTTGAGCTTTCAATAATAAAATAGTTTAAAATAACATTTATAATAGAATTTTATTAATTTACTTTGAAGTGAAGTTAGTGCATATATGTAAGGATAGTTTTCAAAGATGGTTTTTTGTCTAATTATTTGATTTTATAGTTTTATAGTACTGCTAAGAAAGGGGCATGTTTTTCTCGCGTATCTTGTATGTATGTATTGTTAGCATAAGTTATTTATAGTGTAGTAATAAGTGTCACTATAATTACGAGTACGTCATTTGATATTGTTTCCATTATCGATTGTATTAAGTGGCGGTAGTGTGCTGCGTCTTTTCCGGTGGATTTCCAATATAAGCACAAACGACACGGCACTCATGTTCATTACGTTCTAAGATATTGTCAAGACAACTTGTCATTACAATTCATATTTCAATATTGTGACTACGAGAGTATATGCTGTCTTAACAAGTGTAAATA
>JAAIXJ010000101.1:406795-609661 GCA_013403705.1 Heliconius hermathena
GCGGTAAGAGAGGTAGGAGGAGACCTCGGTTGACCTTCGAAAACACAGTATCAAAGATACTGGAGGAAGGTCACGTAAAAAGCATGAGAACCCCCCGGAGGGCATGTATAAAGAGATTCATGACAGTGGACGAGGCGAAAGAGGTATGTAGAGACCGTTGCGTTTGGCGCTCCGTTCTCTCTGACTACCCCACTAGGGATAAAGCGTAAAGTTAGATATTTAACATATATATCATATTAATCAATATTAACGAAAAACAATAATGACACTTGGAACATCGACGGGCAAGAATAGCGTGCAACAACGACGTGCAACAAAAACGCGCAACTACGACGTGCAACGAGAAAATACGGTATTCGTGCGGTCAAACTCGGTTAATGTCGTAAAATTCCAAATTTTGAGGAAAACTCATCGTTTACCTTTGCCGATATATGTTATGTACCATTGTATATCTTAAAGAAGCCTGAATTTAATAGCAGACATGTTTTAATTCGAATAACTAACTTTTAACTTTCTAAAATCCGAAAATATCGAAAATCCCGGTTTTTTGTAAAATTAAAACCGGGATTTTTAAGACCTATATTTGGTCCGATATCCCGGGATTTTTGAATCCCGGATTGCGACCCCTAGTGTATATAACAAGTGTAAATAAATTTATTGTAAAAGCTGGATTTTGTGTCTGATTTGTTGTTTCGCCCGACAGTATGTATGTAATATTCTTTATTACCTCATATCTCCAGAACCGCTGAACGGATTTACATGATTGAGGTATCGTTAGATTCCTATTAGTAGCCCAAGTGTTCTTAAATAGGTGACGCAAAAAAAAAACAATCATGGCGGCTGTGGGACGCCCTTGGACTTAGTGAAAAAAAAATCGTTTCGAATACCACAATATCTGTATCACATTCAAGAGCTTAATACGAGGATTTCAAAAAGGTATAACATGATTATCATTACCATAACAAATCCTAACAAAAAAGTGAAAAATAAAAAACTATTTATAAAAATAAAAATCCCGGCTGCATAAAACTAAACAGAAAATAAACAAGCCCAGTAGCTTATTAGGATTAACAGTCACAATATAGAGTGGAACTAATTGGACTGAAGTGCAATTTACAATACATATAAAAAACCGAAATGTCAAAATGTATAGGTGTTGTATTTGTAGTTATTTTACTGTTTTGTTAGTTGTATAACTAGTACGTCCAAAAATTCAAGTTTGTTAATCATGAAATTGGCTTGGAACTCTCAGTGGGCGAGTCCGACTCGCATTTAACTGGATTTATTTTAAATACATATACATCGTTATTTATTCGATACCTAAACACAAGCACACTATTTATTTTAAAATTTGGTCTGTCTGTCTTTGGCTAATCTCTGGAACAGCTGGGCCAATTTTCATGGTATTTGCACTATCCGATAGAAAATGTTATAGAGCAGCATATTTATTCAGTAATTCTCATGGGATTTACACGGGAAAATCACATCTACTATGCACGCGTAACCACCGCCTACTTATATAGATATGAAATAAGTTATCATTTTTCTATTAAATACGGTATTTGTGAGAGCATAATCAAATAAAATATAAAAAGGCTTCAAGTATGTTTTACTAAGTGTAATAAGAATAACAGTATTTATACCTCTATTAAAGTAACCAAGCTATTTTTCCTAAATATACCTAAATAATATTTAAAGAAGCAGTCGAAGCCGCGCAGAGCCACTAGTTTACAATAAAATAATATATCATCATAAAATATTTGGTCTATTTTTTTTTACAATATCTTAAATATTATAAAATTACGAGATAAAAAAATCTCATAAAATTACGCTACACGAATATACGCTACACGAATTAAACGATTAAATTTATAATGACTGTTACGCTATTTTATTTTTTGCCTCCGTTCTGTCGCTGTTTGAATAATTTACCAGTTTCATAGTTACGTACAAATAAATAATTTTAAATATATTTATGAGCATTGGTTAGATTAATTTGCTGTAAAATTTATGTTACTTTTTAACATAATAAATTAAATCAGCTTCACGCTGTATCCCTCACGTTGCAGGGTAGGCAAAGGGAGCCTAGTGTTAAGACACTCCTTTTCTCACTTACCACCGATTTATTCGAGGCATGGGGTGTTAAGTGGCGGAACTTAACGCCGAGCTTTGCCATGATACCAGAGAGAAGAAATGAAAATATTAATAATTCATTCCCTCGAGTGGGGATCGAACCTACAACCGTCGCGTTAGAGTCACACCCTTGTATCCCAAATAGCTGACTGTATATACCGCGATAATAATTCTTAAATTGATGAATGTTATTTTATTCGTTTGATTATAAAATATTAAGGAAAATTATAACTTATTCAAACTGTTTTTTATAATACTTAGTTAAGTCGTACGTATCTATGTTAATTTACTTTTTATTTCTTCATTCATTATTTAAGAACAAATATACATTATATTTTTGTGCTTAAGCCGATGTTATAATAGTATAAAATTTTGGATTTAAATAAACGAGACCATAAAAAATTATAAAAACTTGTAAAAGTTAATCTATTATATAATTTTACTTCGAATCTTTTCTAGATATAATTTTTGTAAAAACATACGAGTGAAAAAATTGTATAGTGAACGGTGTTGAGTTCCACCATTCAATGGCTCGATAATTCCGCGGAAAATGGAAAAAAGCTAATTTTTTTTTTTATTTTGAGATCAATGTTGGGATGCTGTTTTATATAATTTTATATATAATAGATAAATGAAAACGGCATCTCAAGATCGATCTCAGATTTGAGATCAATTTATAAATACAGGTCAAGTCAACGCAATTAAAAATACGGTCATTTACGCATCGTTTTTGCTGAATTTCGTATGAAATGCCTCGCATAACCAAAATCTATTATACCAAAACCTATTTGGATTTTATACAATTACCAAGAAAGGAAAAAAATAGAAAAGTGAAAATACTTTTTTTTGTAGTTCATTTGATACAAAATTAGTACACATGACCTTAAACATTAGTTTATAATTTTTTATAAGTTATTCTTCCCTATGACCTACAATCCTAAAATTGATATGGAACTCTTTGGGAGAGTCCGACTCGCACTTGGCCGGGTTTGTAAATATAATAGTACGGTATGTACACATACGGTGAACTCATCAGAAAATAAAATGATTAAAGGTCTTATACATGAACTCACTTGCAAAATGAATAAAAATAGATGTTGCTATTTAATGCCACTGATATACTTGTAAGTACTAAATAGAAGGTAGGTACCTACTCTAAGCTAATTGACAAAATTAACGTTTACTTGTTACTTTTTCTTTAAGTAATTTATATAAAAATTAATTGGTAAACTTGAAAAATGTTTGCATTTTTTATATTTTGCTTGCATTTTTTTTAGTTTTTGTTAAAAAACCTTAAAAATATTATATAAAAGAAAAAATATACAATAAATTCTTGGTTAAGCAAGATCTGGTTGATGCTTTTTTTGCCGAATGCTAATAAAATAAAAAAAAGGAAGACAAATACGTGTGTTTGTCCAAAATAAAAACAAGCATACTCATTTTACTGACTTTATCATTAAAAGTTATCATCCACATGAGTACAAGGTTAATATGTTATTGGCAATTTACATGAAATGGAAAGTTTGGTGTTAATTAAGTAGAATTTGCAATTCTATGCACCGGTTTATATTAATAAGCAAAATTACATAATTATATGGCTTAAAACTAGCTGGCGTTCCGGTCAATCGTCATATATTTCATACTAGCTTTTATTTGCGGCTCCACTAGGATTGCCAGATGGCCGAAAAATCAGGGATGTTCCCGAAGTGTTGTGCGGTTTTCTTCCCTCTCGGAGTTTGTAAATACTAATTACAATCGAAATTTAATATTTAAGCTTTAAATAGTTATTACATAATTGGAATGATAGACTTGCCAAATTGAAACGTATCCTTTACTAGGCTTGTGCACCAGTCTGCCAGCCAGTTAAAACATGAATTAAATATTTAATATAAGCTTGTTGTCGTCATTTATCCATAAATATATTACAATGTCTATTACTAAATTTTAAAATAGTCACGATATAGATATAAAATTATTTTACGAGGCTTTTTCAATATGGGAATGTAAAAAAATCTTATCTTAAATCTATCCTTTGAAATTTGAGGCGACTATACTTTAGCTTGAGATTGGTGATAGAAGTTAGCTTGTTCGAAATAAGATTTTCTTATTTCGAACAATTAAGAACAAGAATTACTATTTAAACCTATTAAATAGTTATTGTATGTATTTAGTTCGCTAAAAATATAATACATATTTATACGCGCATACTATACTATATATCTTGAACTTTAGAAGTAAATTTTTAGATTTTTATAAAAAAAAACAGCTTCACGCTGTGTCCCGCACACAGCAGAGTAGACAGAGGGAAACTAGTAAGACACTCCGTTCCCCACTTTCCGTCGATTTTTTCGAGAAAATGCGTGTTGAGTGACGAAAATTAACACCGGGCTTTATGCCCACCACGGCATTTCTGGCACCAGCTAGAACGAAGAAATAAAAATATTAAAAATTAAATTAAATTAGCTTCACGGTGTATCCCGCACACAGCAGGGTAGGCAGAGGGAACCTAGTGTTAAGACACTCCGTTCCCCACTTTCTGCCGAATTCTGGAGGCATTGCGTGTTGAGTGGCAGAACTCAACGCCGCGCTTAACCTCGACACCAGAGCGAAGAAATGGAAATATAAATTTAAGTAAATATTTCATCTCCTCGAGTGGGGATCGAACCCACAACCAGTCGGTTTTGCAGTTACACCTCGTGCCGCTGCGCCACGACCGGCCTCAAATAAATATAAAAATAATAATTAATTCTCTCGAGTGGCGATCGAACCTACAACGGTCGCGTTACAGACACAGCCTTGTGGGGCAAAAGGCGCCAACGACGGCCTCAGATCGTTACATAACAATAAAAAAAAATATTGCACTTACTTATATAATTAAGGTCACTTTCACGATTGCGATTTGAGATACTAAGAGAACTATATATTTTTTTACATAACTAAGGCTAATAAAACAAATTAGGCTTAAAACTACTTAACTATGTTTACAGTAGTTAAAAAAAAACTATAATAAAAACCACGTTTTTGTGAAAAAGACTACAGAAAGGGATTTTTTTTTATTTGATTTAAGAAAAGTGTAAAAAAACGGTGGGTATTTGTGTAATGATTTATTGACAATTTACAATCGTATCCATTTTTTCACAAAAACGTGTTTTTTTTTAAATTGTAATTTATATTTTATAATTTTTTCATACTCATTTTAGTTATTGGTCCGTGAAAAGTATGGAAAATTTTAAATTAATCCGAAGTCGGTCAAAATCGCGTTCAAAGATTTCGTTACCAACATACATACAACCGAAGCTAATATAAAAGCGTCTAAAAACGTTCGTTAAGTTGCCGAATCCTTTACTACTTAAATACTTTATTTGAAATTTAGCAAATAAAAAAAAATAATGCTTCTTGAAACTGTTATAGTATCACGAATTTAATTTTTATTTATATTAATGTAATACATATCTTATTATTTAGCTTATGATATAGACATTTCTATATACTAACGCCCAATATTAATAACCTATCTCCAACGTCAATCTTAGATTGTTTCATATATTTTTCAATCTAGAGATTGGATAGATGTATGAAACAATCTAAGATTGACGTTGGAGATAGGTTATTAATATTGGGCATTAGATGTTTTAATAAATGTTTCCTCTTTTAAAAGCAAAGTCCAATAGGTATATATTAATAAGTTAATAATTATAATTGTTGAATGTGAGTTAGGTAGTCACATTCAACAATTATAATTTAAATGTGAATAAGAAAATGACTATACCTACTGGTATCCGTTAATTATTATTATTTATTCGCATGCACTCGGTGTAAAATTGCTTGAGAATTATTATGCATTTTTATATTTATGGCTTCTTCACAACAAATTTAACTTTATTTTTTATATCAGCTTCACGCTGTATCCCGCACTCAGTAGGGTAGGCAGAGGGAACCTAGTGTTAAGACACTCCGTTCCCTACTTTCCGCAGGGTTCTGGAGGTATTGTGTGTTGAGTGGCGGAGCTCAACGCTGCGCTTTGCCTCAACACCAGAGCGAAGAAATGAAAATATAAATATAAATAAATATTTCATTTCCTCCAGTGGGGATCGAACCCACAACCAGTCGATTTTTACACTTTGTGCTCCTGAACCACGACTGGCCTGAAATTTTACTTTATTACATATAGACCTATAAAGTACATTCTATACCTATAATACAATAGTGGGTTGAATGGTAGCAATAAATGTTACCAATTAATTAGAATATTAATGAAGAAGTTTTCTTATTAGAAACACCTATTAAAATAGAATATATTATATTAATAATGAGATCTGATAGTATCCATAAGAGAATTAACGTATCAATTTAAAAATATCAGTGCTCTTTTCATTGTAATAGTTATTATATTTTTTTTAGCTCTGTTCCCATAAGAACACTTCCGTTCCCCAATTCCGCCAAATTTTGGAAAAATTGCGTGTTAAATAGTACAATTCAACGCCGTCCTTTGCTTTGGAGTCAGGTGCCCGCGCCTTGCTTGCTCTCGCTTTCGCTTTGTCGCCTTAGAGGCCAGTCGTGGCGCAGGTGCATAAGCGTGTGACAATAAGCGCGAGAGGTTGTGAGTTCGATTCCCACTTAAAGAAATGAAATATTTAATATTTTAATTTTTCTCGCTCTGGTAGCGACGCAAAGCGCGGCGTTGAATTCCGCCACTCAACACGCAATGCCTGTCCAGATTTTGGCGGAAAGTGGGAAACGAAGTATCTTAACACTAGGTTCCCTCTGCCTACGCTTGCTATCTGCGAGATACAGCGTGAAACGTTAATGAGTAGAAAGAGAAATGAAAAAAAATATATCGAGAAGTAAAGTAATTTACAGTTTTTTTAAATTAAAGAATCGCCTTAGATATAATATAAATAATTGACTTGTAAATAAAGGCATAATAATTTTTGTTAAGAGGTTCTAGGAAAACGTGTTTTTTAAATTTCATAACCGGTAAGAGACGTGGTTCACAGGTTAAAATAATAAAAGTGTCATAATACAATATCAATATCTATAAAGGATAATTTGAGACAAAATAAATACATTGTTAATATTTTATGAGAAATGTAACGATTAAAGCTCGGTTTCCATCGCGAAATAGAATTGAGCGAATTTGCTGCCGCTTTGGACTATTTTTAAATAAAAGAGGTTTGTGGTTTTTGATTAGAACTGGGAGTTCATTTCAACTCTTACTGTCCTTTTCCCCCACTATTTAGTGGTGGAAAAACAAGTTTACTCATAACAAGAAGTTTACTCTTGTGAATTCAATGTTGTCGTTAATGGGCCCGCAACCAAATTATAACATACAAAACTCTTTTTTTAATTTCTTTTTTAGTGGAAAAGTAAATATTTTTAAGTAAATTTTACTTAAAAAAGTCCCTTCTACATAAACATTACCCGCTCATTTCTCTTTCGCTGTGGAAAATGGGCTTAACAGCGATTTTTGTTAGGACTTATTTCGGTCTTTCTTCTCCTTATTTTAAAAGAACAAAGTATGGCGAATAATTTAATCTCCATATTTTTTCAGGGGATGATTTACACACGCGCTTCCCTACCTGGTGATTCTGTAAAAACCACTCCAGGTCAATAGTTTAAACTCGCCGTAACGAGTACACTAATTACTATACACCACACTATATTTAAAGGATGGAAGAGGGAACCTAATATTAAGACGCTCCGTTTCTATTTTCCACAAAATTTTCGAGTCATTGCGTGTTGAGAGGCGGAACCCAATGCCGCGCTTTGGCTTGTTACCAGAGAGCAGAAATGTAAATATTAATAAAAAATAATTTATTTTCCGTAGAGGGAATCGAACCAACAGCCGTCGCGTCTACAGTCATACGTTAAGTCACTACGCCACGACAGCCTCAACACTATACTTAGTACTTATCAATATAAAATGATAAGACTCATAATTTTCTTTTTCTTTTTTTTTATTCTTTAATTTTAAATTCATCGAAATTTATAAATATTTGTTCACTGTCCATTAGGTATTGGGTTACATTCCTTTATATTTTTTTGATTTTTGATTTTTGTTAACGTTTGTGTGTTTATTATTTAAAGATTTTATTTAATTTTGCGATAATAAACCCGTGAAATATTTAAATAAGTGAGGTCATTTGAAACTGCTACAGAATATTAGAAAGTGAAAATAAAACCAAAAAATATATTATTTTAAAGTGGATTTTTTTTTCGTGTAATTAATAATTATTTAAATATTGTTTCTTGTCGTGGTTCGATTTGTTGAAAATATCATCTTAAAAAATGTATGATTTCCTTTTTTTACATAATATTTTCACACGTGAACATTCACGTTTTCACAATTATATTATATGGAGGTAAAAGGTAGATATGGGTAGTTCTACAAATTAAAGAATTTTGTGCGGCTCGGCCGAAATATATATGACAAATTGTTTTAAACTCATTTATTTCCTTTGAATACTATTATTTACAACTGTTTTTAGTTGGTCACTATAAAGTAATAAATATTTACAATTATTTTCTGAACGAAATTACTGTTTAAAGTGCAAAATTCTCAGCATCCTGACGTGTCCCTCGAACGAAATCTTGTTCTAAATATGTCGTGATTTACTTACTTCAACATGAAGGTCATAATTGAAACCCAAATTGATATATTTACAATTTTATCTCACTAGGGACAATAAAATAGTAAAAAAAATTCTCAAAACTTTTTACAAAATCGCCTTTACATTTTGTCCCCACCATTTCATATCAGGATCCTGTTCAATGTTAAATCAGTGAATATCCGATATTCTATTTGTCATACGCTATTGCCGTTCAGCCGAGTGAATCCTACCACGAAAGAGACAAAGAATATATTTTATCTGTACGCACATAGCGCGTTTTTTAGCCAGGACGCGTCATTCGACAAGAGAAGTAGCGTCAAAATCAGTCAAGTTCACAGTATCCTGGTAAGCATTTTTTTATGAAATAAAGAAATATATGTATAATTATAGCGTTTTAGTGCGTAATTTGATAACACGGAGGCTTAGTAAAGCGTAATTTTGGTTGAATGTTAGAATTCACGTGTTTTTTTTAAATATTAGGCAAAAATTCTCAAGAACCTGGTCTCAGGATCCTGTTTAATTGAGAACCAAAGGAGCACCAGATGGCGTGGGCTCCGTATGCAAAAGAACTGCAAATGATGTCATAGCATGTCCAGGTGATGTTACTAACCTGACTAAGTTTTGTGGTGTCGTTCAATGTCGCTGTCATGATGTAGCAATTTTTATTGTTTCTAAAATTGAATGAGAAAATGAAAATATTCATTACGACTGATCAACAAACAGACTTTAATTGCTTTTAATGGTATTCTCAAAGTCCACCAAGTACAAGGTAGTTGCCTTTATGCCACAAAAGCTACAAATGAAATCCCTGAGCTGTTTTTGCAACGAGGGTATAATAGAATAGAATATCTACTAGAATATCCTGCAAAATCAAGGCAAATTTTTGGTGACGTCTATGAAAGGGAGGTTTCACAGTAGATTGAAAGTACAAGTCCGTATATTATCAACATAATTAAAAAAAACTCAACCAATCAGCGTGATGATATAAGTGCTGCAAGTAAGCTTACGTTAAATTTGGAAAATCCAGAGGTTTTAGCTACCATGCCTTTTGCAAATTGACCCTACTATCCTTTTCCCAGATCTATCACAAGAGACATTAATACAATAAAAAGATGATAGAAATGTAAAAAAACAAAAGAGATTAAAAGAGATTTTACATTCTGTGATTTAGAATAACCTTAATAAAAATAATGCTCAATGATCATTTGATGAGTAATTTCCTGTTCAAAACTGTTTAGGTGTAAGTATCCAAGCCATGTTTAAAGTAAAATTTTATTAGTTACTTACAAATTCATATGAAGAAGCAAATATAATAAATAAATGTTGATTTTAATATTTTTTTGTGTTTTCTCTCGGCTTTCTGGTGACATACTCAGTTTCCTGTGCTTTGATTTCTTTAAACGACCATAAATCTAAAACTATCAAATATTTTGACTGTTGCGCTTAGTATATACTAAAGGACGTTGCACTCCTGTTATTAGAATAAATTCTGCGACTAAAATGTATAAAAAATGTCAGGCCGAAAACAGATCCATTTTCGTCCTTACTTTGTAGAACTACCCATGTATAGTATGGATATATGTTTTTATTTTTACACGTTTACTTTGACGTAATTAATTAATTATAAATATATACTTGAGACAAGTCGTGGCGCAAGGGCACAAGTGTCTGACTGGAAACGCGACAGGCTGTGGGTTTGATTCCCACTCGACGAAATGAAATATTTAATATTTTCATTTGTTCGCTCTGGTGTTAAGGCAAAGCGCGGCGTTCAGTTCCGCCACTCAACATGCAATGCGTCCAAAATTCGACGGAAAGTGGGGAGCGGAGTGCCTTAACACTAAGTTCGCTCTGTTTGCCCTGCTACATGCGGGATACAGCGTGAAGCTGGACATATATATTCTTATGACTTGTCATTCATAAAAATGTTGTTCATAAAAAAAAGAATGTGTATTTATTATGGTAATAAGTCGAATTATATTTGTTTCAATGCGACGCCCTTAATGGGAATGGGAAAACCGGAGTATAAAATACAAGGCAACAAATTTTCCATGTCTTAGAAGCGAAATGATGATGTTGTATGGAGATAAAAAATAAAGGTAAAAAGAAAGATAATAAACTTAATTGGACGTTTATATAAAGATAACTGACTGTAACCAGTTATTGTATTGTTGACTTGTAACGTACCTATATATTATACATATTTTCTCCGGCTACAGTAATTGAAATTATTTAGTATTAACAATGTAAGCATAAAAAAACCGGACAAGCGCGACTCAGGCTCGCCCACCGAAGTCTCGAGCTTTTACTGAAATTCAAGCTTAACTTAGCTAGAGCCTTTTCATCTGATACCTCACTTGAACTAAGGGCTTTAATACCAAATTTTGATCCTCTCTTAAGGTCAGTATTTTTTGGAATTTAACCAGAAATGTATAGTGTTCTGATTTTTTCCTGTAGCTAGCACATACAGGTAGTACTAGACTACCTGGATATGCTAGGTGCCAAATTTCCTAATTCTAGGTCAACCCGAAGTACCCTATTCATTTTGATTCTCTTTATAGTGTCGAAATATGCGTTTTTACAATGTAAACGGCCATATTTTTTTTAAAGCAATGCAAAAATATGATTTACGGACTTTACTACTTCACTTTTTAGGATCCCGTACATTTTAAGGAAAAAACGAACCCTTATAACCCTTGTCGTCTGTCTGTCTGTGTCTGTCAAGAGCTTTAATCTGAGGAATTCTTGAAAATATTAAGTTGAAATTCAAACCATTTACTCAGATCTATGGTCCGATGAGTTGCTGAAAAAATCGTATTTCTACATTTATTTAAAAAAAAGATATGGCCGTTTATATGACAAAAAAAACGCGTATTTCAACACTATAAAGGGAATCAATTTATAGGGTACTTCCAGTTGACCCCCGACTCGCACTTGTCCAGCTTTTTTTCCATTAAGATGTACGAAATCCTAAAACAAGAAAAAACCTTATATTATACAGTGTTGAGGTAATCAAGTAAGATATACAGTACACTTTTTGTATTGAATACATTGTAGCAAAAATAGCATAATAAATAAAAATACTTTGCCATAATTATGTTCAATTATCTGCCTCAGATGCAAGAGCAAGGCCAGCGCTTATCAAGAGTTGTCCTAGTTAGCATTGTACAGTTGTTTACATAGGTAAACAACTGTACAATGCTAAGTTATTATATAATTATTATATTATACTTTCATTCGTAAGCATCGCATCAGATATTATCTTACTACTTTGAGAAAGTATAAATAATTTAAATGTTAATTTCTCTAAGTAGGAATTGAACGACGAACCATTTATCCTTACAGTCCGAATGTATATGTTGATTTTTTAAAAGATATTTTTTTTGTTTTTTAACCGACTTCCTAAGAGGATTTGAAGATTATTTTTTTACCTCGGAACTTTTGACTGGGTGAGCCGATTTTGTTGATTCTTTTTTTAATTTGAAAGTTAATGCGTAATTTTAATTTGGTCCATTTCTGACAATGGACACCGTAAGAAAATTGCATAAGTCTTAAAAATTTATAATACATTAAGTATGTAAACGACAAATGGACGAAGAACTTAATATCCCGCCAACCAATTCCGATGATTCTTTTTTTATTGGAAATGGTACACTTCAAGGGTAGTTTAATAAAAGTTTGGTTAGGTTCTAATTCATAATCACGTTCTGATCAGGTTGAAATTAAAGAAGTCGGGTTTTTTTTTATTAAAAAATATTATTACGTAGAAATTTTAAAAGATATATAATTATTACGAATTATTCCCCTAGTTTCTTAAAATAAAATATTATAATACCTAAGAAACTTACCACTCATGACACATTCTACGATCCTGATCCTATACTACGCAGTTACAGTGGGTTACATCGAAGATATTATTAATTAACGTAGCTTCTGAGATTAACGTTTTATATTGCATTCGCTTAAAAAAATGTTTGATTACAACAGATAGATAAAGTATGGGGTGACTAAAAAAAATATTTTTTAAATCCAATAGCAAAATCCTAAAAAGAAAAAATAAAGTCTAAATAATCTAGTAGTTCATCAGGATTAATTAAAATTTAATTAATATTAAATTTAATTAATTAAAATGGGTCCTCCATTTTAATTTTACAGGGCTCCTTGTGATTAATTGATTAAAGAATAGGTCTCGACTGTTAATGCTAGTGAACTATCGGGCTTGTTTTTTTTATTTTTTTGTTTTTATGAAGTCGGGCTTTATTTTTTTAGAATATTTTTTTATTTTACCCTTTTTTGTTACGATTTATTAACTTTCTAATTAGGATTACACAACGGAAAATATCATAAACTTATTATTTTCTTGAGGGAGCTAATACCGCATGTGGATTTGAACCCGCTCTAACAGGTCACTATCAGTATGCTATAATATTATTGCTACTAACTCACGTAATAAGAGCAGACGGCAATGAACATACTATAGAAAACCTGTTATACTCGTAATTAACATAAACGGTTGTTGAAACCTCGGTTGATCTTCGAAAATACAGTAGGTATCAAAGATACTGGAGGAAGAACAACTTTAAATCGTTAAATATATGGTAAATTGTTAATTAAAAAGGAAAAGCTATGAGGCCAGTCACGGCGCAGGGCCACAAACATGAGACTGTAAACGCGATAGGTTGTGGGATCGATTCCCACTCGAGGAAATGGAATATTTAATATTTTCATTTACTCGCTCTAGTAATGAGGCAAAGTGCGGCATTGAGTTCATCCACTCACGCACTGTTTCCAGTATTCGGCGGAAATTACAGGACGGAAGTCTCTTAACATTAGGGTCCCAGGTTCCTTCTGCCTACCCTTCTACATGCGGAATACATCGTGAAGCGTGAAACCAAATAAAAATTAAAAATTATGAAAGGTACCTAACAATCTTTATTCAATACCTATTCAACGATGCTCCACTTAAAATAGTTCTAGGATTTATTTTTTCATTATGAAAATTTGGCGTATGGTAATAATAACGAATGCAAAGTTGAGAAAAAACGATCGATTTTTCTCAACTTTGCATTCGTTATTTACGAAGTTTTATATTACTACAAGGTTTTAGGTGCGGCTTTGCTCCCGTTGTCAAATGAAAATCCAATCCAAATCTATAATATAAGCAACTAAAATTCAGAAAATCCCAACTTTTCTCGTTTCCGTAGAAATTTTGAGTGATCCCGTACAATTTCTAACCTAGCTACATGCCAAATTTCAACTTTTCAAGTTCATTAATTTTCTTTACTTTTAACATTTTTAAAGTGTTATTCCACACTTAGGAAAGAAAAATACTTATTTAGAAAACATACAACGACCACTAAGCCATACGTTCTCCAACGTATGGCTTAGTGGTCAGAGCGCCTGGTCGGTTTCCAGGAGGCGCGGGTTCGAGTCCCGTTTTCTAAAGAAGTATTTCACTAGTTTTGTTTGTGCATTGTCTGTCAGTTATAAGTAAAAATAGTATCAGTAAATATAGATAGTGGTTATTACTTCTATTCTCATTCTTATTTGCCTTTATTATTCCACAATTTTTTGCCCTTATATAGTTTATAAAATAATTTCCACATGATTTTTAAATGTTGTTAAACTTGAATAAGAGAATTGCTTCGGTTTGTGACCGAGTAAGTATTACTTAACAGCAATTAAGTTAAATGGCCTCAATAAGATCAGCTTAAATCTAATTTCAAGATCAACAACTATCGAAATTTCTTTTTATTTTTTTATTTGTGTCGTTTTTTTTTGTTTTTTGTCGATGTTTTAATCTGAACGTTCCATTTAATATTCAGTACTTAAATAAAATAAATGACTAAGTTAAAATTTTTAAATTTGGAGACCTTCGCCTCGATATAAAAAATCCTTACAACAATATAGTTTACGTTTTACCTCTAGCACAAATATAAGAAAGCACCATTATGTGTGTTATTATTTTCTTTTTCCACTGCTTGGAAAAAAAAACTGACATCGTAATATATAGCAGATCCATCCGCAGCTTCGCCCGCTTGAACTTGGTGATTATTTGTTTAATAAAATGAAATGTGTTCGTGTGTGACAAAACATGACATGACGTCACTCGTTTAGATGTAACCCATCTGATGTACCTGCCGTCAGAGTTATCTCGAATACATAAAATGCGCCGTCAGCCATGCAATAAAAATATCTAAGAATTATGTGGACATGACAGCCTACAGGCGAAATTCTGGCTTCCAATTCTTTTAAAAAAGTTATATAAAATAAAATAAAAAAAATATAATATATAAGACTTGAAAGCTGTTTATTAATAATCAGAATCTCCTCTGTCATAAACAGGTAGGGTTTATCTCACAACAAGAATTGGATTCGGAGGAATTCAAATGAAATCAAAAATATATTTTTTGTTTCATAAGCTTGTTATAAATAATGACTAGCACTTTTGAATCGTTGAGCTACAAAAAATTACAATTTTTGCCAACTACAGGAAACTACCTATCTATAATGTTATAGGCAGTTCAGAAGAAAACCATCAAGACACTGGCTCTTATTATGTGTGACTACATATTCACACTTTTATTATTTTAGTATACGTCCAATTTACATGCAATAAAAGCCGAAGATTATCTTAATTAAATTTCCTTGATGATAAAGTATCTTTCGTTCGTAAGTTTCAACATATATATCAAACAAAAATCGATGATATATCACTTTACAATTTTCTATAATTTTTTGTCACAAAATGCCTTATTGTCACTTATTTATAACAGATAGATATAAGGTGTCGCGGACTTTTGTTTAGAACTAATGAAACAGAATATTTATGCATAATAATATGCTTTCCTTATTATTGTTATTTCATTATTTGAGGCTAACTAAGACTAACACCGTAATGTTATAGCCTGTAGCACTTCTGAAGAATGCAGCTTTCTTATAAACCAAAAAATAGTTAATCGGACTAGTAAATCCAGACATTTTAGCGTGTAGACAAACAAACAAACATACAAACGAATAAAAAAACTCTTCCGCTTTATTATATTAGTATAGAAGTATAGATAAAGTATAAGGGATGGTCAAAACAACCCATTGAAACCGATAAAGAGTAATTACGAGTGAAAAAACGTATTTTTATTTCTTTTTTTATGAATAAATAAATTATAACAAAGAGCTCACTAGCCTACTGTTTCTCCTAAGAAGTGAATCATATGTAGATTTCGGTACCGATCTATGACTGTTCTGGAGAAATTTATTACGGAGAATTCTTGAATGCAAAATGTCAATGGAAGATCTATACAAAAAGTATAGATCATAAAATCGGCATTATCATTAGCTAGTGCATTTATAACACCTCTCCTCGAACAGCGACTATTTCTAGAGACTGGGTAGAGTCGCTGAAATGTTATCATATTCTACTCTTATCTAGTAAGGTCGACATCTGAATTCCGAGGATTCGGTTGAACTTAATATCTGTATTTCCTTATTATTCATTTTTTAATATATGATATATAGATATTGTGGCGGCACTTAATAAGATAACATATCCGGGATTCTTGAAATGATAAATGCTATTACTGATTAAAGTTTATTCAATATTTTCTTTTTGATAAAGATCATCATTGGTATTGAAGTTTTCGTCTCGTTCTCGTTGAGTTGCTTGCTCATCAATTAATGCTTAGCAATAAGTTGCTGAATACTCTTCATGAGGCTCATAGTCGGGAGTTTGTACACAAAGATAGAACTTATCCAACTTCGAGAATTCTGCCTTGTGTGGCATGGGCATTCCGCCTGTACTTATAGTTATCTCTAGCAATTGCTACGAAGGGTAGGGAAGGTATTACTTGATAATTCTTATGTGGAACAAGTAATAATTTCAGATTATCTGACAAACACCAAAGAATTTTCGAATTTATTAACTCCTTATAACATTTTATCGACGTTATCGCCTAATATTAAAAAGTCCAGTCCAGTCGAGTGAGAAAGCGTTGTCATTCACAAATGTGTTAAAGTCTTAAGTTGTTGAAATTTGTGCAGTCGTGTAAATTCTGAAAATACCGAGTTAGTTCTTGATTGTAAACTACTGTTAAAAGCACGCCATGTTGCTTGATAAACTTTAGAAAAAATTGTAATACTTAAGGCTATACTGTCCCTTAAATGATCACACTGAACTTCCTATCTTATATTAAAAGCTTCTACTAATCTCAGATATTTTTCAATTTGTACTGTGAAAATCATTTCCTTATCGGATGTCTCCTACTTAGCTTGACTTGTAAAATATTAGTTTATTTACTTCAGTACGGATTATCTTATTTTTTGGCAAAAATATGTACGGGATAACTTTGCCTTGCTCTGGTAATGAGGCAAAGCGCAGTGTCGAGTTCTGCCACGCAGGCTTCCAGAATTCGGCGGCAAGTGAACAACGGAAGCGGTTCCCCATACATGGTTAACACTAGTTTACCAGGTTCCCTCTGCCTACTCTTCTATGTGAGAGATATGGCGTGAAACTAAAAAACAACATTTACTCAATACCACGATGATTAGTTTTCTCTTTGTGATTTTGTTTACAATGTCCTGTTGTTGGAAATAATCTTTACATGTTCTAATTCGGTTTTTGTTAAAACTTGTCATGTTAAAAGTTCATACAGGAACGTTCGAATTTGTCGTGAATGATTGTATTGACTATATATAAGGATACAACCGAGTGAGTAATCGTTATCTTTATTTCGAAATTTGCACATTCTTTAATAGCACTAATTAGATCGTTTTATATTGATCTTTTATATTCATATTATTCCGTTGTTCCGGGTTCAAATGATTTGTACGAAAAGGTGAGACTAGTTCTTTGATACGACTATAGTTAATACTAGATTTTTTTTGTAAGTTAAATAATTTAGCTTTTTCGCCAAAACCCAGATTATTTACAATTGTCATTATTACACAAACTCCTACCGCACAATTAGTAGTCACTTGCTTCGGAATAAAAAGCTGACGGTTAAGCTTTTATTATAGTTAACAAAAGATAATCGGAGATCTTAAACTTTTTGACTACTATAAGCTGGAATAATATTCTCATAAAAATTACAATTACGTGAAATAAAAAGAACATTCTACACGTAATAACTCTAAAGTTCTTAGATTTTTTAATTATTTTAAAAAAATCAATATTTGCCATTAGTAAGCTAAGCCAATTAAATTGTCGAAATCGTTATGCTTATTCATTTCCTGAAAATATGGTATTGCAATTGAATAGTTTTCTCGAGAAGTAGCGTGAATATAGTTCATTTGAAATGGGTCGTAATTACAGGGAACCTCTAAAAAAATTTGATACATCACCGGGGCTTAAGGTTAGGTAGGCTGTATTAAGGCTGCATCGCGAATTTGTACGTATAGTAATTTTAGTTGTATCTGTATGTTGAGTATTTAAATTTGTCTGACTTCTAAAGTTTAATAAAGATCCTGAATTTTTGTAGCATCTATGGTAATAATAAAATTACACAGGGTACAGAGTACAGGGTACAGGGTACACAGGGTGTGACTGTAACACGACGGTTGTGGGTTCTATCTCCACTCAGGGGAATGAATTATTATTTATTAATATTTACAATTTTTATATCTGGCACCAAGGCAAAAAAGTTGAGTTCCGCTAGTCCGAAAATGGGGAACGGAGTGTCTTAACACGAGGGTCCCTCTACTTACCCTGCAATATGCAGGATACAGCGTGAAGCTTAAAAAGAAACTTTAATGGTGGATAATGTCCTCTTTCTTTAATTCTACACAGTTTGATGGACTCATATACGTACATTCATGATTATATATAGTATTGTAGTGGGTTCGATCCCCACTCGAAAAGATGAAATATTTACTTAGATTTATATTTCTATTTCTTCGGTCTGGTGTCGAGGTTAAGCGCGGCGTTGAGTTCTGCCACTCAACACGCAATGCCTCCAGAATTCGGCAGAAAGTGGGGAACGGAGTGTCTTAACACTAGGTTCCCTCTGCCTACCCTACAGTGTGCAGGATACAGCGTGAAGCTGATTTATTTATAGGGTTGGATGCTGGTGCTAGTATGGTCTAACACTGCCATATGTTACAGTGGCTATCGCCAATAATTTATTAGCTGTGGATTTTCCGTGTCCCTTCGTGGAGGTATTTAAATACATTGCTTTGCTTCGGTGCTGCAAATATTTCCTGAGTCCTTCCTTACAGGTAGAGAACAGGTTAATACTTTGTTAGAAACGGCATTCCAAACGAGTTTTTTACCTTTGGTAGTTACATCCAACTTTGATCATGGAACTTCTTAACACGACTTTTAAAACTTAAGTATTAAATATACAATAATCTTACTTAAGATAATACCACTACTAGCTTAACTTGTAATTATTACACAAAAAATAATTAAATATTAAAATTGGGACCTTCGTAGCGAAGGGACACAAGGGAAGGGCAATGCAAAGCGCGACGTTGAGTTCCGCCATTCAACACGCAATGCCTTAAGACTTCGGCAGAAGATGGGAAACGGAAGTGTTTCAATGGAGAACGAATAGGGACCCGTTGGCTGGCTACCGTGTTATATGCGGGATATAATCTGAAGTTAGAAAAACATTTAAGTAATAAAATAGATTTAACATAACAGTAATCAATCACATTTTATTTCGTTTTTCTTTTTGTTGTACTTTGCTGGCTATTAAAAAATCTTAGTATTAGTCCATCTTAGGTGCTTTTTTTATTGACAACTTGACTTTTCGGTGTATAATAAATTATGATACAACTAGCGACCCACTCGCGGCTTCTCCCGCGAAATCATTAAAATATTCTTGTTTTAAAGACTATTAATATGAAAAGTTTAGTACCTTCGGTTACGTCACCGTTACTTAAATAAATTTTTTAGATTGTTATGGCAATAACAAAGAATAGCTTATGACTTGACTTTGTACCCATCTAATAATAATATGCCATTTTTTTTTATTTCACGTTGTTTTTTTTACTTTTCAATGCTTTTCAAGCGAGTATTTGTAAAAGACTCATTGACATTAGCTTTTGCGTATTTGTAGAAAATTTCTTAGACATAATATTAATGTTAAATCGAAAAAAAAAATATATATATATATATGAACATGTACTACTGTAATAGTGTACCTAGAGTAGGTACTTAGATCTGCATCTTAGGTACCGCTTACCTATATAATACGTAATAAAAAATGAAAACATATTTCTATTTATTGTTACAGTCAGAAAACCGATTTTAAAGAATGCTTCCGGTCTCTTTAAGTCTGGTCAACTTACTGCCATAATGGGACCATCTGGTGCTGGCAAGACGTCACTCCTAAATGCATTAACTGGATTCTCGTAAGTTATTCTTGTATATTTTGAACGATCTCATTTTTTTGTCTTGCGTCCTTATTTATAAGATGAGTGGAATAGAATTGCAATTCTGAAGTTTTTATTCCTACTTAAAATAAATTATTCAGACGAGAAACGTTCTATTCCGGTTTTGTGTTATGTCTATTAACTTTGATAAAATATTTCAAGTATATTGCAACTTATTTTTATTATATAAAATAAATTAAATTTAATAAAATAAATTAATGATAAAATATTTCAATTATTTTTATTGCTTATTTTTATTTAGTAAAATAAAAAACTCAATTAATGCAATAATTAAAATTAATTATTCCACTGAATTATTATTTATCAGGGTAAAAGGAGTACAAGGCAAACTAAGAGCGGGACATATAATTTGCGAATTAGATAACAATGAAGTACCTTTGGAAACTTTAGAGGCATATAGGAAAAGATCCTGCTATATATTACAAGATGATAGACTCAATCCTCTATTTACAGTTAGAGAGCTCATGCAATTCGCTACAGATCTGAAGCTTGGCAACTCATTACCACCAGATATAAAAATGTCAGTTGTAAGTATTCTATTTTAATATTATTAATATAATATAAGGTTAATATTATTGATATAGTATAAAATATAATATATTAATATAATATAAGGTCAAGAAGCGTCATAATAAAAGAAGTGAACTGAACTACATAATATATTATAAGGCTGACCAGTTTGTATAGTTGATCATTGAACGCTAATCTCAATAATAAACTAAAATAGAAAAATAAAATAAAATAAAATAAATGAAATATTTTAAAAAGACAACTTAAATGTTGCTTTACTAGTCTAGTCCTTGATGTCCATGAATACGCTGGTTAAGGTTGATGGAACGCTTTTAAAATGTACCTAATTATATAAAATAATTCTATATATTAGATAATTAATGAGGATTGAGGCCAGTCGTGGCGCAGCGGCACGAAGTATGACTGTAAAATCGACTGGTTGTGGGTTCGATCCTCACTCGAGGAGATGAAATATTTACTTAAATTTATATTTCCATTTCTTCGCTCTGGTGTCGAGGTTAAACGCGGCGTTGAGTTCTGCCACTCAACACGCAATGCCTCCAGAATTCGGCAGAAAGTGGGGAACGGAGTGTCTTAACACAAGGTTCCCTCTGCCTACCCTTCTGTGTGGGGGATACAGCGTGAAGCTGATTTAATTTTAATTTAATTTGATAAATAGATAAGTAAACTTTTAATAATTTACGTATAATTTGCTTTATTTTCATACATACTGCATTATTTAGCTTTCAATTTTTTTTGTAACCTTTGTTATATTTGCGTCATATTTATTACAAACCTAACATTGAATAGGCGTGATGCAAATTTATACTAACTTTTTTTAGATTCAAACTGTACCCCGCACATTGCAAGGTAGACGGAAAGACTTTAAGAACCTAGTGTTAAGACACTCCGTTCCCATTAAGACAATTCCGTTCCATTTTTATTTATGCTTTTTAACTAAAATGATCTAAATGATTCATAAACTTTTTGGAAAATTGCACATTTATTTTTGTATAATCGCTCAATTAAAATTTGAAGCAATAAATGCACTCAACGTTTTTTGCCATGTAAATGGATTTTTTGTCTTACACACATTTTGCGAGTTCAATACACTTATTTATCTTCTTTTTCTTTTTTATCCTCGGTTTGTCCAATATATTACTAACAAACTTCATTATTATTATGACTGTTATGTATTTATGTTATTATTTTTACTATTATTATTTTTACTACATTTTTTTAGCTTGACGCCGTTTCCCTCACATAGCAGAGTAGCCAGAGGGATCATGTGGTCCTAATGTTAAAACACTCCGTTCCCATTAATACATTTCCGTTCCCCGCTTTGCGTTGAATCTTGAAGTATTGCTTGTTAGTCCACGCTGCGTTTTGCCCCGTTACCATAGCGAGGAAATGGAAATATTAAGTATGTTATTCCCCCCCCGAATGGAAATCGAATCCACAAACGTCGCGTTTACAGTCGCACGCTTATACTCCCTATACTACGAAGGCCTCAATATTATTATTATTTTATTATTAGGGTAGAGTGCCCCAAGGGTGCGCGGCTTGGAAATAATACGATATAAATCAAATAACAACGCTTCCATCGCAAACTCGAAATGTTTATTTCAATGACCATCTAATCAACTTTTATAAAATATATTAAAAATCAATCTTCAAGTGTACGTTCTTTAATTATAATTGTGGTTAAAGAGTTTATTTATTTCTCAAAAGAAATTAAACTAAGTGTGGAATAACACTTTAAAAATGTTTAAAAATATTTAAAAAATAGTTTCTCTCTTGCCAAACGATAATTCTTAGTAATTATCTTTGGGTAGCGGAAATTTGTAAAAATCTCCCTACAGAGATGCTAACAACATAAATAAGTTGTAACAAGCGTATAAAAATTTCGACGTAGCTTGGCGAGAACGCATGGCTTAGTGGTCAGAGCGCCTGGTCGGTTTCCAGGAGGCGCGGGTTCGAGTCCCGCTGCGTTCAAATTTTTATACGTTTTCTAAATAAGTATTTTTCTTTCCTAAGTGTGGAATAACACTTTAAAAATGTTTAAAAATACAAAGTTACTTATCTTAAATACATCGTACATAATAATAAATGTGAGTGTTGGAATCAGCAAACATAGTAAAAACAAAGAGAAAACAATATCAAATATTCAATAAACAGTATACACATTTGTAAGTTAAAGGGTGGGTATATTGTAATAATTTACCTTTGATAAAGTGAAGTAAACCCACATTTAAAAAAGTTACAATACAGGGTCGGATTCTATTTTATTTTTTATAAGATATTCCTTTCATTTAGTTTTAAAATTATAAAAAGTTTTAGATGTTTTTATATCTTGAGGTAATTTATTGTAAATTTGTGCTCCTTCAGAAATAATAGATTTTTTGCCATAATTGGTCCTTGTTTTTGGTAAGTATAAATTATTTGCATTTCTAAGTGGTCTTTTTGTTCATTTGTTTATAATTAAGATCAAGAGCAATAAGCCACTCTTGACATTACTTGTCCACAAGAGTATGCATGATACCACAAGAGTAGGCACGCTTGCATAAATCGCACTTTCAGATCCCGGTTCAGAATTCCGGTGTAGGATTCCTATGATGTACATTTATCACGCCATCATTTAGTATAAATACTGTACTGGATCCAATCGTCAACAATAGACTTTTTATAGACCTCCTTACATTTACAACTAGGCAACTGGGACATATCTATATTTTTTTCTTATTCTTTGGTGGGATTTTTGGTTTTCTAGGTGGTTTTTTTTATGTTTTGTAGAATTTCTTGGCTGTTTTATTCTTAGGAGCTTATTTTTAGGAGAGTACCTACTCGCAGTCATGCTGCACGTACTCTTGAGGAATGGTTTAATTCTGAATCAACATGGTATACTCATGGCATCCATTGGCACATTACAATAACATTTTAACAATTCATCAGCAATGACATGTTTTACTTAATAGAAATTTAAAAAATGAGGCCATTGCTGCATATGATACATTTGTTTAAAACTGTCAAAATATACTAGCAAAACACCAAAACATCGATCTTATCTTTTGCTTTCAAAATTCAATATTTTTTTGCGAAATTTCTATGACAGAATTTTTTTTTTCGGTATCACACAAAAAATAACTGAAGCGCGATACGCTATCAATCTTTGCAAATCAGATCTGAGTATTCTTTATCGTACCCTATATTATTTTACATATTATTATTATTTTACAGATGAATAATATATTATGCACCTTAGGATTGCTGGGCGCTGAAAATACAAGATGTTGTAATTTGTCCGGTGGACAGAGGAAACGATTGTCGATCGCCGTGGAGCTTGTTGATAACCCACCAGTCCTGTTCTTAGATGAGCCTACCACGTTGGTGATTTTTATGAAATAAAATCAGCTTCACGCTGTATCCCGCACATAGCAGGGTAGGCAAAGGGAACCTAGTGTTAAAACACTCCGCTCCCCACTTTCTGCCGAATTCTGGAGGCATTGCGTGTTGATTGGCAGAACTCAACGCCTCGCTTTGCCTCGACACCAGAGCGAAGAAATGGAAATATCAATTTAAGTAAATATTTCATCTCCTCGAGTGGGGATCGAACCCACAACCAGTTAGTTTTACAGTCGCACTTTGTGCCTCTGCGCCGCGACTGGCCTCTAGATATTTTATAGTTAGAATACAATTTTCAAATAATAAAACTGTACATTGAATATAAACTATAAAATATTCCTCTAGAGATATACGAGTACATATATTACAATGATTAGAAATCATATGTACATATCTATGAGTTTAGTACTTTTTACCTATCCGCCTATTATCTGCCGACAAAAAAAATGATCACAACTTGATGTGAAACCTCAAGGTCTCAAAGGAGACTGACTTATGGAGAAGGAGAAAGACTAGTTTATGTGGCCACTTTATAACTATACCGCTACCTAAGTGTTAATAATATGGTTTCAAAAAAATTACTTGGTATTATTATGGGCTATTACTGCATACATTACTTCACTAGTATCATTCTTTTTTTAATAACCAACGCCACGCAGAACTTAAACGTTAAAACTTAGAGGGTAATTAGAAAATAATAATTTAATAATCTACATATAATTTATTACTTTTTATATACATAAAAAATTATATATATAATACTTATTGTTTATAGGAATCGCTTTACCATCAAGTTTTTTATTTAATATAACGTTTCATTAGTAATTGATGCAATTTTACACTTCTTATAAAAACAACATGATGTGGGTTATACCTAATGACTTTTATGTTTTGCTAGTTAAGACTCTATATTCTGTGGAGTTTGTATAGCCAGTGATGACGTTAATTATGCATGGTATTTTAGATAACATATAACAAAAAAAGACGTATTTTTTTTCGTAATTATATGCTATTTAGCTAACATTAATTACTACTACACAAATCAAACAAAGGGATACAGCGTGAAGCTGATTTAAATCTTGTAAATTTGTTGTTCCGTAGGTGTAGTTTTAGGTCTTTTTGTTACGTATTTTCCATGCATGATGATGTTAGTTTAAAGAAAAATAAATGTATTTAAAAAAGAAAATATCATAAGAAAAAAAAATACAAAAAAAAACTTAGATTAGATAAATAAACATAGTTTTTTCTAAATATTACCTAATACCTACTACATACAATAGGAGGTCCAAGATGGAAGGTTTGCTCACAGCCAGCCCTCATGTGGGCTGCAACGTTCCATCCGCCACGCACCTCGAGAGTGCGCACTGATAAAGTCCCCCCCAAGGCGACGCACCAGTGCGTCCCCGTTGGTGTGTCAAGTGGCGACGAACGCGACGTTGGGGACCGCCATCCAACACGCCATGTCCGGAACGGCGGGAGGTGGAGGACGGAGCTACAAATAGCTACGTGGAATGTAAAAGGAGGGATGGAAGAAAAGATGAATGAATTATTAGATGTGTAGATGATAGGGATTTAGATATCGTTTGTGTGATTGAGACCAAGATTTACTGGGCATTCGGGTCGCTTTCTGGGCCGACGTACCAGAGAGCAAACTGGGCTGTCAAGGTGTAGGTGTTATTGTTTTCTCGATTAGTTAGTGCAGCGGTTAATAAATATTGATATACTTGGGAAGTATGTTCAGTAGAGATAAAAGATACAAGATGGATGTGGAAAGGCTGCTGCTGAAATTGCTGCCGGTAACAGGGTTAACGAAGCCTTAGCTGCATTGATGAGACGGCGAAACGTCAGCACAGCTGCGTGTTTGGCCGTACACAGTGCAGTGTTGTTACCGAGGTTGTTATACAGCAGCGAAACGTGAGTATTACAGAAGAAGAATAAAAGAAAGATGAATGCCGTGGAGATGTGATCTCTTAGTAGGATATGCGGAGTCAGCTTAGCTAATCGAATCCGCAATGAAGAGATACACAGACAGATGGCAGATACTAGCGAGGTCACGGTGAGAATGAAGAAGAACGTGCGTCAGCTGGTTTGGAAAAGTGAGTGGTAAGAGAAGTAGGGGAAGATCTCAGTTGAAATTCGAAAAGACATTATTGAAGATATTGGAGGAAGATCACGTAAAAAGCATGAGGACACCCCAGAGGGCATGTTTGAAGAGGTTGATGACAGTGGACGAGGCGAAAGAGGTATGTAGAGACCGTAGCGTTTGGCGCTCTGTTCTCTCTGACTATGGATAAAGCGTGAAGCTAAGTTAAGTTACCTAGTACAAGAGGCAAGTGTACTCATTCGTTCACTTATCTCGACTTTCCCTAAGAAGCCAAAATTCCTACTAAAAAAAATCGATTCTAAACTACGAAACAACCACAAATTACGCTCACAGATATCTGTAAGAATATGTGGTTTATAAACATTAATCGACTACATGCTAGTAGATCACGATTTCGCAAGTAACATCATGAGATACAGATAGTGCGCTTACTTACCCACTGCGTTTAGTTACGCCTAATAAGTTTATGTATAATTCGTCTGTACGGGTGTTCACCGACTTCTTCTAAATTGCTGGATGGATTTGAATTGATTTTTGGAATTGTTCTGAAAATATAGATGAGTAGTATTATATAATAAACCTACTAAATAATATGCAATCATGTTTTTATTTTATTGTGACACTGGACAAGACAACGTCTGCTGATAATATTTTATTATTTTATATAGAATTCTATATATTTACTTATTTTTTCAGGGGTCTGGATAGTTCAACATCAGCGCAATGCATTACAATGCTGAAAGGATTAGCTCGTGCCGGTAGAACAATAATATGTACAATACACCAACCTCCAGCGTCTATATACACGTTATTTGATCAAGTATGTAACCCAGACAAATTATTAAAATCATAATGTAAATAAATCTAATACACCTAGTTTTGACGTATTTTTTATGGAATTCCTTTTGTCTTTACATTATATTTAAAACCAATATTTTTTTTGTATTCTAGCATTTTAATTTTTTTAAGCATGGTCATTCGATATCGCTATAAAAGTCGGTGGGGCCACAAAGTAATAAAAATACTGTACGTGAGGCCGTCTGTGCGCAGAGGCTCAAATTGTGACTGTAACGCGATGGATGGGGATGGGTTCGATTCCCATTCGAGGCAATAAATTATTATTTATTGATATTTACATTTCTTCGCTCTGGTACCAAGACAAAAGCTCGACGCTGAGTCAAGCTTCTCAACATGCAATGCCTAAAAAAATCTGAGGAAATTTGAGAACGGAGTGTGCGGGATATAGCGTGAAACTGATTTGACTAGTAGTGACCCTGCACTTTAGCATCATACGAAATCTTAGATTTTTCAAAAATGTCAAAATGTTTTAGGTATACATTTTAGCAGAAGGTATGTGCATATACAATGGGCCCAGTGAGGAGACGGTACCTTATTTAGCCTCATTGGACTTCCATTGTCCCAAATATCACAATCCTGCAGACTATGGTGAGTGGAGTGAATGATTTCAATTACAAATTCTTAATTAAAAATATTTCATAAATATTATGAAATACTTTTTTAAAACTATTTAAAAATCTGAAAATAAATGAATGTAGATATTTAACAGCTAATATATCATTCGGTATTAACAGTATTCAATTAGTAAGAAAAAATATATCTTGCATAAAATACTAGTATTAATTGAGTAAAAAAATAATTTTGTAAACACAACTATTAATTAGCATATATTTGCAAGTTTACCTCAAAAAAAATGAACAAGGAAGGTAAAATATTATCCTTTGATCTCTATGAAAAGAGTAAATGCATCAAAATATTTTTTCTCGGATTTTATTTACTTTATAAAAGTAATTTTATTTACAGTCTTGGAAATAGCTAACGGCGAATATGGAAATTTCAATGATTTTTTAAATTCTAAAATACGCAGCCAACACTATTTCGAGAACAAGCCTCCGATACAAAATATAGAAGAACCTCCATTATTACCCTGTAGTAAAATGAATATTGCTGTGAACAAGCCTCATGAAATGTATAAATTTAGTGTTCTTTTTAAGAGGTGTGTTATGCAGCAATACAGAGATTGGGTAAGTTAAATTTAGAATATTACATACTTGTATTATTAAATACGAATATTTTTCCGAACAATCAGTACCTCCAGTCGCATTAATCTCAAAATTTACTCATTCTATATATTTTCTTACGAAAAAAAAAAATTTTTTAGTAACTAATTTAAATCAACATTTTAAAATGTTTAAAATATTAAAATACATCGTTGCCTGGAAAATAACTGCCGCAAGCAAAGGTTGCCATCATTTGGAATATTTTATTACGATTCCGTTTGACTGAGAATAGATGATGAAATGCGCGGTTTGCCTTATGTTTTAAAGTAAAATATTGTAAAATAGAAGGTCAATCCTAAAATTAATGTTTATTCTAGCTGTTCACCTGTTAAATGATGATTTTAATCATTAAGTACATACAAAAAACTATTTAAACATGAAATCATCCTTATTTTTAAAGTGAAATAATGAATCCATGATTTAAGTCTTTGCTAAATCTGTTTTCTAAATACAAATAAAAAATTAACTTAATTTGTCACCCTTCATTATCTTAAGGAAACTTCATTTTCTTAAAAGATCGATTTTTGTAAACATTTATTTAATTAGATAATTTAGTCATTTTAAAAAGATAATTCAAATGAGTATTAGTATTTATTATTTATTATTGAGGCCAGTCGTGGCGCAGTGGCACGAAATGGGACTGTAAAACCGTCCGGTTGTGGGTTCGATCCCCACTCGAGGAGATGAAATATTTACTTAAATTTATATTTCCATTTCTTCGCTCTGGTGTCGAGGCAAAGCGCGGCGTTGAGTTCTGCCACTCAACATGCAATGCTTCCAGAATTCGGCAGAAAGTGGGGGACGGAGTGTCTTAACACTAGGTTCCCTCTGCCTATCCTACTGTGTGCGGGATACAGCGAATCTGATTTGATTTTTATTTTTCAATTATTTTCTAATGCAAAACGTAAATATAATTAATGTTTAATATTATATATTTTTCTCTGAGGACGAAGAGAGAGATTGAGAGTTCATAGAAAAGGTAATTTTCCATATTTTGTTAATTAATAAATAAAATATCTGCAATAATTGTCACCCTTCATTATATTAAGGAAACATGATGTAATTAATACGAGTATCTTATAATGGATCGATATTTGTTAACATTTATTTAATTAGATGATTTAGTCATTTAAAAATGATAATTTAAATGAGTATTAATATTTAGAAAACAGATTTAGCAAAGACTTAATATCATAGATTCATTATTTCACTTGAAAAATAAGGATGATTTCGTGTTTAAATAGGTTTTTGTATGTATTTAATATGATTAAAATCATTATTTAACAGGTGAACAGCTAGAATAAACATTAATTTTAAGATTGATCTTCTATTATATAATATTTTACTTTAAAACATAAGGCAAACCATGCATTTCATCGTCTATTGTCAGTCAAACGGAATCGGAATAAAATATTTCAAATGATGGCAACCTTTGCTTGCGGCAGTTATTTTCCAGGCAACCATGTGTTTTAGTGATGAGAAAAAAATAACCTTTATTTTGATATATAATTCATTAAAAAACACATGAGTCCAAATATTAACATTGAGTGACCTATTTAAAGCAGGCAACCCTCAGCTTGCGGCAGACTGAGAGCTGGTAACCATTGTTTTTCCAATCCCTTATGCGATTTTCTTTCAAATGATGTGCGATTCACATAAAAACATATGAGTGCAATTTTCTCCAAAAACGAGTTACGAAAAACATTAATTAAAGATGATTGCGGCAGGATTATTTTAGGCAACCCTGGTGTAATCTACTCTACTATCATGTATCATTCTTAAATATAAGTTTCATTTGAATTACTGATCCCTACAGATTTAACAATACACCAACAATAATGCCTAATTTTGAAAATAGAACTGACAAATTTCACTAGGCCCTTGTTGTTGCACATCTGTGTTACGGCATGCGCTGCGATCATTTATTATATCCATATCTTTGCACGTTACCAATACAGAATGACACTTTTCTATAATTACTAGCAATTTCGAGTAATTATCTTCATTAGAGCTTAAGATCCTATTTTATATACGTAATTATACTACTCACTTACATGCATATTATACACAATACAATACAATTAACTATAAAAAAGGTTTAAATTTATATGTTTTTCATTCTGGCGACACAAGCAATATTTTAAAAGAGATAGAAAATAGAGTTTAGATTAATAATAATAAAGAAATACCATTTTCATAGTGAAAATTGTGGCTCTCGACCTCGACAAGGCCGAATGTCTTATCATACAAAAGAACGTAATAATATATATTTTTTTTATTTTCCAAATAGGCCCCAAATTTACATGTATATGCCCAAGGGCTCCGACGTGTCCAAAGACAATATTAATTGATTACTTTATTAAAAAAACTCGTTTGAATTTTATTTTTCAATCACAAGACAAACCAGTTGGGATCACGTGTGTCCATAATAGGCGTAACGTAACATAGTTTTAGTACACTTTGTCCGGTGTACATTGTATTATAGTATAGTACAATGTACATCGAACAAAGTATATATTTCTAGACCTAGTATCCTAGTATCCTAGTTCCTGGAAGAAACAAATGGGTTTATAAATCTATATAGTATATAAACTAGTGTTTATACGAATAGTAGCTGTATTTATGTAAACATGTGATAATGTCTTATGATAACTACTATTTTAATTGCTTCTAATTAATTATAAATATTTTATTACATTCTTAAACGGGTAGAGCGTTTATGAATATTTAATTAATTCATTATTTATGTATGTATCATAGCAATCTCAATAGTTTGTTATCGAACTCCTCCGAAACGATTAGATCGACTTTTATGAAATTATAAAACGTTTCATTCTTTTAACGCAAGCAGAGCATATTCTAAGAATATGTCGCAGGCCTTTTTTTATATCCCTAGGTAAAAACTGTTTTTTTTATTTGTAATAAAAAATATATTATATTTTAATGATTTGGCATACGCATAGCCTCAAATTTTTACTTTTCTACCACCAATCCCCATTCTTGAATAGTAAAATTAGTAATTTTACTTTTATTATAATTAATTGATATCAAGTCTGTATTGCAACGTTGAAATCCTTCTTCAGCACTGGTCTATAACTCATTAATTATGAGGCGAGTACAGGTGTCACCACTCCTCCGGCAAATAGTACGGACTAGCAATAAGAAAGAAGCCGGTCTCAGTATCTCTCTAAAATTTTCTAAAGCTCCCTTTTTACACACTTTCGGCCATTATTATTATTTGTTGTCGAAACGTATCTACGGCGCATGATTTCTGAATAACTGCTAAACTATTACAAATATGAATATGGCGCCTCTTCGCAGTGTTTTTAGCCTAATCAGCATGTTTTATTAATATAAAAAAAAATTCTTTCCGAATATATCCGAATTAGAGGAGTCGTAGTAGGCCAGTCATAGCGCAGCGGCAAGAATTGTGTGACTGTAAAATCGACTGGTTGTGGGTCCGATCCCCACTCGAGGAGATGAAATATTTACTTAAAAACTATATTTCCATTTCTTCGCTCTGGTGTCGAAGCTCAGCGCGGCGTTGCGTTGATGAGATGAACCAAAACCAAGGACGAAGGAAAAGGAACTAAGAAATGTTGACAAATAAAAAATTGTCATTTCATGGCTTTCATAATTCTACGTCAACGGAAAGTACCCTGTAGGATTGGATTATGCTGCGAATGTCATAAAAAAATCTTTTGATTGCGTTGTCTTAGAAGTTTTATTTATTTCTTTGCTCCAAGGTACTGTAAGTGTGAATATCTTCTAGATACCATTACAGGTCCTTGAGCAGACAGTCAGACGGACAAAAAAGTGATTCTATTAGGAATCCATTTTTTATTTCTTTTGTGTCATGGAACCTTAGCGAAAGACCTTCAGCTTGATAAGTATTTCCTGTCAGACACAAATCCGGGGTCAGGAACAGATAACGTGAAATCACACCAGCCATACATAAACAGCGGAATCAAAAAATATGGATGTAACATTTTAGCAAAAGTTGTTAGACCTTTTTAAAGTCGAATAAAAATAATAATATAGCGCCTCAGCAGAAGGTGGTGACCAGGCTGATAAGCGTTTTTTATTAACATATTAAATAAAAAATCTAGGATCAGGAACTCTTAATATGGAGCGCTCGCATATGTAAAAAAAATATAGAATTGTAACGTGTATACGTACGTAGGCCAGTTGTGGCGCAGCGGCACGAGGTGTGACTGCAAAACCGACTGGTTGTGGGTTCGATCCCCACTCGAGGAGATGAAATATTTACTTAAATTTATATTTCCATTTCTTCGCTCTGGTGTCGAGGTTAAGCGCGGCGTTGAGTTCTGCCACTCAACACGCAATGCCTCCAGAATTCGGCAGAAAGTGGGGAACGGAGTGTCATAACACAAGGTTCCCTCTGCCTACCCTACTGTGTGCGGGACAGCGTGAAGCTGATTTGATTTATTATAACGTATATGTCTCCTGGTCGGTTTCCAGGAGGGGGGGGGTCGAGTCCCGCTACGTTCAAATTTTTATACGTTTTCTAAATAACTATATATGTCTCCTGTCCAAAAATTGTTTGACTCGATATTATATACACTATTTTTTTTTACATAAAAAAAATTACGGGCCCTTGACATTTAAACATCCAACGCGGAGCTCTAAGCACTCCACTACAGAAAATACGTAAAAGTTACAAAACCTACATTAATGAGGCCGTTGTGGCGTATAGTTATAGCGCAACAGTTATGGGTTTGCTCCCCACTCGGGAAAAAGTATTATAATTAATTAATATTTTCATTACTTCGCTTTGGCACCAAAGCAAAAGCCCGACGTTGAGTTCCGACACTCAACACGCAATGGTTCCAGAATTCGGCGGAAAGTCAAACACTAGGTTCCCGCTGCCTACCCTCCTGTTTGCGGGATACATCGTGAAGCTGATTTATTTATTTATTTTCATTCCGTATTCTGCTTATAGCAGGGTACGCAGAGGGGACCTAATGTTAAGAGTATTATTGAGGGGTGGAATTCAACACCGCTATATACCTTATGACCAAAGCGAGGAATTGAAAATAATTAACTACACCGAATGGGAAGCAAACCCACTACCGTCTCGTATGATATAATATTTCTACACTGTTTCTAAGAGGGTATATTAATAATGAAATATGCAAATGCATTGTAACTATGATGTCTTAAGATTAGGAAATGTAAATTTATTTTCCGAGCAGGACGTCTGCCTGGACTGGTATAATATTTTTTATTGTATTTTATATAGGTTAATAATTATAATTATTATATTTTATGATTTGGCTTAAACATGTATATAATTCAAGTTAATTACCAGTATTAGATAGATATGTCTAATATAATTAGGTATAAGTATACCTAATATTACAACAATAGACCTTTGCTGAGTAAAACATTTTGTCGTTTCATTTCCGTCCGTTTCATACATAATAATGACATATGATAGCATGTTGTTTTCAACAAAAAAATCAAGGTATAATTTATAAAATTATATAGTATTGAAACTGATTATGCTACCAAATTAAATAAAATATGTAGTTTTAAATAAAATAAATAAATCAGCTTCACGCTGTATTCCGCACACAGCAGGGTAGGCAGAGGGAACCTAGTGTTAAGATACTCCGTTCCCCACTTTCTGCCGAATTCTGGAGGCATTGCGTGTTGAGTGGCAGAACTCAACGCCGCGCTTTGCCTCGAGACCAGAGCGAAGAAAATGGAAATATATATTTAAGTAAATATTTGATTTCCTCGAGTGGGGATCGAACCCACAACCAGTCGGCTTTACAGTCGCACTTTGTGCCCCTGCGACACGACTGGCGTCGATGTAATTTTAGAATATTTGGAGGTTATTTAAATTATACTAAAACTACTGAGATCAAAAACATTAAGCTCACTTTGTTATATGTTTTTATTAATAAAAACAGTATGAATACTTCTTTAAAACGAAATTAAATTAAATTAAATATAAAATTTAACTATTATACTAAACTAGCTGCACGCTGTATCTCTATCGGGTTAGTCAGAGAGAACGGAGCGTCAAACGGTACGATTTCTGCATACCTCTTTCACCTCGTCCAATGTCATCAACCTCTTTATACATGCCCATGGCCTCCGGGGGATCCTTATGCTTTTTAGGTGACTTTCCTACAGTATCTTTGATACCCCCTACCATTCTTACCGCTCACGTTTGCAACATAAATCTTTTTTGTCATTCTTGCGTCACTCATTCTTTCAAAGTGCCTAAGCCAGCTGAGCACGTTCTTTTTCATTCTCACCGTGACATCCTGGCTAGTACTTGCCGTTCTGTATATCTCTTCATTGCGGATTCGATCAGCTAAGCAGACTTTGCAAACTTCTTAAGAGATCGCATCCCTATAACATTCGTTTTTCTTTCATTCTTCTGTAATATCCACGTTTCGTTGCCGTATAACAGCGGTATCAACACTGCATTGTGTACAGTATTCTGATCTTGTGTTCCATCTTTTCTTAATTTCTTTCCCAGTGACCAGAACCTTTGTCTTACTCGCATTCAGGCTTAGACCATTATTTTTACACTGTTCTTTTAGAGAGGTCGTATTCTGATGATGCAATGAACACTGCATCATCTGCGTATAGCAGGCAATTTACAAACAAGTCACCTACCCCTATGTCACTTTGTTTCACTCCTTGGAGACGATATATATATGTATACGGTTTGATTTCCACTCTAAAGAATCGCGCATAGCGCGTTGTTGTCGCCACTCAACATGCATTGTTTTGACGATTTGTCTACGTTGCAGCTTCAGCTAATAAAAGTAATATTGAATTACCCTAATTTTTATTTTATTTTGTAATTGATGGGTGTCAATAGCACTTAAGTTAAATAGACGCTATCGTAGAGCAGCTGTAAAGGATCTAACTAGTTACTATTGTGTACTCGATCTCCAGTCACAGAATTATAATTAAATTATTTACATTTTCCTTGTATGGCTAGATTTTAAGATAATTGAATAGAAACATGCTAATTGCATATTTATTCTATAAGAATTGAAATAAAAAATATTCTCATATAAAAATACTCATACGTCATATTTATTTTGAATTTACGTTTAACTTTTTTTATTGATAAGACGTCTTCTCATAAGAGTTCTTGCTAAAGGCTCTTCCTCTTGTTCACCTTTTACTAAGGCGCTATACGAATATTTTTTTAACCGACTTCCAAAAAGCTTAATAACATTTGCTAAAATACCACATCCATATTTTTTAGAATTTCGCTGGTGTGTCATAATTCGACTTGATCTGTCCCTGATCCAGGATTTGTATTTGATGAAAAGCGCTTATGAAGCTGAAAAAACGGAACCCTTATAGGATCACTTTATCGTCTGTCCTTATGTCATGACCCTTTTTGCGTTGTGCCTGTCCGTCTGTCAAGAGTTTTAAAGAATCCATGAAGGTATCAAGCAGGAATTAGTATTAAATGTATTTATTTATTTATTTATTTTACTAGGAAGCCAACGTTACATACTAGGACCACAATAATTTACAAACATTTTTAAATATTTTGATATAAAGTATGTCAAAATTATAGGCTAACTTTACATATGTATTCAAGTTGTTGCTCACATTTAAACTAATAAAATTTTTTTTTGAAAATATTCAAATATTTTTAAACATTTTTAAAATGTTATTCCACACTTAGGAAAAAAAATAGTATTCTCTCTTGCCAAACGATAATTCTTAGTAATTATCTTTGGGTAGCGGAAATTTGTAAAAATCTCCCTACAGAGATACTGACAACATAAATAAGTTGTAACAAGCGTATAAAAATTTCGACGTAGCTTGGCGAGAACGTATGGCTTAGTGGTCAGAGCGCCTGGCCGGTTTCCAGGAGGCGCGGGTTCGAGTCCCGCTACGTTCAAAATTTTTATACGTTTTCTAAATAAGTAAATATTCAAATATTCAGAGTATGTGCAAATGAAAATGCAAATGAAATGAGCAAAGAAAAATCAAATTTTTAAGTGATTGCAATCTAACGATTTTTTTATGACGTTCGCAGTGTAAGAAAAACCTACTACCCCAGTAATACTTATTTAGAATACTTATTTAGAAAACGTATAAAAATTTGAACGCAGCGGGACTCGAACCCGCGCCTCCTGGAAACCGACCTACAGAGTACTTCCCGTTGACGTAGAACTATGAAATTTGGCAAATGAGTTGGCAAAATTTTGGTAATTTATAAGTATTTTTTTTCAGCTTCACGCTGTATCCCGCACACAGCAGGGTAGGTAGAGGGAACCTAGTGTTAAGATACTCCGTTACCCACTTTCTGCCGAATTCTGGAGGCATTGCGTGTTGAGTGAATAGAAACACGGAGAAAGGAATATAGGCCACCCGTAGCTACATTAAACTTCATCGATCAGTTTTTATTACTTCGGTTAGAGGAATTCGTCAGATATTAATATATATTTTTCGTAATCCTTGAATTCCCTTCAAAATAAAAGAAAAATAGTCACGCTCGGGAATGTGGAGATAACGTTTTTTAACCCTCCTCATTCTTTACGTCACTCTTAAATTGTAAGATTAGGAATATACATGATGAACCATGTAACTAACTCACTCTACCTTAATCTGACGCGCTCGAGAATTTCAGAACATTTTTTTTTTACTAACCTGATCCTTTATCCTAGACGGGCGGTCATATATATGTGTGTCATATTTAGTGGTAGTACTTAACCGAGTTCAAGGAATTCCCCAGTATATTAATCTATCGCGCTTTAGTAAATCCCCAAATCCCCGCTAGGGCTAGCCTACCACTATCTATTCTACTTCTTCTTCTATATAAATAAAACTATCACAAGTACATATATACGCTAACAAACTTATATTTAATAATTTGCATCAATTTTTAAATATAAGTTTGCATTGTATTGCATTGCATAACAATTTAGAAATTCCATTATAAAGGAGCAATAAAATAAACAAAATACCTTGGGAAAATGACAAATTTGAACAATTAGAAATTTTATTAAAGTGAAAACTTTTTACGGAATTATTTTCTAATTGTCAATCACGACAAAAAGAATTCATTACAACTGGTAATTAATTGTTTTGCAGTTTCAGTGCAGTTTTATTAGTCGTCATATTTGTTTGTTTTCAATGTATTTAAGCGGTACACTTTGATTGTTTGGATTTCCAATAGCAACATTCAAATTAATGTGAATTTATGTTGATGGATTCATTGATTTATTAGCGTTTTATATATTTTTTATTGCTATATTATTCTATATTATTTGAGTTTTCAATCCTGCAGGATTCCGGTATTTGCGGGATTGAAAAATCATCATCCCGCATCATTCATTCAAATAATGAGACGTAATACTGCCATATTCTAAGCTCTTCTTCGAATATGGTAAAATATATTATATGATATTTTGTTTCAGACTGTAACCCACCTAAGAATAATATTACACATAGCAGTCGGGGTCTTAATAGGCCTGTTCCACGATCATTCTGGCAGCGATGGCTCAAAGTCTTTCGGCAATGTCGGTTATCTGCTTATATCCTGTACGTACCTGTGCTACACATCGCTGATGCCTGGAGTACTCAAGTGTAAGCGATGTCCTTTCTTCGTTCATTCTTTTGTTTTTAGATTTAAACTATATGTATATACTATGATATAAAATTTCATATATATGGTTAAATACATTTTGTCTTTTGTCCAACTTTTTTTCTTCTTAGTCTGGTTTTAAAGGTGGAAAATTAACTTCGAGAAAAGGTAGCTTGATGGAAATAACAAAAATGACATAACATTTGTCAATTTATATTTTTAGAAATAACGTAATGATATTTCCGGCATTGTTACATTTAGATAAAAAAAAACCAATGCTATTTCATTGTTTCAAATAATGATAATCGCTTAAGGCATTTTGACCTATGACTTTGAAATATTCATAAGGAAAATACGTAGACATTCATAATATATTACTCTTACTACGTCAATGGTGGAGGTAAATTATTGCCGTTGTAAACAGTCACTATTATAACAACATGGCAGGATTTTCAAGTTTTATGATAAAACATGTTCGGCACTGCGTAGTTTAAGCATATTTCCTATTTACATTAGGAATATTTGAACAAAAAGTATCTCAAAAAAAAATTACAGTTATTAGTATTAATATTTAACTGTGATCACTAACTCACACTATTTTCCATTTTATATAAAAAAAATGTTTTAAACTTTGAAGTTAAATTATAAATAAGAATATACATTTTATTCTAAACTAATATTACACATTGTAATAGTAGCTATTGGCTTATTATTGTATTAAGAAACTTTACCCTTGATTTAGAAAATTCTTTCTAGGAAGGGTTTCTTAGAGACTTACATACGAATTAGTAGTGTTCACCCAAACTAAGACCATCAAGAGCGCCGTACACGACAGCATATCAAACGCTGTCGTCACATTAACAAGACATACATACATAGTGCATATGAGGGTTCCGTGACTGATATAGTGGAATACAACATAAAAATGACTATTTCCTTTAGAGATAATAAGGAAATAATGATATTATCAAATCAAGTGTAACTGCAACTTAATTAACGTGGTCGACGACCAGCATCCGTCCGTTTTATCAAACACAGAAAATTACCTTTGGAAGGACTCTTCTAGTCCTTCAAATACTGTAACATCCATTAACATTGACGAGTAAAAACTTTTGACTCACGAATGTAAGATATGCCTAAACTTAACTTAGCTTGACGCTTTATCCCTAGCGGGGTAGTCAGAGAGAACGGAGCGTTAAACGCTACGTACCTCTTTCGCCTCGTCCACTGTCATCAACTTGGTCATACATGGCCTCCGGGGGGTCCTCGTGATTTTTATGTGACCTTCCTCCAGTATCTTTGGTACTGTGTTTTCGAAGTCTCCCTTTACTTTTCTTACCGCTCATTTTACCATCATAAATGTTTTTTGCCTTTCTTTCATCACTTATTCTTTCAACGCTCTTCTTCAACGTTCTTCTTCATTCTCACCGTGACATCCTCGCTAGTACGTGCCATTCTGTGTAACTCTTCATTGCGGATTCGATCAGCTAAGCTGACTTCGCATAATTTACGAAGAGATTGCATTCTCTCTGACTACCCCGCTAGGGATAAAGCGTGAAGTTAAGTTAAGAAGTTCATCTTTCTTTCATTTTTCTTCTGTAATATCCGCGTTTCGCTGCCGTATAACAGAGACGGTAAGCTATACTTACATATACAGGATGGAAGTGTCAGCACCACTTTAAATGAAAGCACAGTTTTAACTACTGTATAAAAGCCTAATTGAATAATAAAAAAAATCTCAAAAATAAAAAAGTTATTTTATCAAACAAAATAAATAATAAAATTATTGTTGTAATATAAAACGCCCTTTGTCAAGAACGACGCACGCACACATAAACCTATCAAAGAGAAATCGCCGTATACGCCTCATTCCGAAATGGAGTCGTAGGTATTGACGGCAAAGTTCTTTGCCGTGTGATCCCGGCCTAGAATAGGATCATCCTGGTACTGGTGGTGTCGTAAGAGGCGACTAAAGTACGTGTGGTAGAGTCACGTCGCCAGCAATGGCAACACGCATGGGCAGACTCGACCGGATCATTACCACCCCCGGCATTTAAAACCGGCGTGAAGTAGTGGCTTTATGCCACTGCGTTTCGCATCAGGTAATGCCGGGCTCCGGAGCCCAACCCACCTTACAGGCAGGCAACGCACCTGCAGCTCCTCTGGTGTTGCACGGGGTCGTGGGCGGCGGTGATCACTTACCATCAGGTGACCCGAACGCTCGTTTGCCTTGTCTTTTCCATAAAAAAAAAAAAGTTCAAAGTTGATTATGCTTTAGTAGTATCTTTGTAATTTACGTTATTGGTATCTATGCGTTATTGCGTCACACGAAATACAGGTATGGATAAACATCGTAAAATGAAAAAAAAATCCTGTGTAGTAGCTGTTGAGGTATCTTGATTAATTTCTTTAGGTATGGGCTTAAAATATTATTCCCTTTATGCTGTTCCCGTAAAAGGAGCGCTGATACTTCCAGTATAAAATCAATTTGCTGTCAAACCGAATGCTTTTCACTTTATACAAAGTAATAACTTATTTAAGTAAAACAGCAACAAAAAAGGAACGGACAATTGAAGACTGTGGCGTAAAACCACTAAAAATAAAAAAAATAATAATTAAAGGTCATCTATAACGTTATCCTTGTGTTATGACCTATGAGAACGCGTAACGATAACAGAGTTGCTGTCCAATTATAATGATTATATAACTATTTTTTTTTATTACTTACAATAACTTCAAACACAAAACCCTAATATATTATGTTTCTTAGTCTGTACTTTTGTTAGTTGCATACATTTCCGGCGTCTTATAGGATAAGTAAAGGAATAACGTACCGTTGAGGGGATTGTTTAGAATGAAAAATAAATATTTACATTATGTAACAATGATTTAGACTTTCTGATACTGTACTGTTTCTATACTGTTTCGACCTTTATTAAAGCGTTCGTGACAACAGCAGCTTTTACAGTTACTATACCTGTTTTGGGCAATAAATGAATAAAGTTGAAGCCTGTCGTGGCGCAGGGGCACAAAATGTGACTGTAAAATCCACTGGTTATTGGTTCGATCCCGATCGATTCGATCGAGAAAAAGAAATATTTAACTCGGAGGAAAGTGGCGAACGGAGAGCCTTAACACTAGGTTCCTTCTGCCTACCCTACTGTGTGCGGAATACAGCCTGAAGCTGATTTTATGAATTAAGTTTATACATTAAACAAAACCTCAATGGCTCCCTTATAAAATTAACTTAACTTAACTTAACTTAGCTTCACGCTTTATCCCTTGCGGGGTAGTCAGAGTGAACGGAGCGCCAAACGCTACGGTCTCTACATACCTCTTTCGCCTCGTCCACTGTCATCAACCTCTTCATACATGCCCTTCGGGGGGTCCTCATGCTTTTTACGTGACCTTCCTCCAGTATCTTTGATACTGTGTTTTCGAAGGTCAACCGAGGTCTCCCCCTACCTCTCTTACCGCTCACTTTTCCATCATAAATCTTTTTTGCCATTCTTTCATCACTCATTCGTTCGACGTGCCCAAACCAGCTGAGCACGTTCTTCTTCATTCTCACTGTGACATCCTCGCTAGTACCTGCCATTCTGTAATATTATAAAATTATATTTAAAAAATGGTCCTAGATACTTGTATTCAGTCATAAAGAGCTGAAGATGCTATAAAATTTCTTGTTATTATAGATTTTTTACGCTGTTACGTTCTAAGTAAAAGTATATATTTGATTATATAAACTGTCAATATTGTTGAAGTTTAGATATGGAAAAAATATTAAATTAATATATTTTTCTTATTTTACATGATAAAAAATTGAATGAGGCTGTCGTGGCGCAGTAGTACAAGAGTGTGACTGCAGACGTGACGGTTGTGAGTTCCATTCCCACTAGTGGAAATTAAATATTTAAAAATTTAATTTCTTCGCTTTGGTAACAAGGCAAAACGTGGCGTTAAGTGTCGCCGTATCGCCGTTAAATACGCAATGGCTCGAGCTGCGGTAAGTGGAGAACGGAGTGTCTTTACACTAATTTCCCTCTGCCTATCCTGCTATATGCGGGATACAGCGTGAAACTAAAAAACAAACAAAAATAAAATTCAGTAAGTAATTTTCTAATATAACACGTTTAATAACAATGTGAGCGGACCCTTGCTGCAGGCTGTAAAGTCTCTTTACAGAGATCACTCAGCCTGTGTGCGAGTAGGAGCTGGCATGTCGCCTTGGTTTGACATCCATGTCAGCTTGGTTGTTCAATTTGTATTTGGATAGCTGTCTCCAAAGAGGGAAACAAAGTGATATGAGAGTGAAAGTAGGTGGCTTGAATGTAAATTGCCTGCTGTACTCAGATGATGCAGTGCTTATTGCATCATCAGAACCGACATGGTACCGACGCTGTTATGCAGTAGCGAAACTTGGGTATTACAGAAGAAGAATGAAAGAAAGATGAATGCTGTGCAGATGTGATCTCTTCGTAGGATATGCGGAGTCAGCTTAGCTGATCGAATCCGCAATGAAGAGATACACAGAATGAAATACAGGTACTAGCGAGGATGTCACGGTGAGAATGAAGAAGAACGTGCTCAGCTGGTTTGGGCACGTCGAACGAATGAGTGATGAAAGAATGGCAAAAAAGATTTATGATGGAAAAATGAGTGGTAAGAGAGATAGGGGGAGACCTCGGTTGACCTTCGAAAGCACAGTATTAAAGATACTGGACGAAAGTCACGTAAAAAGCATAACGACCCCCGCAGGGCATGTATGAAAAGGTTGATGATAGTGGACGAGGCGAAAGAGGTATGTAGAGACCGTAGCGTTTGGCACTCCGTTCTCTCTGACTACCCCGCTGGGAATAAAGTGTGAAGCTTAGTTTTTATATTGGTAATTTAATTATATCAAATTCACATCTCTTGTATTATTTGACAGAAAAAATATGCTTATGAAAATTAATTATGATACCTCTTATTTTAAATACATTAGTCAGTGACTAGGCACCCGTGTGTCATAGTTTATGGTAAACGAAATACAGTCTTCACTTTTATTATAGTGGTATTAGACCACTGACTGGTTTGCCGAAAGGAAATGACAATGATACAAATTAAAAAAAACATTTTATTTCTCAGAAAACATTTTATTTCTACAGAAAATGTGACAGTTTATTTCTTAATTGCGCATATATTACACAACTCAAAAAAATATATAATTTTTGGACTTCACGATAGAATCTTTATTCCGTCAGTTTACCTACCTAAATTACGAAGTCGTGGAAATTATCACAGAATCAAGGATTCTACTCCTCTGAAGCCAGTCGTGGCGTAAACGCGACTGATTGTAGGTTCGATTTCCACTCGAAGAAACTCAACATTTAATACTTTCATTTCCTTGCTCTAGTTACGAAGCAAAAGCCCGGCTTTGAGTTCCGCCCTTAACATACAATGCCTTCGGAATTCGGCGGAAAGTGGAAAACGGAAGATTCTTAATGCAAACATAGTATTTTAATATTAAGATCTCAAGGCACCCTCTGCCTACCTGGTATATGCGGGAAACAGCGTGAAACTAAAAAAATACTCCTTATCTTACTAAACATATATAAAGTTTAACATTTACAACTTTGTGTAGCTAATAAGATTTTTCTAATTTTTGATGATGATAATAAATGTTATTTTATTTATGTATTCTTCAACGTTGGTCACTTTTCCTATAAAAAAAATGTGACTATTTATGAACAAGCGTAACTTTAAACCTTATTATGATTTTGACTTTTAGTTCCTGACGAGCTACCAATATTAAAAAAAGAAAACTTTAACAACTGGTACAAACTAAAAACATATTACGCCGCCATTCTGGTAACGAGCATACCTTTACAGGTAATTATTAGTACAGTACGGTCAACTAGTCGTGGCCGCCCTGGAGTTAGCTCTAGACGGCTGCGCAGATTGCATTTTAGGATTTTTCTTACTTATGAATATTTTCTTTCCGAGTGAACTATTACTAGCGCAAAAGTTCCGAAAACTTAACTTCAGAGCCACGACTTGTTGGCTGTACTGTAAGATAATGTATTTTTTTTTATCTCAATTTTAATCGAAATTAGAGTATGCAGAGGTAGCCTAGTATTAAAATACTCCGTTCTCCACTTTTTTGAGGGAGATTTTTTGAGGCACTGCACGTTGAATGTCGGAACTCAACGCCATGCTTTTCCTCGTTACCAGAGTGATAAAATTAAAATATTAAATATTTGATTTCCTCAAGAATGAATAGAACCCACAACCTGACGCGCTTTCAGTCCCATTCTTGCGCTTGTGTACCACGACTGGCCACAATAACTTACAGCATTAAAGTCAATAACTGCAAGTCTTAAATCACAAATATATATTTTTTCAAACGAAGCATGCGTATTTATGTTTTTTTGTATATTAAGTAATGAAACATTCCAAATAAACAGAATAATGATATCACTCTACACGTTCACAATAAATAAAAATATATTTATTTCACAGATTTCATTCAGTCTTGTGTACACTGCACCTTCGTACGTCATATCTGGGCAACCGATAGAGATATCAAGATTCTTAATGTTTGCTTTGGTGCTGGTTAACATCACACTCATCGCTGAAGCCTTTGGAAACATTATCGGGACTTGCACTGATCCTATTGTAAATTTCTAAAATCAATTAAATTTCAGACGCCATTCGTGGCGCAGGGACACAAGTGAGTGATTATGAACGCGACTGCTTGTGGATTCGATCTCCACTCGAGAAAATGAAATGTTTAATATTTATTTTCATCTCCTCGGCCTAGTAACGAGACAAAGTGCGGCGTTGAGTTAAGCCACTCAACACGCAATGCCTTCGGAATTCGGAGGAAAGTGGGAAATAAAATATGTCTTAACACTAGGTTCCCTCTGCCTTCCCTACTGTGTGCGTGATATATTGTACGTAGAGACAATAATTATAAAAATACTCATTTAGAAACCGACCTGGTCGGTTTCCAGGTGGCGCGGGTTCGAGTCCCCCTACATTAAAATTTTTATACGTCTTCTAAATAAATATTTTCTTTCCTTAGTATGGAATAACACATTTAAAAATGTTAAAAATAATTATAAATATTATTTCTAGAACGGCACCTTCCTTGGCGCTATCACAACCTGCTTCATGTTAGTTTTTGCGGGATTCCTAGCGCTGCCAGCGCATATGCCAACGTTAATGCGTTACGTATCATACATTTCATTCTTCAAACAATCATTTGAAGCGCTTTCCTTATCATTGTATGGCTTCAATCGAGCACCGCTCAAGTGTCCCGCTACGAAGCAATACTGCCATTTGAGGTTAGTTATGAGGAGGATTCCATTTTTTTACAGCTTTTTACGGAATATAGCGTACCCCGTATAATAATTTTACAAAATATTTTTTATAGTTTGATTTTGAATCATAAATAATTCTATACAAGGAAAATTCAAAGTTATATTAATTATAAAACTTTAGATAAATCTAAGAAACACTTTTAATATTTTTATATTTATATGACAGAGGCCAGTCGTGGCGCAGGGGCACAAAGTGTGACTAAAAACGCGACCGGTTGTGGGCTCGATCCCCACTTGAGGAAATTAAATATTTATTTAATAAATATTTATATTTCCATTCCTTCGCTCTGGTGTCGAGGCAATACGCGGCGTTGATTTCTAACACTAGGCTCCCTCTATTTAACCTGCTGTGTGCGGTATACAGCGTGAAGCTGATTTTTATTTATATGACATAGTGTCCACGCAAAGTGGCTACGAAAGTCAAATGAGCAAATTTGATATTTCTTATTTATGCAGCGTGACCAGCGGAAATCCTACTAATATTATAAATGTGAAAGTTGAAAGGGTTAAACTCGTGCTAAGTGTCTGGCAATAGATAACGTCATTTTTAGGGTTCCGTACCTTCTAAGGAAAAAAGAAACCCTTATAATATCACTTTGTTTTATTGTCCATCTGTCTGTCTGCCTGTCAAGAGACTTTATCTGAGGAACGCTTGGAGATATCGATTTGAAAATATTAATAAATAATAATTCATTCCCCCGAGTGGGGATCGAACCCACAACCGTCGCTTTACAGTCACACCCTTCTCTACTTGTTAGCCACGACGGCCTTTCATTCTTTTGAAAAAGTGCGCATTTTGTTAGATTCTTTCCTGTATTGTATAGTTTAGGTATAATAAAAGTGCTATATCATTTCAGATATCCAAAGGAGATTTTGCATCAGCTTGACATACACGCAGACAATTACTGGTTGGACATTGGTATTCTGTTTACAGAGTTTGTGATACTAAGATGCATAGTCTTCTTCACATTGCGGCGGAAAGTCAACAAATCTGAGTGAAAATCTTATATAAGTCAAATAACTACTTTAATACGCGGTAATGAATGGCAGTGATTATTATTATTAATTATATTTATTGAAAAAAAAAAATGTTTTTATTATATTATTATTGTTGTATTTCTATTTAATAGCAAATGGATTTGCAAATTAAAAATGTATTTTCATTTTGAAGTATCTTAAAACAATTTTCTTCAAGTACAGGATAGAAGTGTCAGCGCTCCTTTTACGGGAACAGCACATAGGGTAAAATATTTTAAACCCATACCTAAAGAAATTAATGAAGACGCCTCAACAGTTTAGACGTAGGATTTTTTTTTCATTTCACGATGTTTATCCATACCTGTATTTCGTGTGATGCAGTTACGCATAGATACCAATAACGTAAACACATACTACTACAAAAATAGTATTAAAGGTTAAACAACTTTGAACTTTGCCGCCAATACCTACCACTCGATTTCGGAATGAGGCGTATGCGGCGGTTTCCCTTTGATGTTATGTGATATTATGTGTGCGTGCGTCGTTCTTGACAAATGGCGTTTTATATTACAACAATAATTTTATTATTTATTTTGTTTGAAAAAATTACTTTTTTATTTTTGGGAAAAAAATATGTATTAGGCTTTTATAGAGTAGTTAAAACTGTGGTTTTATTTAAAGTGGTGCTGACACTTCCACCCTGTATAATAGAGGGTATGTACGAGTATAATAGAGACCCACACGTTTCACCTCAATATCATGACACATTGCACATTGTTATCTATTGATCTAAATAAGTTTCACGCTGTATCCCACACACAGCTAGTGTTAAGACACTCCGTTCCCATCTTTCCGCCGAATTCTAAAGGCATTGTGCGGTGAGTGGCGGAACTCAACACTGCCCTTTGCCTCGACACCAGAATGAAAAAAATTAAGTAAATATTTTTTTCCTCGAGTGAGGATCCCACAACCAGTCGCTTTTACAGTCACACACTTGTGTTTCTACCCCACGAATATATTGATCTTCCTGAATATATTGATTTATTGATAATAATATACAATGGACAGTTATTAATAAGCCAATCGTTCGTGTATATCTTGTTGAATGAAAAATAGACTGCTAAGAAAGAAAACATTTTTAATTTTTAAATGCAGTCTTCACAAATTGTATTTTAATAATATTCCCTTAACATCTAATATTTGAAAAAAATATTTCAATAGGTACATATATAAAAAAAACGATAGTACATAGATAATATATTTGTATATAAGCTATGACCGAATATATTATTCGTTGCAAACATTATAGACCATTAAATTTAAAAAATAGTTGTAATTACTCGTTAATTGGGACCAAATGTCTGTATGTCCCAATTTTCTATGAATTGTCGTTTATTATTGGAAATATGTTTTAATATACAATCGGTTTCTCCTCTTGTCTCTGTGATAGCTTTTTTGTGGCACCCTATTCTTGTAATTACTAATTTATTAATCAGACCCTGTTATGCTATTAATAAAGATGTGATTAAGTTTAAGAATATAATAAGTTAGCTTAGGTGTATGGGTGATATTGGGTGACTTTAGTCAAACGAAAAATGTACATAGTAAAAACATGTGAAATATGTCAAATATGAAAAATAAAAGTTAACAGTATTTATATATTTGTGTACGTTTATATGTTTTCACTTTCAGTTTTTACTTAAATTTATTTTGATAAAGTAAGCACCTACTTACTAAACAAAATTTTGACAAGTTTCGAAACATATTTTTTTTATATCAGCTGGATTGATTGTACTTATTACTTAAATTTTATGAAAAATAAATGTGGTAGGTAAAAGTAACAATTTATATAAGTAAATGTAGTGCAGTATTTTTTTGTTAAAATGTACTTAGATACATAAATAAAATTAAAAAAAATGTAATTATATTTTAAGTTAAAAGATCTTTTACTATGGACCCACACACGATACCCACGACGAAAAGAAATAATAATAAGTTAGATGAAAAGATAATTACACAAAGATAACAACGGCATAAGTCGCATATCTGTACGATGTGGGGCTGAAAATGTGGGGGAAAGAAAAAAAATAGAATATTTTTTTCAATAGTAATATTGAAACCCACAAGGAAAGATTTCCTACTTTTTTGTGTAATAATGAATTAAGGATTAGAAATGAATGATATTTGAAAACATAGTTGTATTCAATTTTATTCTTCTACTTGACAGCTACAGTGATTTCGTCTAAAAATAGCGCAGGTGCTTGAATTCATCGGGTTAATTCATTTCAGAAAGAATAGAAATAGGTACTCTCAAAGTTTGTGGGTAATATTTTAAGTTATAAGGAATAAAAAATATCTCCATTTCTCCATGGATCTGAATTTTAAAATAGCTACAGAAAATCAATTATATTATGGTATTTTGGTTTGTATTCGCAACTTTTCAAAACTCTGTTAAAAACGTCCATTATCTTTCGAAATGAAGTATCTATTTCTTTTTAATTAATAAATAATTTAATTAAGGTAGGTTTTTATTTCACAACATTCCTATTACATTAGTTCTCTTTTAATTCATGTAATAACACCATTATAACACAGTTGAAAAGTGTCTGACTTTACAGGGTGTAACGCGATCGATGCATCAACGGTTGTCTATGGATAGAGGACCTCAGTACCTATCTATTTCACCCCAGTTTTTCAGTTGTTCGGCAGATATTTGAGAATTTGTGATTTTTTAGAAAAAGTCGGATTCGATTCGATTGAAGAAAGTTGTAATATAATATATTATATATACAGCCTAATTGTAGGATCATTCATAAAACATGAAAAAATATAAAAAATCATAGCTTCATAAAACATAAAAAAATTGAAACCAAAAAATTTGAAAGTAAAATTTTAGCAATAACTTTCAGCGGATGTGGTGAAAAATAGCTCAACCATAACACGTTAAAAATGTAATTCAGTCAAGAGGCCAAATTTTGAAGCGCTTGATTCTTTCTTAAGTTTATGTAAAATGTTGATTAGTAAATTATAATTGGCCTATATTCTAAAGGGGATAATATGTAAGTGAGATGTAATTTTATGATTTTAAGAAAATAGAAAAGGAAGAAAAAGAGTCAAATAAAAAATAATCAAAATAGTCTTATAATAAAAGATCGAAGTGACCTCCGTGATTGGCGATGCATAGTCGGCACCTCTTTATAAAATTTTCCTTAAATTTTCTAAACGCATCTTTGTTTTCTCTTATGTGTTTTTGCTTCTGGTTTAATTTTAAACGCAATTCATTTATAGTGGCGTATGATGACTTGAATATCTGCCCTTTGTAAAACCCCTAGACAAAAAAATCGATAGGGTAAAGATCTGGTGATCTCGGAGGATAAGCTATAGGCCCTCCACGGCCAATCCATCTAGAAAATTATCAGTCAAATATTTTCTGACATTCCGAACCGATTTACGAATGGTGCTCCATCGTATTGAAAATACATGCATGAGCGAAGTTATAACATAACGTCTTCTAGTATATATTTTTTTTAAAAACGCTAAATAAGTTTCTCCATTCAGTTTTACTGGCAGCTGTAGTCGTTCAACTATCAAATCAGCCTATTTTGGTCCACTGCTGGACATAAGCCTCCCCAGGGTGCGCCAGAGCTCCCGATCCTCCGCCTTCCGCATCCAGTCGAAGCCAGCAATCTTCTTCAGGTCGTCGGTCTATCGAGCTGGAGGGCGCCCCACGCTACGCTTGGCGATCCGCGGTCTCCACTCAAGGACTCGTCTGCTCCAACGGCCATCGGTCGTTCGACAGATGTGTTCAGCCCATTGCCATTTCAACGTGCTAATTCTGCGAGCGATGTCGGTAACTCCGGTTCCTTTCCGGATAACCTCATTTGTGATTTTATCTTTCAAAGAGACTCCGAGCATAGCTCGCTCCATAGCACATTGGGTGACTTGAAACTTGTGGCCTAGACCGGCTGTTAGTGTCCACGTTTCGGCACCGTAGGTCATGACTGGCAGAACGCACTGGTTGAAGACTTTTGTCCTCAGACATTGCGGAATAGGCGACGAAAAGATTTGACGTAGTTTGCCAAACGCTGCCCAACCCAGCTGAATTCTTCTATCAGCCTCTCTCTCGAAGTTGCTTTTACCAAGTTGAATCTTTGTCCTGGGTAAATATAGTCCCGAACAACTTCAAGAGGAGTGCCGTCCACGTATATCGGTCCCGGGATGACATGCTCGTTGAACATGACCTTTGTCTTGTTCAAGTTCATGCCGAGACCGACACGCCGCGAAGACTCATCTAGGCTCTGCAACATATCGACTAGCTGTTCCAGCGACTCTGCTACAATTACGATATCGTCGGCGAATCTGAGGTGCGTGATGTACTCGCCGTTTACATTGACTCCAAAGCCGGTCCAATCCAGGGTTTTGAAGACGTCTTCCAACGCGGGATATAACATCCCCCTGCCTTACACCTCTACGCAGTTGGATCGCCTTGGTTTTACACTTCTGGATTTGGACAGTTAATGTAGCCGACGTATACAAACTTCTCAGCACCTCGATGTACCTCCAATCGATATGGCATCGCTGCAGTGCGTCCAGAACTGCCCGGGTTCGATAGAATCAAAGGCTTTTTCGTAGTCCACGAAAGCCATACACAGCGGTCGATTGTACTCCTGAGTTTTCTGTATTATCTGCCGAACAGTATGGATGTGGTCTACAGTGCTGTAGCCTGATCGAAACCCGGCTTGCTCTGGCGGCTGGAACTCGTCAAATCTGCTAGCAAGACGATTCGTCAGAACTCTAGAGAACAGCTTGTATACGTGGCTCAGGAGTGAGATCGGTCTATAGTTCTTCAAGAGAGTACGGTCTCCCTTCTTGAAGAACAGTACCACGTCACTCTTGCTCCACGCTTCCGGGGTTTTACCGTGATGGATAACGGAATTGAAGAGGCTTGTTAGCACTTTCAGAACTGGAGTGCCACCTGCTTTAAGGAGTTCTATAGTAATTCCGTCATCGCCCGGTGCTTTGTTATTTTTGAGCTGTTCTAAAGCCGTCCTAATCTCACTGAGGTCAACGTCCGGGAGCTCTTCGGTGTAATGGCGCGTTAAGGGAGCGCGTTGATCACTAACGCTAGGGTCGCCAGGTTTTCCTGTTTTCGACGAGTACAACTGGGCGTAATAGTGCTCAACTTCATCGAGTATCTCAGACTTAGAGGTAACGATTCTACCATCCTCTTTTTTGAGTTTCGTGAGATGAGGCCTTCCTAAATTGCGAGCGAAAACTTTCGATCCCCGATTCCGCATGATCGCATCTTTAATAGCGCGTGTATTTGAGCGACGGAGATCGCGACGCGTCAGCCTTCTGATTGCTAGGTTTAAGGCACTCATCTCTGCCGAAGACGGTGGTGGCAGTTCTCTTCGCTTTCTCATAAGCTCGAGTGTCTCAGCTGAGAGTTTCGTTGCGTTGACTCGTCGCTTTGCGGGAAAATATTTGACTGAGACATTGTGCAGCGTTTTGACCAAGTCATCGGTTTTCTGGTTAATGCTATTATTGGTTTCCAGAGCGTTCAATCGGTTTTGGAGTTCGGTCTGGAAAGCTTCAGAACTATTTGTAACTTGTAACGCCGATGGTCGAAGAGTAGACTTTATCATTAGCGTTCTTTCAGCTTTTAGATCGATATTTAGTGTGCCTCGTACGAGTCGGTGATCACTTCCGGTGTTAAACCTATTGATCACTGAGACATCACTAAATATGTGCCGTTTATTCGCAATAATAAAGTCTATCTCGTTTTTTGTTACACTATCGGGGCTTCGCCATGTCCACCTCCTTTGGGGCTTCTTTTGAAAGAACGAGTTCATTAAAAAGAGCCCCTGGGACTCGAGGAAGTTTGCTAACAATTGCCCTCTTTGGTTCCTATCACCCAAACCGAAGGGTCCAATGTATGAACCGCCGTTTCTTTGTACTCCCATTTTGGCATTGAAATCTCCCATAACAACGCTATAGTGAGCCTTCGAGGTGTTATTGATGGCTTTAGCGATGTCTTCGTACATTGTTTCAACCTCATCATCAGAGTATGTGGAAGTCGACGCGTATACCTGTACAATTTTCAGGGCGTACTTGTTAGATAATTTAAGGACAAGGTAAGCGACCCTGTTCGACACACTACTGATTTCTACAACATTGCTTATGAGAGATTTGTGGACCAAAAAACCGACTCCTCCCTGGGAGACTTGATCGCCTTCGCGGAAGTATAGCATGTGGCCTGACTCCAGGGTTATCGCGTCCTCCCCCTTTCTTCGGACTTCAGATAAGCCTAGAATATGCCAGTTAATGTGACTTAACTCTACTTCTAGTTCAGCAAGATGTTCGTCTAGTCTCATCGAGCGTCCATTATACGTTGCCAGATATAGTCGTTTTTGGTAGCCTGCCGTAACCCGGGGATTCTTAGCACCCCCTGACCCTCCGATACCGCAACCACTACCGTGGTTGGGCCTAGCGGGTCTGCCGAGAACTGGGGGCCTATATTTGCTTGGCACACTCATGGGATGGAAATGCCCATACTCGCCGCGCTGGGCAAGCGTGTTGGCGAGCGCAGTTTTTTTTTTTTGTAGTTATATGAGAAAGAGGGGATGCTGCTGCCCATCCCTCCAAATTTGTCCCTTAGCCGCTTTTTACGACACCCACAGGAAGAAATGGGGAAGTTCTATTCTGACCCGGCAGTTCGCGGGAAAAGCGTTCAACTAGTTGCTTGTTAAATGCACCAGTCCATATATTAAGGCTGAATTGATGCTGAAATTTATACTGGCGGATAGTGTGAGGATTTTCTATACTCCACGAATGGTAGTTATGTGAATTATGAATTTCATACCGTTTAAAACTAGACTCGTCGCTCCACATTATTCCATCGAAAGAATATTCATCACTTTGACATCTGTGAATTATTTCATCACAGAAGACAACTTGTAGAGATCACAGAAGACAACTTGTAGAGAATGGTCCCCAGGTAGTAATTCTTGCACTTCTTACATGCTAAGGGCGCAGACCTTCCGCTTCTAATATTCTATGCATAGTCATGTGCGACATGCTTGTGAAACGGGCAAATCCTCTTGTACTGAATCTTGCACTACTTCCAAAACTCTTTCCGTTCAACCTGTACCGATCATAGGTGTACCTTGTCTCCGATTTGTACCGGGTATGCGGCCTTCCATGTAGTCTTTTCGGACACGTAGAAACGGATAATAGTACAGACTATTAGATTTCGGGTAGACTTCGGGTTGAGGACTACCTCTTCTTATCAATTGTTCCCGATAAATCTTAGCAACCGCTCGGGAGTTTCCTTATGTTACGCCATAGCAGTAATATATCATGCGAGGAGTACGATATAATTCACAAAATATTCAATCGAAAGTTGTATGGTTGATTACATAAATGAAATAGATAAAGGGAGTGCGAATGAACACAGAAACCAGACGACAAACGACTAAGCAGTTATGAATAGATTACAGAATTGAATAAATATCTATAAGAAAACTAACAAATTCAATTTTTTAAGTTTAAAAATGATTCTAATATTTTTTTATTGCTATTCCAGTATCTATGTCACGTAATCTATTTAGTTAGGATGAGAAAAACTGTAATGACGAAGTCGTTAAAGTAGATACAGTTTGCAGTTTCAGGACCAATTAATTTAGACAATATGATGACGTCTCACTTTTTCCCTTGTAAAAGATAGCCCAACCATAATTTACTGATTAAAAAAGCATAAACTTAAGAAAGATCCTAATTTAAGCGCTTTAAAAGTAGGCTATCCTCGTAATAAAACAAATTTTCGCTGTCTCTTGACTGAACTACATTTTTTAACGTGTTATGGTTGAGCTAGCCTTATGAAATTTTCTGAGAATATTTTACATGAATACCAGCAGTTTTTGACAAAAAAATAATTGTGTTTTTATCCACAACTAATGTGGATAAAAAACACAAATATTTTTTATAAAGCTTTGATTTACAACTGCTGTGTGACTTAAATAGACTATTGAGCTATATTTAGACGAAAAATCACGAGCGCAGATCCTATAGTTAGGCTGCATTATCCAACTTTCTGCAAGATTCCGATTTTTTCTAAAAAATCACAAAATCGGCGAACATACATGAGGGTGAAATGGATAGATACTGAGGCTCTCTACCCATAGACAACCGTTGATCAGTCGATCGTGTTACACCTGTATACTCTGTGGTCGTAAAAGCAAAAAAAATGTTCAAAGTGAGGCTATTAAGAATTAATATTTATAAAATCATAAATTAACGATATTATCTAACGTGAGGATATTGCCATCCTTAACTATGAATTTAAATTCACCTAGACGCTATTCAAATGTTGGGTTTAAAAAACAGAAGTATTTGCTTTTGATGAAATGGAGACGTAAACATTTATATTACTGCCGTTTAAATCGTTGGGGGATCCGTGAAAGGCTTGACACATTGGCTTTGCGTAGAGATGTCTCCTCGCTATGCGTTCTCTACCGCATTTATCATGGGGAGTATTCTGCAGAACTGTTTGATTTGTTACCTGCCGCCGAATTTTCTAACCGCACAGTACGTCACAAATTCAATTACCATCCACATCATCTGGATAGGTGGCACTCCACTATTGTGCGGTTTCGTAGGAACTTCCTTCCACGCGCCACGCAACTGTAAAATAGCCTACTTACCTAGCCACCTACCAAGTGTTTATGCAAGTGTGTAACGAGTGCAAAGTAAATTATTTTTTTACGTAGTTCATAATTTTATATGGAGTAGTCTTTCAGTTTCATCATAATTAAGTTTGGACAACTAGTCATATGTATATTTTAATAATCGTATAATGAAATAAATATTTTTATTACGGATTTAAACAACTTTTCGGAAGCATGAACTAACGCTGTTCAACTAACGACATTCAAATGTCTTTTATTTTATCTTTCTCTCACAACAAAAAACTTTAAATACTATATATTCTATTTGAATTTGAAGATAGCTCTAGCCACAGAACACATATACCCAAAGTGGCTCTAGCAACACTTCAAGCGTCATACGTCAAGTAAATTTGAAAGTAAAAATCAAACTTTATGTACAAGTTACAACAGTTTATACAAACATAACCCCTAAGAATAGAGTTAATTACGATTATATTCAAAAAGAATATAATGAATAGGCTATATTTGTAATATAAAAATATATATATTTCAATAAAAATAAATATTTACATATTCTGCGCTTATATAATTAAATTTAAAATAAAAAGGTGAAAAAATGTAAGTGTCCAATTTAATTTTTACTTATTGTAATATACTAAATAATAATACTTATTGTGTTTAACACTCAATTATTTTTTTTATCAATAATAGTTTAAAGTATGGTAGTAAAATATTAACTTATTTGTTAAATTAATATTTTTTTACTTATTATTAAGATAAACCTTTATTTTAAATTTTATTTTAGGCTGAAATTACTTTTCATCTCATTTGTATTGCTTCAAAGTGTTTTGAGTGATGTATCATATTATGAGTTACTGGGAGTATCTAAACAAGCATCTACACAAGAAATAAAGCAAGCATACAAAAAATTAGCAGTGAAACTACATCCAGATAAGAATCCAGTAAGTATTATATACACAAATACATTAAATAATATTATATGTATAACATTATATCCCTAATATTTTATTACATATTGTTAAGCACTTACGAGACAATGAAAGAAATATTATTTTTATGGTTTTACTTATTTATCCATATTTAATAAGTTATTCGATTTTCTGGATTATCCGTAGTTTATTTTATAATATAATTGTATATATTACTTAAAAATTAAACTTCTAATTTGAGATTCATAAAATTCACATATTGTCTGTACTAATCAGCATTTGTTGAAGTTTTGAGTGGGTAGTGAGTGGGTGAATATTAAGGTCAATAGAATTGCTACATATAGTCCTACTTTTAAGTTAAATAACATTAACAGCATAAACAGCATTCTATATTTATTATATACTTAAAATAATTGTAGGTTCTGTTCCCACTTTGATAAGAGTTTATATTTAATATATTTTTATTTATCGGATCTGAAAAGGTATCAAATTCCTGTATTAATAAGTTAGCACTATGATCCCACAATATGTAAAAGTTGCAGCATTTTGAATGAAGATTGATGAAATTTAAAATGAAGTGATAATTATTAACATTTTACAGAATGCTAATGAGCAAAAAAGATTTCTAGAAATAACTGAGGCATATGAGACATTAAAAGACCCACAAAAAAGACATCAATATGATTTATATGGATCTCAGCAATCTTACACTAAGAAATATGACTACCATTCTCAAACTGAGTACAATAATTTGTATTACAATGGTCTATACCATGATGATCCGTTTGTAGAAACATTATCTGGAAAAAGCTTTTGTAAGTATTTTCTGATAGTGATGTATATATATATATATATATATATATATATATATATATATATTTATATATATATATATATATCATAGCATAATCACATCCTCATCAATCGCATTCAAATGAAAAAAACAGAATTCTCCTTATTATTTATATGGGAAACCGATTATGCTTAACATTTATGTTGAGGATGTTGTGATACTGTGGTACAGCACCTAAGTAAGTGATGGAACCCACAACCTTCCGCCACACAGCACAGTACACACAAACTGCACAAACTCAATTATCATCTACACCATCTGGATACATGGCCTACCTTCGAAAAGTGTATCTATCTACTCCTTAAAGGCTAGCAACGCAGCTGTAGCTCCTCTGGTGTTACACGGGGTCGTGGACGACGGTGATCACTTACGATCAGGTAGCCCGTACGCTCGTTTGCCTTGTTGATCGTCGGCATGTTGTCGTTTTTTTTTAATGTTCCCCACACAATTGCTCCATTTCAGTTAATTACGTGCAACGCGTGCGATACACAATGCTTAAAAAATTAAGCAGAATAAAGTACTTTTGGTTATATTGATCTGAAATATAATATCCATAGGAATTATAAATTGTATCTTATATTTTGTTACATTTTTAAATTGAAATAAAGATAAAAGCTAAAATAATCTGTTCAAGACAAATATATAGTGAATGTGAATGGTCATGTATTAATATACCTTTTGTATTTCAGATACATATCTAGACAATGGTCTATATTTTATAAACTTTTACTCTCCCTTTTGTCCGCCATGTCAAAATTTGGCAGACAAGTGGAAAAGACTCGCTGAAATTTACAAGGGAATTGTAAGTTATATACAGCAGAAGAGCCTATGACAGGCAGATCTTATTTAATAAAACCTAAAATAATATAAAATAACAAAGAACTGGCGGTCACAGGCTCCTGGGCCAATAAATATGAACTATTTTTTAAATAATTTACTGTTAAATTTAACTTTTGATTTTAAATATATTTCAGATAAAAGTGGGTGCAGTTAATTGTAAATATTATAATTCATTTTGCTATAATACAATGAGGATTGGCAGCTATCCCACACTTTTGTTTTATCCTAATGTAAGTATGGTTTTTACAACCTAGACAAGCATATGGGTCCTCCCATTTTTGCTTGATTTTAAGCATCATGGTTGTGGGTTCAATACCCACTTGATAAATGAATTATTTTATTTTATTTTTTGTTCCTTTGTTGGTTCAGTTCCATTCCACACAAAAAAGTCCAAATATTATATTATTTTTGCTTACTTTTCTATATGTGGGATAGAGTGTGAAGCTTAAAAAAAATACTTTTTTAAATATTGCGGAATTTGAACACGCGCTTGTTGAACGCCTTCCACTTGGGCGGTTTTAAGAAGCATGGGTTCAAATTCCGCTACTAATTTTATATTTAATATACTAATTTTTATGTTTCTTTAAAAAGTATAATACTTTTCTTTCTTAAGTATGTGATAACGCTTAAAAAATGTTATAAGTATGAAATTTAAACATTGTTTCAGGGAAAACAAGGCAGCTACCTTTACTACAGAGGTGCTCATACATTTGAAGCGTTAGAAGATTTTGTAATAAAAAATATAAGAAATAGGGTGGATGTGCCTACTATTGCACATATTAGGAATATTGATAAACCTATGGTTTATATATTAGATGACAGTTTGGATGAAAATATGCTAGTGCGAATCGCTTACCATCTTGTAAGTAAAATCTTTAGAAATATTTAATACTACCACTAAGTACAAATATTTATTTAGTATTAACTTAATAAATAAGGTAATTTAAAATTATCATATATGTTATATAAAAATGTTTAAGTATTTCATATGTAGCTTAGTAAGCGGAAGGTATACGAAAAACGCGGATTTTCATACGTAAATCCCGGTCCCGCAAAAATTCTGGAATTAAAATTAGCCTAGCCTATATATTGCTCCACAACCCCTTCCAATCTATCAGAGTGTCCCATAAAAAAAATTATTTGCGGACAAACAGGGAGACAAATTTTTTAGAAAGAAAGCATAGGATTTAATATTAATTTTATATGTCAATGTATTAGTTGCATGCGATAAAAAAATTAATATTTTGAATTTAATTGCTTATTTTTTCAAAATAACCTCTATTTTTAATGCTTATATGTATTTATAAATACATATTTTATAAGAACATTGTATGTTAAGACGTAATTAATTACAACATTCTCCAACTGAATTTCAGTAGAGTTAAATGGTTTTATTTAGACAAACGAACATCCCATTTGATACAAATTAACAATTTGATTAATAATTATCAGAGAACAACATATAAAACAAATAAAACATTATTGCATTTTTTAATGTTTTTTTTTTTTTCAGAAAGGACTAGCAACAGTGGCAATGGCTGCACACATACGTCCTAGATTAAGCAATAATTTAGATACAGTTATTGTTTTCAGGTATAAAAATATGAATAAAGAAATACAAAGTACTGACGAAAAGAGTATTCTAAGTGAAATTGTTGATATGCTCCCTAAGATAGAAAATATAGGATTAGAAAAGCTACAGGTAACTTCGGTATATTAAATGGTAAAATATTTTGTTAGCTTCACATTGTATCTCGAACATAGACGGGGAAAGCAGAAGATATCTGGGAAACTAGGTTACCTAAGACACTTCTACTTAATCCCAAGAGCTCAACGTCGCACTATCTCGACACCAGAACGAGAAAATGATAGTATTACATTTTTTCATTGCCCCAAATGGGAATCAAGCACACAACCGTTGCGTCTACAGTTGCACATAGCAGGGTAGGCGAAGGGAACCTGGGAACCATGTCTTAAGATACTCAACGGAGTGTCTTAAGATATTATATATTCCCCACTTTTTGCCAAAAACTTGTGGCATTGCGTGTTGAGTGGCTTACCTTTGTCTCGTTACCAAAATGGGGAAATAAAAATATGAAATAATCATATTTCATTTTCGATAGGAATTGAACCTACAACTATCTACTTTTTAGTCAGTTTCAGTTTTCAGCAGCGTATCTGCTCGACCTCAATAACATATAATTTTTCTTTTACAGAAAATAAGAAATGACTTACGTGCTGGCGAAGATAAACCTTGGGTAATTTATTTCACCAAAGGAGATGATGATAAGCTACTTTTGCAACAAATGAAAGTTAACTTGGTAGATATGAACGTTGGTAAGTTTACTTATTTAAATTTGTTTTAATTAAGCCGTTTCTGAGATTAATGTAAAAAAAAACAAACACACATACAAACAGTTTTTTCATATTTGTTTTTTGTTCTATCATATTATTAAATGCCAATTTTTCTGAATATTTTCCATATACAGACACCAATCAGTTACGATTTTATTCACTTTCCGCCGAATTCTGGAGGTATTGCGTGTTGAGTGGCGATACTCAACGCCGCGCTTTGCCTTCATTACCAATTAATAATTATAAAGGAAATAAAAATAATGTATATTTTAAATCCTCAAGTGGGAATCAGACCCACAACATGTGGCGTTTGCAGTCGCTTGTGTGCCTGCGCTACGATTGACCTCATACGCTAGTTAAAATGTATTATTATGGATTTCAGGCGAAATAAATTGCGAAGACTTGTCCGATTTATGTCACTCGTTGCAAGTGGAAGAAGTGCCGGTGTGGGCGGTACTCAAAGTGGGTGGGGCTTATCAAAGGTTCTACGCCACGCCCACCCACAGCGCGCTTCAGGACGCCGCGAGAGCTAAACCATTGCACACACTGTCTGTGACTGACTTCAGGAGGATCTGTGAAGGAGGCGAGTTTTTATTTATGAATTATTTGTAATTTACAGCTCGCTTCTGAGTGGTGAATGCTTACATACGCTGTTTGTGACCGACTTCAATAAGACTTACAAATGCTTGTTAACTACAAATTTTGTATTTTTTTTGTCTCAGCTTCATACTGTGTCCCGCATATAGCAGGATAGAGAGAGGGAACTTAATGTTATGGCACTCCGGGGAGGTAACCCTTGCCGCAAAATTCTTAAGCATTGCGCCTTGAGTGGTGGAACTCATTTACAATCATACGCTTGTACCATTGTGCCACGGCGACCTTTAGTCAATCCTAATATTAATTCGCGTACTTTCAGTTTGGCTTGTAACGTATATATCAATATTTTATTAATTATCATTTAATTATAATTAACTCCACTCTAAAAGAGTGTTGTTGTTGTTGTATTTAAAGTTTTTGCCTAATATATGTATCAGCTATACTATTGAGACCAGTGGCGCAGCGGCACAAGCGGTATGACTGTAAAACCGACTGGTTGTTGGTTCGATCCCCACTCGAGGAGATGAAATATTTACTTAAAATTTATATTTCCATTTCTTCGCTCTGGTGTCGAGGTTAAGCGCGGCGTTGAGTTCTGCCAGTCAACACGCAATGCCTCCAGAATTCGGCAGAAAGTGGGGAACGGAGTGTCTTAACACTAAGTTCCCTCTGCCTACTCTGCTGTGTGCGGGATACAGCGTGAAGCTGATTTGATTTGATTTTATGTATCAAAATTGACTATTTTTTAACCTTTCTTTTTTTAAATAAGTATTTTTTTTGTTTCTAAATACGTTTCCAGATATGAATGCGTGGGTCCTTATCGTAGTTCCCTATCAAGTTATATGGGATCACTATGAAGAGCCCTTTACTCAGGCGTGCTTGGAGCTGGTCGGCGTTGATATTAATGTAAGAATATGTTTCACTAGTTTTAGCTTGTATTAACTAAGTTTGTACAATTATATATGAGGCAAGTCGTGGCGCAGAGGCACAAAATGTAACTGTAAACGCGACTGGTTGTGGGCTCGCTCCCCACTCGAGGAAATGAAATATTTACTTAAAATTTATATTTTCATTTCTTCGCTCTGGTCTGCTTCGACGGGAAAGCGCGGTGTTGAGTTCCGCCACTCATTACGCAATGCGACCAAAATTCGGCGGAAAGTGGGAAACGGAGTGACTTGACACTAGATTTTCTATGCCTATCCTGCTTTGTGCAAAATACAGTGTTGAAGTGAAGTGAAGTTGATTTATTTTTTTTATACAATTATTTTTTTCGCCATTTGATTTTAATACTTACTACTTACTTACTTACTATACTTACTATAAAATATTTTGCTTTCCAGTTCGGCATAATGTCGTGTACATTAAACACTGATACCCATTGTCGTCTCGTCGCACACAATGAACCGACCATATTATTTCAAAATGGTACAGACAGACATACATACAGCGGTGGTGCTGACAAAGATCAAATAGTGGAATTTGTACAGCTGATCAAAGAAAGTGCTGGTAAGTGTGTTTTCAAATTTTGATATAATAGATTCACACGTATTAGAACAAGTGAATAAAGTGGCATATTTGGGACGTATGTTCAGTAGAGATGGCAGATACGAGATGGATGTGGAAAGGCGTATTGCTGCCGGTAACAAGGTGAACGGAGCCTTAGCTACATTGATGAGACGGCGAAATGTCAGCACAGCTGCGCGTTTGGCCGTACACAATGCAGTGTTGATACCGACGCTGTTATACGGCAGTGAAGCGTGGGTATTACAGAAGAAGAATGAAAGAAAGATGAATGCCGTGGAGATGAGATCTCTTCGTAGGATATGCGGAGTCAGCTTAGCTGATCGAATCCGCAATGTAGAGATACACAGAATGGCAGGTACTGGCGAGGACGTCAGGGTGAGAATGAAGAAGAACGTGCTCAGCTGGTTTGGGCACGTCGAACGAATGAGTGATGAAAGAATGGCAAAAAAGATTTATGATGGAAAAGTGAGCGGTAAGAGAGATAGGGGAGACCGCGGTTAACCTTCGAAAACATAGCATCAAAGATACTGGAGGAAAGTCACATAAAAAGCATGAGGACCCCCGGAGGGCACGTATGAAGTGGTTGATGACAATGGACGAGGCGAAAGAGGTATGTAGAGACCGTAGCGTTTGGCGCTCCGTTCTCTCTGACTACCCCGCAAGGGATAAAGCGTGAAGCTAAGTTAAGTTTAAGTTGGATTCACATCAGTAGTGGAGGAGAACTTAGGACGTAGGACTGTAAACGCGACAGGTTGTGGGTTCCATTCCTACCTGAGGAAATGAAAGATTTAAAATTTTCATTTTTTGTTCTGGTGTCCAGGCAAAGTGCGATGTTGAATTCCGCTTAATCCCGCTACGCCTCCAGGATTAAATTTTCATTTATTTTTGCTATAATTTATTAAAAATACTAAGGATTTGGTTGCATTTTAACGCTCCATGGACTTTTTCGTGTTTTTCACTGTTTTTGTGATTTATAATTGTTTTAAAAGTTTCGTGTGAACTGTTGTGGGAGGATTCGACGACCCTTTCCCCTTTTGTTTTTTTTTTCGGTTTTTAGTTAGTACCCGGTGTACGCCTTCTATTTTTTTCTCTTATATTATAACCACAGAAGGCGGAACTAACAGAAACATTAAGTTAATAGTTACTTTAATGTGCATTAAAATCTATTATTGGACATCAAGTCCCAGGTACGGTAAATCCATGCGATGCAACGTTTTTCTGAATGAACTGGTATTGACCTAGAATGATCTTTACATCATCACCAACCTTACAATGGTTTTATGGTTCGTGCACTAATAATGGGGGGCCTCTGACCGGCGCGACGGGACCCAACGGTCAAAGACCTGCTAGGGATGCTAAGCCTGGTCGCTTGTCCGCAGACATGGAGCTGACGGCTGCGCAGGCGCAGGCGGCGCTGGCGGCGCCGCGCGCGCAGGCGTGGCTGGTGGCGTTCCTGCCGGCCGCGTGCGCGCGCGCGTGCCGCCGCCTGCTGCACGAGTGGCGCGTGGTCGCGCGCCGGGTGGGTGCCGTGGGCTCCTGTTCAATTGTTTCTATCATGATTGTATTGCTTTCTATCCGAGATCCGATTCGACCCGAGAGCGACACGCCAATTTTTTTTATCTCTTGCAATAAAGAAGTTATGGGGGTTACGACCCTTAACTTTATAATTTATTTTTTCGGTATCTATTAAAGATATATTTTTAATATTTAATCTGAACGTGGCTATACATTAACTTATTATAATATATTTTTTTGAAAATATTTTAACTATAAAATATTAGAAGTCTTTTTTTCGGCGCTTGCATGTACCATATGACACTTACAAAAATTACATTTTGGTGTGTCGCTATTTCAGATGAAAAGCAATACAATCATAGTAAAAACAATTTATTACATACAAGTCAGTGCACCTTTTCCATGTTTATTTAGTTAGACTCTTTGATTTATTTGTACATAATGTACAATGTTCCAAAAGTTTAACTCTAACGCGACCGTGATACAACGGTTGTACTGTAACTTATAATTCTTAAACTGACCAAATCGACTAAACTATTTACTACTTCTCGTCGTTTCACAATCATGAAAACTAATCTAAATAGGTAATTTATTATTTTGTTAGCTTCGGCCACTGGAATTTATTCGAGTTGGTGCACTAGATTGTGCTAAATATGATGGCGGTTTTTGCAATAACGTGAGAGCTCCAACGGCACGTATTTATCCCATGGCATCTGGACATCATTATACGTGAGTCAAATTCTTTTTATCTTGAAGGAATCTAGTAATATTAAGACACTCCGACCCGGCCCATTTTTCAAACATTGTATATTGTGATGTATTAAAGTGGCGAATGTTAACGCCGCGCTTTGCCTCTCGGTACCAGAGCGAGGAAATGAGAGTGACTGATTCTTCGTTCTTCATTTTTCATTTCGGAATGAAGCAGCATAAATTTTATTTACTACATTATTATGAGGCCGTCGTGGCGCAGGGGCACAAGCGTGTGAAAGTAAACGAGACAAGTGGCGGGTTCGATTCCCACTTCAGAGAATATAATATAATTTTTATGTAACGTATTGTATGTAATTTTTTATGTAATTCCTTACCTATGAGAACATACATTATCATTTGTACACCAATAACTTTCCTTGATTCTTCTGACTTCCGTGTCACCTCTCCTGAACCTGTGGTGATAAGGCCGCCTTTACACCAAAATTGTATTTTTTTATTATTATTGTTCTTAATAAGATCTTGTTGGTGTAATAAAGCATTCAATAAATAAGAAATAAATATGATTTCATTTCCTCAATCCGACAGTTAACACGCAATTCCTCTAGAATTCGGCGGAAAGTGGGGATCGGAGTGTCATGATGAGGAAGAGGTTGTCTCCTTAACGAGGTTTTCAGGTTCCTTCTGCTTAGACTGCTATATGCAGGATCCAACGTGAAGCTAAAAAACAAACATGATATTAAAAAGAAGCAATATGTTATTACTATTAAAAGAATATAATATAATTTCAGAGAATATAATATAATTTTTCCGCTGAATTTATAATTTTTCAGCTGAATGTACAAAATTTAATCAACTATATTAATGTTTCTTTTATATATACATAAATATATCTCTACAATCATAATTTTCAGAGTGAGCTTACAAAATTTAAATGAAGCACCATATATATTGGAATGGGCATTGGAACATATAGATGATTCAATATTAAAATTAAATTGGCAAAGTTTCACCAAAACAGTTATAGCTGATGAGTTAAATCCTAGCAGGTAAAAAAAAAATTAAAATACATACTTTTTGCATCTTAGAATAAAATAATTTCTCAACACAATTTTTAAATATGTTGACTTAAAAGGTAGTCGAGGAAATTAATTATTTAATATTTTCATTTCTACGCTGTGGTAGCAAGACAATGCGCAACGTTAAACTCCGCCCCTTAACAAACATTATCTCGAAAATTCAGAAATACGGAAATGGAGTGTCCTAACACCAGCTTCCATCTACCTATCCTGTTATAAGCGGGATACAGCGTGAAGCTAATTAATGTTCAAATGAAAAAAAAATAAAAAAAACTTTCGGTTGATATTTAATACATATGGTTTTTTTAGGAATAAAAAGCCTTGGCTCGTCTATTTTCATTCGCCAAGATGTTATCGATGCTATGAAATGTTTCCAGATTTCGCTATAGTAGCTATTGTGAGTATTTTTATCCTACTAATTACAATAATAAAACTTCGACACGCTTAACACTGGGTTCCCTCTGCTTAACCAGCTATATACGGGAGACAGCGTGTTGCTAAAAAAACTAAAATAACAGTGTTATATTTGTATTCAATATAATTATTATTATTATAATATAGTATTAACACGCGTCCGTGTAGTGTCTTAACACTGGGTTCTCTCTGCCTTACCTGCTATAGCGGCTCCACTTTGCAATGTCTTAGCACTAAAAAAGATCTGAACCGAAAAAAAAAATGTTATTTTAATAGATATTGTAAACTTATACCTATTTCAGAAATTGGCCAGGCACATACAATTTGGCAAAGTAAATTGTTTGTCAGAAAGGAGTCTCTGTCAGCACGAACACATAAATAGCTATCCTTCTATCAAATTATATCTCAATAGAAATAAACAAAATACTGTCAGTAGAGTTATTCCTTTCCAACCGAAACATTATTTGGAACTAATAAGAGATATAAAACCTCATCTTAGAGGTTATAATGAAGATTTGTTTTCAGATATTGGTAGTATTGATATAAAAAATCATGTCAATTTTAGAGATGAATTGTAAGTTTTTTTAATTAAAATCTTTTGTTTCGCTTACATTGGGTATGCTCTGATATGGTCTGCGAACACTGTCTATGGTGTCACGTTAATTTAGTATATTACGAGGACGTTACTTTATAGTTAGCTAAACTGGTTACTGTTTAAAACGGAACACAGTACAGCATACTCTCGTCCACGTTTTCGCGTTTTTAGGTAATAAAAATATGTTTCGTTTTAACGGCTGGTATATTTAAATGACTATATATTCAATTATTATTATTATTTTTATGTAAAGTAAGGAAAGGAAACTTCAATTTCGCTACTTTTCTTTATTTCGCGATCATAGCACTGAGAGCACTTTACCTCGGTGACACTAGTGTTCACAGTACAAAAATGGTGGTAAGTCATATATTTCCTAGGATACTGCGCCTTTATACTGATAGTCTTTAGCAGTAAAAGCACTGAACAGTGTTCGCAATGTATATCGGAACATGTATATGTAAGTTTGTTCGAGTGGAAACTGCAACTCAATTGTGAAAACAGATATTTTCACCTAATTCAACTGTAATTTTGTATACACGTTTGGTTTGGATGAAAACTCATAGCAGTTGTATGAAGTCATTCTAAAATCAATATGGCGGGGCACCCAAGATGGCGGACAAGTTTTTCTATGGGTTTGGCAATTTAAGTATCAAATAAAAAGGTTTGCTGAAGATAAGTAAAAATAATAACAGTTAAAAAAACCTTTTTTAAAAAATAAACTTTTATTAAATGAGTTATAAACATTTCGTCATAACACAATTTATATTATTTAAAACGTTGTCGCGTGAAATAAGTACTCGTATTTATTTAGCTTCAAATCATGTTATTTAGATACTTGCTACTTGTTCATCTGCGCAAGTAAAACTCGCGACAGAAGCTTGTTTTTAAAAGATTTTTTATAAACAAGCTTGTGTTATGTCTTTGTGAGATAGGAACGTTAGAACATATTATGTATTACACTCATATTATAAATTTGTAAAGCAGAAAATTTTATTTGGTTGAACGAGATAATCTCAGGAATTACTTGTAAATTAGGTTTGAGATGAACATTTTTTTTACAATAAACTTAGACGGTTTCCAAGGAGCGCGGGTTCCAATCCCACTACATTCAAATGTTTGTACTAAAATAAAGTTTTTTTCTTACCTAAGCATGGAATAACACAAAAAAATATTGTGTTGGATAGTCTATTTATCCAGAAAAGCTATATACTATTAAATCACGTTCATCGTTTATATTCATATGTTCAACCATGCGATCGAAGCCGAAGCTAAGAGTTAGTGTTCTATATATGGGTATTGCCTAGTTAATATTAAAACGTGGACGCTGGGCCATAAGGGTGAGACTATAACGCGACGATGGGTGGGTGGGTTGCTATCCCTTTCGTGGGAGCGAGTTGTTTTTTGTTTCCTGCCTCCGGTTATAAGACAGCGCAGCATTGAGTTCCGCCATTCAACACTTAACATCTCTAAATTAGGCGGTGTATGGGGAACGAGGTGTCTTAAAATTAGGTTCTTTGTCTATCTAAATGTTGATTTTTGTCGATCGTACATCACATTTTAATGTTAGAACCATACTAAAAAGCCATGCTAATTAAATTAGTCTTAATTTTTCATATACAAAATACATTTTTTTAATTTACTTCTCAATATATGAAATGCATTATTATGTGAGAAACATACATATGAAACTCATATGTATGTTTCTCAAATAATAATGTAATATTTAATACTTTCGTATAAGTTGACTCACCATTCCTATATTGATTTAATAATAATTATATTATTTCCTAGATCTTAATAAAAATAACTATTATTTATAAGTAAATGAAATTAGTCTTTTAAATGTATTTTTATTTAATATTGCACAACCAGTACATGATATATCTGCTTGTGCTTTTTTAAATTATACTGCATTTATTATATAAAAGTAAAAACCATGTGATAAATTAAGTCATATTTTTATCCTTTATACAACAAGATATACAAGTATATACACGTATAGAAGTAGGGCCTGAGAAAAAATCTTAAAATTAAATTTTATTGAAATTTAATTTTAAGGTTTTTTTCTAGTTATTTTCTTAAAACTTAATTTTAAAAAATCCGACGTTTAAGGCTATATCAGTTCTCCTACGCGGGACTGCATCATAATTATTTTTCACGTCCACGATTTTTTTCTTTTTTTAATACTTGGTCACATATTTCTATTATTTTACATTTTAGTAATGTCACTTTATCTTTCATTTTTAATAAATCGACACAAAACTAAAATATTAAGAATTAAATATGTGACGCTGCTACCAGTACAAAAGGTGTAGGCGGTTGTCAAAAAGCTATGCTATAAGCTATATAAGCATCTACACTATGTAAGAACTCTCATACAAATACAAAGCTCAGATTAGTCCTTGCGATCTGTACGTATATATAGTATTATTTTTTATGAATTATCCTGAGATTAGGAGCCATCCATAAACGTCACATGGCAAAGGGGTGGAGGGGGTCGATGACGAAGTGTGACAAGGTGTCATAAATTGACATGACAATAAATAATATAAAAAGAATTTCGTAACTGCATTTTTAATTCAATAATTCTAGTTGTAAAATATACATATAGTGTCACACTAAGAGGAGTCTCACAAATGTGGAGTGTTGAAGGTGGAGAATGGTTCAAGTAAATTACAATAAAATTGTGTAATGCTATTTATGAATGGCTCCTTATTATTATAATATATTACTTTTACTACTTTGTATTATGTAGATATTTTCTAGAATCTCCTTATTATTTTCAATATGTAAACCTTATTTGTAAACTAATTTATTCTTTTTACTATATTATATTATACATGTCTAATTATAACTTTTTGATTTTACAAATAAATATTTAAACCTAAATTAGTTTTTTATTTATGAAATAAAAGGCTCAATTGTGTTAAGATATATATTTATATAATATAATAATGTATTGATGACTTTATTTAAAGATAAAACCTTGACAAAATCTATTTGCTGTGTTTAGCTGAATTTTCATTGGTAGATATAGTTAATTTATAACAGGCATCTTCACATATAGCATCTGAAAAAAATTATGAAATCATAAGAAAATAAAAATATGGTGGTATGTGGATTCAATTTTCTTTCAATCCTTTCCACTTCCTGGTCGCGCAAGGCAATGTACAGCATTGAGTTCCGCCACCCAACACCCAATGTCTCAATTTGGGAAGAAAGTGAAGAATGAAGTTATTTGATATCAAGTTTTCTCTGTTATGCAGGGCACAGGGTGAAGATTAAAAATTAAAAGAAAAATAACAACTTACATCTTTATTTCTATTCAATTGAGCATCAACTATATCTTGATCAATACTACAGGGCAAGAAGAAATCCACACATTCAAAGAGACCCTTTGAATCTAAAACTAATCTGTCTTCTCCTATTTCTAGGTTTAGATCTTTAAGTTCAACCTGGAAATGTGAATAAAATCATTAAAATCTGTAGAAACATAAAATTTGCTTGTTGTGGAACTTGAACCTGAGACTTTTGACTTTGACTTGACTTCTTATTTTTATATAATATTTAATTATTTTTTATCTAATGTAAAATAAATAAATACATACAGATGCTGGTATCATAAATTCTGCTAATAAATATTCTATTTCCCCAGCAGGCGGCTCCCGTCTTAGTCTATAAATGAATTCCTTCTTAGGTACAGGTACTTGTGGATTATTGGGGGTTGGTTTTTGTATTTCCTCTATTAAAGGTCTAGTATTTTCTTCACATTTTTTCACATCTCTAATTTGAATTCTATGAGATTGCAATGTACCAATAGATTTTCTATTTTTAAGTATTGTAAACCTCTGCATATCTAACTCAAACTGATATTTATCTTGTAAACCTTCAAAAACAACTGTTAGGAAAAATGTTTGAAAGAGATCATCTTTTTCTATTTTAGAAAAAAAATCTGGATTTATTGCAACATCATAAACTGTTGCTGGCAAACCAGATTTATCCTGTTCTGTCCTTCCTTCACCAATACTCATAGGAACTCTATAACTGGATGGATCTTCAGAATTTAATATTTGCATCAACTCTTCATTGCTGATGTCTCTGGGACACGGAATTGCCTCAGTAAGGCAAACATTAACAAAAACCTTCTTATTATCTGACTTAGTAAATGTCTTTACACAAAATCCTAAAAGTAATAATTGATACATAAGTAATATATAAATTTCGGATTTATTCTTAAGGTAAGGAAAATGTTTAACCTGGTCTAGGTTTTACAACTTGCGAAGGAACTGTATCTGCTAGTATTTTATTAATTTCTTCTTCCACGGGATTTTCCTGCAAATATTTAAAAAAAATTGGATTATTTCTTGTTTTAAATGCATTGTAAATTGTGTTAATAAGAAAATAAATATTTTTACAGAAGTAAATTAATACCTTAACAATTCTCATATTTTTCTCCAAAATTGTAGGATCAATTTCAAGTGTCACCGATTTTTTCTTCATATTTGATAATGTAAATAATTTGTTTCTATGGAAACTAATTCAGTTTATATTACAATACAAATCGTTACCGCAGTACACGCTACACGGTCCATTAAAGTTGAATAGATAAATAATAATAAATATAAATAAACTCCTTTCTAGTTTTGCTTCTACACATCAGAAATGTCAAATGACAATATGACATTTCTTTTCCTATATAATAGCTTAATAGTAGTATATCAATTAGTAATCTGTGCCTTTTAAGTGCAATTTTTATTTAAGAATTAGGAAAATTATAGAATAGGTGTCTCTGTAACTATTTTTATACTGATAAAGAAAGTTTTAACGGTATGCTTATATGTCCACAACGCTAATCATTAGGAAACGTTATAATGCCATTTACACACTAGCGAGTGCGTTAGTATGCTCCTGTGTCTACATATTTATATATTATAAAAAAAAGGTAAAAATTTCGGCAGAAAATTAAAAAAAAAGTTTAACATTAGTTAAAAATTTATATATATGTTAAAAAATATATATTTCATTAGTATGAAACCATGAAAAAAGTACTTACACAATATTATTGGCTTAATACCAAAACAAAGTACTTAATACTTACATGATTTTTTGCTCAACTGGAACGTTCGGGACTATACAAAAACTGTATTGAACTCATATTTCTGTGTCAAATATATGAAATAAATTTAATTGCATATTAAAATAAATTAATATATATTTATGAATTTATAATGGCTTTGAATTTTTATTTATTCTGAATTAACAATTACATATACAGAGTGTTTTGTTAGCACTACTTTAAATGAAACCACAGTTTTGACTACTCTATAAAAGCCTAATACAATAAAAAAAACTCCAAAAATGAAAAAGTGTTTACGAATTCCAAATCGAGTCGTAGGTATTGGCGGCAAAGTTCAAAGTTGTTTAACCTTTAGTAGTTTTTTTGTAATAGTATGCGTTTACGTTATTCGCATCTTTGCGTAATTGCGTCACACGAAATACAGGTATGGATAAACATCATGAAATGAAAAAAAAATCCTACGTCTAAACTGTTGAGGTCTTGATTAATTTCTTTAGGTATGAGTTTAAAATATTTTACCCTATATGCTGTTTTCGTAAAAGGAGCGCTGATGCTTCCACCTTGTACACGTATACTAAGAATAATGTTTCATATATCTTAGTTCATTACCCAACTGAATAATTATACATTTTTGATTTCTTGGTTGTTATTAAAATAAAGCAGTAGCAAGCGCAATTCTCTATTATTTCCTTGCTTGTGAATTATTTAGTGTCCGACCAAAACAACGCTTTCAGTCGAAACCGAAACTAAGCATTCGGCTATATACTCGTATATATCGTATCGAGGAAACGGCCTATTACAAGCCAAGCCAAACACCCCGCTTACGCGCACGCACCACGCTTGAGCTGATGGACGTTTGGCAAGTCTCAGCAAGCGGGTAAGCGTACCATAACAGAACAGAAAACAAAAAAAAACTATGAATAATATATAAATTTTAATGCGAGTTCTGTTATTCAGTAAATATAAATTACCAGTTTCTAATTAAATATGATAATTATTACTATTTTTATTAAAATTATAAGTATATATGTATATATATATATTTTTAATGAATCGTGTTCATTTTGAACATAATGTTAGCATTTAAACTAAACTGATTACAGGCTTTATTACAATTACAACCTTTATTACAATTTAAGATAAATAAAATAGATATCTTACAAATAAAATAACATAGTATAAACAAACAACCAATATATATTTTTTTAACAAACAATCAGATATTTTTTTATTATATTTAACCTTTTGTATAAAAATTTTAACATATGAATAATTTTCAGAATGATTAGCAGATGTCACAGTCATTTCATCAGCCGTCAGGCGTCAACCGTCGTGTCCGTCATGAGAACTAGGTCGAAATAGTAGTCAATGTCTAATTTTTATACTATTTCAGTCTTTCTTGATTTAAATATTCTTATTCGTATTGCAACATTTTATAACGAATTTTTAAATATGTATTTTATTTCATAAATGTTATAATCGAGTCAACGTTGGAATAAGCGATCAAAGGTATAGTACGGACAATAATTGTAAAAGTTTGCCATATTTTGTCTTTTAAATTGTAATTTACCCGTTCTTACGTTGATATTAACTAGCTTTTGTAAAGAAGAAAAAGCATTCAAGAGGCTAATATATATAATATGACAAAAAGTCTAAGCATATCATGAGTAAATCAAAAATAAATCATTAACTTGTCAGCTGTAGTCAAGTGAATGTAATACGTATGCATAACACTAATCACAAGAAAAGAACATCATAATATATAATCTAACCTTTCTTAAAATTTTTCAATTGTTCATATTAAATATATTCTATAATATAGATTGAAGTGAAAGTTTCTATTAAAATGAATACTGCTGTGTAAATCAAAGTGAATATGTCATATATTTATTTGGATTCACTAAAACTTTATTAAAAATAACAAAATTTAATTCCTATATCATAGAATAATGTAGCTTATCATCATAAAATTATCTTTACTTCTCTGTTGTATCTGAATATATTATCTGATTAATCCTTAAATATTATAGTATTACATTATTATATACATTTTTTAAAATATAGGTATAAACATATGGCAGACAAAAAATAAGATGGCTGATAAGCACACTTTGAATTATGATGTGAGGGAGTTGAAATTAGGATCAAGTTTCACAAACAATAAATCATCACAATATCATACAATTAAATGTAAGTATAAACTTAAAAAATTTACTGGCTGACTTTTATCTAACTGTAATTCCTACTCTAGGGAATGAATCATTTTCATTTGCTCTGGTATAAACAAAGGGGAGGTATTTAGTTTTGTCAGTTAATACAAAATTAAGGGAAAAAGTGGGCAAAAGAGTGTCTTAAGATGAAGTTCTCTGCCTTTCATGTTGTATGCGGGATACAGTGTACAAGTAAATAATAATGGAAGTAAAAGTATTTTAATATTTTCATTTGCCAATTTTCTTTAACTGTTTCTTTGTAATACTTTATATGAATTTGAATAAGAACCAAATATTAATAAAATATTAAATAATTGTAATTAATCTAGCAATATTTTTCAAGTTACTACAACTTATTTTTTAAAAATCATATTAGAATGATTTTGATATAATGATTTAGGATTTTTATCAAAATTAGTTTACTGATTTAACAGTTATAAGGAAACAAAAGGATGGACATACATACATACATATGCGATAAAAACATAACTAGAAATAGCACTACACTATGTTTTTTGTCCTTAAGGTTTAAATTTATTTTCTTGGTGTCTTTGGCAGATATTTTTATGAAATTTAAGTTGAACATGATCCGTAACCTTATTTTTTTATTTTTTCAAAAATTTTTAGACAAATTGTAAAAAAGTTTAGTTTTTGTGGACACTTTTATACACAACCCCATGACTACCAAAACTATGTATATTATGTACATATTAGCTAGCTATTTATGCTATGAGTAACAAAAAATAAAAATAAAAATCAGGCATGTAACAAACTTGCCTAGAGAGAAGAGAGCTGTCATCATATAAACACTCTTATTATGTAGTATACAGCAAATGAGTGTAAAAAATATGGACAAAAAAGTTTTTAAGACTGAAATGTTATTGAATATGTAAATTTTGTAGGAACAAGAAAATAAACAATATATAATAGAAAAAAAATATCTTTAATTCATAGAGACAAAAAAGTCTGTTGCTATTTTGGATAAAAAGTAATACAATCAAATTAAAAAAAAATCATTAGAAGTCTGTATAGCTTTCCCATGCTAGTGTAGCTAGAATCTTTCAGTTTATTATTTTCTTGAAACATAGGGTTAATTGTATTATTCAAGCACTGCACATATCAATTAACCTAAAAAAATGGCTTCACACTGTACCCGCATTAAGCAGGGTAGGCAGAGTGAACCAAGTGTTAAGACACTCTGTTTCCCATTTTTCGCCGAATACTGGAGGCATAAATAAAAATATAGATTCAAATTATTATTTCATTTCCTCAAGTGGGGATTGAGCCAACTTGTCTTGTTGTTGTGTCTTGTTTACAGTCACATGCTAGTGCCCCTGCGCCATAACTGGCCTCGAGCCTTAAAAAATTTGGATATATCCTTTTTTATTTAATTTAAGATATATTTCAAAAATACATTTTGGGCTTAATGGTATTTTAATAGTACAGAAAGTATTTATTTGATGAAAAACGCCTTATTTCATACAATAGATTATAATTTTAAATGTTGTCTTAGTCAAGTTAGATCTTTAATCATTGCATTTAGTCAGTTACGCGTCGTAACTGCGCCGTGTTAATGTTTTATATAAATCATATTTACATCATTACATATCAGTCTACATGTGAGCATATATAGCACTTTGGTCCAAAAGGATCAAAAAATAACTTAAGGAAAATGTTACATTTAGATATTTAATGTATTCTTCTGCTACCTATTGAATGACAGACAAACCACTCAGTCGATAATAAAGTACATAGAAAGATGAAGTTACGCTAGTAGGTTTCTTGGAAAGCTTAGATTTAAGATGTCTTGAAATTTTTGTAACAAGATTTTATGTTTTGTAGTCGAAATTGCGACTTACGTTAAAAAAAATACTAGTTGTCTGTAAAGTCAGTTTACGGACGATGTTATTACGTGATAATATCAAGAAAAAATGCATACTTTTGTAAATTTAATTAAATCACTGTATTATCATTATTTTGTATAATACAAATAAGGAGTTAATTGAAATATATTGTTTTTTCGTTAGTTATGTTGCAAGTGTTAATTTAAATATTTTTTACTTAAAATATACTAATTAATTAAAAGTAAGAATGTGTTATTTAATTACAAGTAATAATTAATCGATAAATACGTAACAAGGTGAACTCATAGGTTGATCGTGGCTCTCTGTCGTTTGTTACGCTTCCTCGCTTGCACACTCGCCTCAGGCGAACGTGACAAGAGTCATTCTTTTACCGGCGTGTAGTCATTGATTTACAAGATGTCAAAATATAATTTATCTAATAGGATTTCAAATAGAGGCCAGTTGTGGCGCAGCGGCACGAGGTGGGACTGTAAAACCGACTGGTTGTAAGTTCGATCCCCACTCGAGGAGATGAAATTTACTTAAATTTATATTTCCATTTCTTCGCTCTGGTGTCGAGGTTAAGCGCGGTGTTGAGTTCTGCCACTCAACACGCAATGCCTCCAGATTTCGGCAGAAAGTGGGGAACGGAGTGTCTTAATACTAGGTTCCCTCTGCCTACCCTGCTGTGTGCGGGATACAGCGTGAAGCTGATTTATTTTATTTTTGATTTCAAATAACTCGGCTATTATAAAATGATTGCTCTTTATATGGTAGACCATTATTTCACTGGTTATATTAGTTTATATGAGTGAATAACATTCTGCAATTTTTATAGTTAAGGAAAAAATATACAGAGTGTTTTTGTCAGTACCACTTTAAATAAAACCACAGTTTTAACTACTCTATAGAAACCTAATACAATTTAAAAAAATCCCAAAAATAAAAAAGTTATTTTTTTATTATAAACAATATAAATGAAAAAACTATCGTTGTAATATAAAACGCCATTTGTCAAGAACGACACACGCACCCATAAACCTATCAAAGGGAAATCGCCGCACACGCCTCATTCCGAAAATATTCCTAAGAAATTTTAATAATATAGGTAAATATCTTTAAAACAGTTATTTGACCCCAAATAATATCATGCGCATATGAATATTAATCACAAGTAGTTAATATTTATTGTAAATAAATAAAGATTGAGATATCACCAAAATAAAAATGATTAACCTACAATTTGCGAAAGTTTACTATATAACCTTAGGTTTTTTTTATCTTTTTTTGTCATTTTAACGCTGTATCCCACATAAACAGCAAGATAAGCAAAATAACCTAGTATCGAGACACTCCCTTCTGGACTCTTCGCCGAACTCAACGCCGCAATTTGTCTTGCCAGAGCGGAATATTTTCTTATCATTATTGAGAATCTAAGTCGAAACGGCACCATGAGTTAGTTTTTTAAATAACAATAATAATTATAACATAATTATATAAATAATTAGTTAGATCCGATTAATTGTAATTTATTATAAAAGTTAAATTATATTGTTTTTCAGATGATTTTAAACCAGCGTCGGTGGATGTTAACAAAATGGCGACGGTTGATGTTGGGACTAATAATCAAGTGACCGTTACAGTGCCGCATTTAGGTAGATATCTTTTATTTATTCTAAATATTAATACGTAAAGCAAAGCCATTTTTACGAAAGTTGTAGGTTCGGAGGAGAATCTTATTTGGCACAGTTATAGTTTATTTATAGGGGTTTTAATAGAATAACACTACCATATGTATGACACTCAATTTTTTGTTTAAAATTATTAAATGACAACATATACGTTGTTATGGCAAATCAATATTGTACGTGTCAATTAATTCTCTAGTTTAGTCAAATAACTTGAGAAAACCATTTTGAGCTATGCGACGAAATATACTAGTGATATAGGTAGATTATAATTTAATTTCTCACTAAAATATTAAAAACCGCAATTCGGACTCGCGCAAGAAGGTCTCGTACCATTCATTATTTATTAAAACGGCAAAAAAAAATCATATTTGTTATGTGGGCCCTTAAATAGTTACTATGTTCTGCTTTATCATTAGTGACAATTTCAACTAGCTATTACGGATCGTGTGATAGAGTCTGGTGACAGACAGACCAGAAAGCTTTCTCAAATTCTCAGTAATAGGGTCCCGTTTTACCCTACGGAACATTAAAATCTATATCTACATTAAAATATTATTTATAACAATAATATTCATATTATAATTATATTTACTTAGAATTCATTTATATTGTCCTAAGTAAGTCCAACTTAGAAATTATTTTATTTATTTATTATGAATACAATATTTTTTAAAATTATTACGCCCAAATTTCGAGAATCCAAATGTCTCGGAAATTGAGCAGTCTGTGGGGAACGGAGTGTCTATAACACTAGTTCCCGTGCCTACACTGCTATATGTAGGATACAGTGTTGAAATAAAAAAAAATAGATTTTTTCTTATATCTATTTTATTCTTATATTTTATATCATCTTTAGATGGAGCAGGAGTACCCCAAACAGTATTTAAAGGAAGCCAACGGCCTTATACAAAAGAATGTGTCCTAATTATAGATAGAGTTACCGGAGAAATAACACTGGAAAAACTTTCTAGTAATATACAAGTAAAGAAAACAAGGTACGATTTATTTAATAAATAAAAAATGTATTATAATTATATAGAGGTAAAGAATAATATTGATTTCTGTTGGATTTTATAGCATAAACTCAAAAGGGATACTAGTAAATTGATTTGATTTACATATATAAAAACATGTATTAGTTCTTCTCTCTAATGATACCTCTCTTCTTCTTTAATCATATAGTTCTCCATTTTTCACCATATTGGTGAGATATTCGTTGTGCCGCTGCGACACGGTAGCCTCAACATATTCATAAGATTTATGTTATTTTAAATATTTTATAAACGAAATATATCTTATTCGACACACATTCTATTGTTTATTCAATTTGGACAACAATGACAATATTTCTAAAAAACGTTACATGTGAATGTATTGCGGAAACTGTACGTCAGAAACTCAAATACTATCCACACCATCTGTATACATGGCACTCCACTACTTTGCGGTTCCTTCCGTGGAATGGCCTACCTGCGGCAGTGTTTCCAGGTCGATACGACTTGGGTACCTCCAAAAAGCGCGTCGTATCTTCGCCATATAGGCCCATAACGCACCTGTAGCTTCTCAGGGCACGGGGTCGTTGATGGCGGTGATCACTTACCATCGGGTGACCCGCATGCTCGTTTGCCTTGTCTTTTCCATAATCAAAAACAGATAATACAGATAATAGCCAACAGGGGTTTAGGTGACATTATATTTCTTATTTGTAATTTATTTTGTTTGTTTTCATTATTCATTATTCATAAAGTATTAAGTATTGATAAATATGTTTTTTAGACAAGAAACAAACCAAAAGCCCAGACCATTGACGCCTGTTACAACAGACTTTACGAATACAACACAGCGTTCAACTTCGCGTACAAGAGTTGCGACAAACAAACGTACTAATAATACAGGTAAAATAGCTCTTACTTCTTGTCGTATATAACAGGGACATTGTGTGTAGAGTGGCGGTAATCAACACCGCACTATGTCTTACGAGAACGGGCAAATAGAGTTAACCTTCTTCAATATACAGAGTGTTTTTGACATTACCACTTCAAAGGAAACCACAGTTTTAACTACTCTATACAAACCTAATACAATTAAAACAAAAGATATTTTTTCAAAAATATAAGTAAATTTTTACAAACCAAATAATTAATAATATTATCGTTGTAAAATAAAACACCATTTGTCAAGAATGACGCATACAGGCACAAACCTATCAAAGTGATAACGCCGCACACGCTTCATTCACGAAATCGAGTCGTAGGTAATGGAGGTGATGTTGAATTGCGTAAAATAGAACGGGAGGCATCACTTTTTCGTTTTAGTAAGTTTTTTGAGAATGAAAAGCGGCAGATCGGCAACGCTTAGTAGTATGTGTTTACGTTATTGGTATCTATTCGTAACTACGTCACACGAAATACAGTATGAATAAACATCGTGAAGTAAAAAAAAATCCTACGTATAAACTGTTGAGGTATCTTGATTAATTTCTTTAGGTATGGGTGAGAAATATTTTACCCTATTGCCGCTCCAATAAGAGCGCAGTCGCATCCATCCTGTATAATGCTTACATTTCCCCGAGCGGGTATCGAGCCGATGACTGCCGCGTCACACGCGGTGCCATAATCTAAGTTAATCTTGTATAGTTCAAGCGGGCGGAAAATTTAACTTTTTTTCCCCTGATAAACATTTTTCTTTTTTTAAATATAATATATTTATTTTATTGTTATTAATAGGTCCAAGCGGTGTACAAGTGAATACACAAAATCGGTTCAACAATAATGCACCCAAATCACAGAATATGGTCAGATCTCCTACTAGAGTAAAAACGTCGCCACCACAAGCACCGTAAGTATTAAGTTCATTTATTTAGCTTAGGGTAGGCAGAGGGAACAGAGAGGGGCCCTAGTGTTAAGACATTTCATTTCCGTTAGGACACTCCATTCCCATTTAGACACTTGCGTTTCCTACTTTGATACGAATTCTTCTAACTTTACCGTCAATTTTAAATATTTTTTATATATCTGTACCCCCCATATAGCAGAGTAGGTAGAGGGAAACTGGGAACATAGTGTTCAGACACTCCATCCCCATAACGACATTCCGTTCGTTAAGCGTAACTTGTATCGGATTACGTTACCACGATGTACAAATAGAGCCATCAAACTTGAATAATTAATATAAGACGTTAAAGCTATTAAATTAACGAAGTTTGTATTAAATGAATTAATAAATATGTGTAAATGAATTACAATTTCTCATAAATCATTTACTTTTTCCATTGCTTATTACTTATTCGCGTAGTACTTTTTGCATAAAATTGTATGTTATTTTCTTAAGTCGTTGGTCAGTTGTTTAACCAACATCAATTTTTTTAGCTTTTGTATCCCGCACACAGTATAGGCCGTGAGTATTTGGGAAACTAGTGTTAAGACACTTCCGTTTCCCACTTTTCGCCGAATTTTGGAGGCATTGCGCGTTGAGTGGCGAAACTCAACGCCGCGCTTTGCCTCGTTACGAGAGCGAGGAAATAAAAACGTCAAATATTTAATTGAATCAGACCCACAATCGTTGCGTTTATAGTCGCAAACTTGTGTCTCTATGGCACAATGGCCTCTATTACTACTACTTAATTAATTAATATATTCGACTAACCAATAATATTTACATAATAAAATAGATTAAAAAACACATTTTTACTCAAATTTTTAACACTACACGTAAAAAATAGTAGTTGGGAAAAATAACAGAGAAGAAAATTTAACTAAATATAAACTTCTAAGTTGGTTGGTTGTTTGAATAAATGCCTCTTCTCATTAATTTTATTTTTTTTGAAAATATGTCAATATTTTTTTCATTGCCTAATTCCCGAGACATTGAGTGTTGAGTGGAGGAACTCAACTCCTACTTTTGTCTTGTTACCAGATCGAGAAAATGAAAATAGAATGAATTATTTAGCCCACACGAAATTGAACCTACACCGGTCGCGCTTACAATCAGTCATTGTGCTGCTATGTCCATATCGTTGTCCTTTTATTTTTTTATTGAAAAGCCTACACATTTGTGCAAATGAAGAACATAACTTTTATCTTTATATTAATTAAGTTTGAAAGTTTTGTACCCTTTTTTACGATAACTGTACGGAAGGAGGAATATTGATTTTGGCATAGTTTCAATTTACATATAAGTAGTGTAGAATGCTAATACATTTTTGAAATAATGCACATAAGATACATTAAATTGATAAAATAAGTATATGAAACACTACCATACATTTGACAATATATATTACACTTTTGTATTCATAGTCACATACAGGTTTCTATGGCAGCACGAATTATACATATCAATAGGTTTCTAGTTTTAAAAGTGACGTAGTTGTTTAGCTTACTTAGCATATATGTATTCTAAAGCAATGTAAATAATGTATTATTTTTTCTATTCACAGATGGTCCGGAGGCGGCAACAGTACTCTAGCGTCCCTCCCGATGATTGGCTTTGACGAAGCACCTCCCCGCTCTCCCCCAGCTCCACCACCATATTCCCATAATAACCAAAATAACCATAATACACATAATACTCATAATACCCATAATGCCCATAATGCCCATAATGCCCAAAATACCCATAATACCCATAATGCCCATAGTGCACATATACCCCATAATACTCACCCCCCACAAAGACAAGCGCCTCCTCAACCTTCCCTTCCACCTGTGGCTGTAAGTATATAATTTATATGTCTTTTTTTGTTCTTTTACTTACAAAAGAATATCAATGAAAACTAGAGAAACTTGAGTATTGTCGTAGTTATTGTAAAAAAATATCTTTTAATTAAACAACGAGGTTATATCTCAGTACTGTATAAATAAAATCATTTTATAACGATAGTCAAATTCATTGTAGATCATTCAAAAATGGTGTTTAATAAAAGATTATATTTAAATGTATTCAAACTTAACATGTAGGCATACAGCATTGAAGATGGTTGTTTAATAAACATTATAAACATTGACCTATTTTAAAATTTTAATATTCTCACAAGCACTCTCAAATCTTTTACATCATAACTAATTCTTTATATTTAATAAAGATGTTCCTTTATACCATTCGGGTTATCAAATGCGTCTGCTGTCATCTATTTTATCATTCTTTTTAAAACATATCTTTTTAATTTTGTGCCGTGTGATCCCGGCCTAGAATAGGATCATCCTGGTACTGGTGGTGTCGTCAGAGGCGACTAAAGTACGTGTGGTAGAGTCACGTCGCCAGCAATGGCAACACGCATGGGCAGACTCGACCGGATCATTACCACCCCCGGCATTTAAAACCGGCGTGAAGTAGTGGCTTTATGCCACTGCGTTTCGCATCAGGTAATGTCGGGCTCCGGCGCACAACACACCTTACAGGCGGGTAACGCAGCTGTAGCTCCTCTGGTGTTACACGGGGTCGTGGGCGGCGGCAATCACTTACCATCAGGTGACCCGCACGCTCGTTTGGCTTGTCTTTTCCATAAAAAATAAAAATCTTTAAAAATAAGTGTTATAGAAGAATGGTAAAATTGCTATATAATGTCGTATTGGGATTGGATAGTCGAGTTCTGTATGAATGATAACCCGGCGAGAACTATATGAATGAGTCACACCACCTTTTTCTTGTTATCAGTATACAGGATAGAAGTGTCAGCACCACATTAAAGGAAACCACAATTTTAACTACTCTATAAAAGCCTAATACAATAAAAAAAATTATTTCCAAAAATTAAAAAGTGATTTTTTCAAACAAAATAAATAATAAAATTATTGTTGTAAATAAAAAATGTAATAATATAAAACGCCATTTGTCAAGAACGACGCACGCACACATAAACCTATCAAAGGGAAACCGCCGCATACGCCTCATTCCGAAATGGAGTCGTAGGTATTGACGGCAAAGTTCAAAGTTGATTATGCTTTAGTAGTATTTTTGTAGTTTACGTTATTGGTATCTATGCATAACTGCGTCACACGAAATACAGATATGAATTAACATCGTGAAATGAAAAAAAAATCCTAAGCCTTAGCGTGTGACGTCATGCTGTGTCTTACCAGTAGGCGCTTGCGAACATCTTCATACATTGGGGCGTTTAGCTCTCGCTTTTAACTATAAATTCAATTGTTTTTTATAGTAAATAAATAATGGTTAAGAAATATTGTATAGTGCCTAGGGGCCAGTCGTGGCGCAGAGAGGGATACAAGCTTGTGACTGTAACCGTAAAGGTTGTGAGTTCGATCCGCACTCGACGAAATGAAATATATAATATTTACATTTCTTCACTCACCACGAAATGGTTTCAGAATTCGGCGGAAAGTGTTCTGCTACATACGGAATACAGTGTGAAGCTTAAAAAAATATATTTCGCCACCATAACTTTCTCTTGCTGGTCTGTAATAAATTTATCTTTTATTATTTTAAGATTGAAGATACGCAATACTTTAAAAACATATACTTTACATCAATCCAACCCAAAAGAAAAAAGAAAGTGATTCAGTTTATTTGCTATTAAGCATGAAATAAGGTTTTTGTATAGACCTATTGTACCTATTAAAATTCAATATAAAAAAAAATAAGAAAATTACTCATTTAGAAAACGTATAAAAATTTGAACGTAGCGGGACTCGAACCCGCGCTTTCTGGAAACCGACCAGGCGCTCTGACCACTAAGCCATACACACGTTCATGTTACAACTTATTTATGTTGTTAGCATCTCTGTAGGGAGATTTTTACAAATTTCCGCTACCCAAAGATAATTATTAAGAATTATCGTCTGGCAAGAGAGAATGCTATTTATTAAATATTTTTAAACATTTTTAAAGTGTTATTCCACACTTAGGAAAGAAAAATACTTATTTAGAAAACGTATTATATAAAAATTTGAACGTAGCAGGATTCGCATCCGCGCCTCCTGGAAACCGACCAAGAGCTCTGACCATAGTCATACGTTCTCATCAAGCTACGTCGAAACTTTGCTAACAACATAAATAAGTTGTAACAAGCGTATAAAAGTTGAGGTTGATGACAGTGGACGAGGCGAAAGAGGTATGTAGAGACCGTAGCGTTTGGCGCTCCGTTCTCTCTGACTACCCCGCTAGGGATAAAGCGGGAAGTTAAGTTCAATATTTTCTAACATTATATAAAATATTTTAGCAGCAAGCACCACGCCAAGAGGACAGCTCGTCCAGCTCGTCCAGTGACAGCGACAGCGACGACAGCGGCAGCGACAGCGACGACAGCACCCCCCCGCCGCGCCCCGCGCTGCCCGCGCTGCCCAACGGTACATATACTACTACAGTATCTACTGCCACGGCCGGCTGGCGCATTGCCATAGCAACGCTTGTGACACTTTATAAATACGAAAGTGTATATATTGTCAAATGTATGGTAGTGTGTGTAATATTTATTTTATTGATTTAATGTATCTTTTTATGCATTATTTTTTTCTATATAAATTAAAACTGTGCCAAATTTCATACGCGTACGTCCGTTTCGCAAAAAGAAGTACTAAGTTCACTTACACACAAAGTCAAGAACAAAGTTCACACTTCATGTATTATTATATATTTAATATATGTATAGATTATAAATCTTTTATATTGAAGCTCTTTACATTTTCATTAGACCACGGCCGTATATATAAAAAAAAATGTTAACATTTTAAACTTTGACGGGCTCTCCTGTAAACTTTAAAATGTTGTAGATTTTCACATCCGACAATGTTAACAGGGACAAGCGAAATGTGAAAGTTTATGAGGATGCATGTTTGTTCATCTTTCTATGCAAAAGCCACTTGCATTCCTCACTTTTCGCCGAATTTTTGAGGCATTGCGTGTTGAGTGACGGAACTGAACTCGTTACTAGAGTGAAGAAATTAAAAATTTAAATATTTTACTCCCCTGAGAGGGAATCCACAACCATCACTATGATTATACATTGAAATAATGTTTGTTTTTAAGGTGTGTCAAACGCAGCGCTATCGGCCGACGTGCTCAACGACGATCTGTGCCTGTCCGAGTCCGGCAGCGACTCCGACTGACCCCCGCACACACAAACAGACACGAAAACACACAAACACACAAAAACACACACACATACACAAATACACAAATACATATACAATTCCTAGCGAACGATCACTTGACAAGTGTCCTACCTCTTTCTGTTTTTCATCAAATAGCCTTATTGTGTGATAATAGCTTAATAAAGATTAGTGTGATGGATCATTCTAGAACTACAAAATAATGTGTAGTTTTTAACTATTATTTTTAATGCACGTGCACGTGCAGGGTTTTGACTCTTGCCGTGTACGTATCATTTTTTTTTATAAACTTGGGCATTCTCGTGTTTTTAAAGTGCGAGAGTGGCCTAACCGTCGCCGTTTGTGAGATGCTTTTTACTGTTTATAAATTATCTAAAGGAAACAAATAAATAAAGTAGTCCATTTTACAGTAAGTTTCATTGAGTTCCGTTCAGTTATCGAGTTATTTACGGACAAGAAAAAATCCACACTTCTATTACTTATACTATTTTAGAGTTGTTCTTGTTTATGAATTATACTCAATATTATTTGATAGTTGATGCTCATATGAACTTTATGGCCGGGATTAGAATTAGTTTACAAGTTAACGGTAAGTTAACAGATTATATTTTAAACATCTCTAGTGTTATTCCACACTAAGATTAAGATTTTTTTTCTAGGAAACGTAAAAAAATGTCAACGTTCCAGGATTCAATCCCGCGCTTCTTGGAAACCGTCCAAGCGCTTTGGCCACTTAGCTATACGCGTTAAGAATGTGTGTTAAGAATTAAGAAAGAATGTGTATTATATGAACTTTTATAGTTTAGTGGTCGGTTTCCAAGAGCTTAAAATTAGGCGACCAAATTTTTATATGTTTTCTAAAAATTACATGGATATAATGTATATATGAATATAAGGCGAAATAAAAAGAAATATTTGTTTATGAATCTGCGACTTGCGGTGACTGCTAACTTACAAATGTTAACGAAAAATTACTTAAACTAGTGTAAGTGTGTATCATAAACATAGTGCCTCAACAGAATATAGAAAAAAAATGAGATATATTTTTATTTTATGCCAATTTTTTTTATTATTGTTAAGGTAGGTATAGCGATCGGCGGCGAGCGATTTATACATCTAGATATAAAAGTACGCAATAAATTATTATATACAAAAATAAATCTATTTGTTTTATTTATATTTATAGAGTTTTATTGAACATTTTTTATTTTCATTTCGTTGTCGGGCGGAAGGTTGAGAATAGTATGTTTAGTTTAATGTTTGATTTTTTTTATTAACTTCACGCTGTATCCTGCACATAGCAGGGTAGGCAGAGGGAACCTGGGAACCTAGTGTTAAGACACTGTTTCCATTAACACAGTCTTCAAGCCTTCAAACTAATTCTTGCGTGTTGACTGGTTGAACTCAACGGTGCAAAGTTTAAAATTAAAAAATAATATTATTTACATCATCATATTACAGGTATCATATGTTCCAGAAGTAGTTTGAATATTAGAATAATAAAACGAGCAAGCACACATTCTAATAGTTATATTGTACTCTTATTCTATCAACAAAACACTTAATATATCTTTTAAGTAACGTTCAATTGAACTACTTTTTACATGTAAAATTTATACGATATATATAGTATAATATATGAGTAAATATACTAATTCTCAATTTAAATAAAAGTTTCATTAATGTGTATAAATAAATTGATAATAACATACTCTTTCAATGTATTCAGCTTCACTCTAAAATTATATATCTAAAATTATATACCTAAAATTATATATAGAATTAATTAATTAATGACATATTTAAAGTTCTTTATCTAATCATGAAATGTCAAATTCTTGATTTATGATTTCTTTATATCTATTTCGTATAAGTCCTTCCTTTACTTTCGCACCGAGTTCAGGGTGAATGGTTGAAAATATTTTTGTGGCTCTCTCTTGAATAAATTTTGCTGCCAATTTCAAACTATTAACTATATTTTCTATTAACCTATCTCGTTGGTCATCTGTTAAATCATTTACATAAAACTCTGTCATTTGATCAAAATTATTCGGTTCATTCTCTTTTATATGTATTAACGGTTGGCTTCCATTGTCCATATAAGGCACGGGTCCATTGAAAGAGTTTGGATAATAGTTAGGAATATTTATCATATTATCGTAAAGGTAGGGCCTGCCATCCCTATCGTAAGTGGATATGTCGTTCAAAGGACAATTCACTTTGACCCTGTTATAGTTAGCTCCTAGCCGATAATAGAGAGCATCGCGGTAAGACAAACGTCGTGCTTCAAAAATATTGTCCGGCGCTCCGAGAATACCTTCTATCAAGTTACTTGGATGCAAAGCCAACTGCTCTATATCGGCGAAATAATTTAAATAGTTTCTATTTAATACTATTTTACCTATTTTAGTAAGTGGGTATTCATGTAAAGGAAGAATTCTAGTTACGTCGAATATACGACCAGCACCAGCTACCTCCACTTGTGCCGGTGTCACGATCTGTGCAGCAAACGTCCAACAAGGAAAAATACCTTTAGCAATAGAGTTATATAAGTGTCTCGTGCCATAATCAGGATCATTTGCAGAGATTTTACTTGCTTCTTCAGCTGTTAAATTTTTTATACCAGCTTGTGGTATTAAATGAAATCTAACAAAAAATATATCACCTTTGCTGTTTTCTACTTGAAACGTGTGAATGCTATATCCAGGCATATGAATATAGCCATCTGGTATTCCTAAATCACTTAATAGACGTAAGAATAAATGAAAACTTTCCGGCTGTAAAGTTAAATAATCCCAAAATGCGGTTTTGTCAAATAGATGAGTAGCTGGATTCCTTTTTTGGGAATGGATAAAAGGAGTAAAAAGGCGTGCATCTTTTGTCACGAATACAGGATGGTTAAGACCTACCATATCAAAATTTCCATGTTCAGAGTAAAATTTAACAGCGAAACCACGAACGTCACGCGAGACGTCACTGGCCCCTCGTTCAGTAATAATAGATGAAAATCTTACTGCTATTGGAGTTTTTTTACCAATTTTGCTAAATATACTTGCTTTGCAAATATTGGTTATGTCGTTGGTTACTTCAAAGTATCCGAAAGCTCCTGTCCCTTTCGCGTGAACGGCACGTTCTGGAAGTCGTTCTCTGGATAAATGTGTTAAGGTGTCCATGAGATACTCATTAAAAATAAGTCTTGTGTTTAGTGTACTAGATGTTTCAGAGACCGGGATTGGTTTCCCTGCGTTAGTCGTCATAATACCAATAGGAATCTGAAAAAAAAATTGTTGCAGTTAAAATAAAATAAATTGATAATTAACACAGATATATACTCGTACATTAATAATATAATTAGTACCGTATCGTTTGGGGCTTCATCATCATCTCTGGCTACCCTAGAAACGTGAAGCTAAGAAAATAACTTGCCCTATTTAAGAGTACTTTTCCAGAACTTCAGTATTTTGGGATCATATTAATCTTTAATATTAAATACATCAACATTGTTATGGAAAACAATTTTTTAAAATCGCGTTTCCGACAATTTTAAAAGCAAATCTACTTTACATTCTATACAAAATATATACCTTAACTAGTTTATATTCTACTAAATTAAAATGATATTTATGTAGCTATTTAGTATAGAAGGTGGTAATGTGGCCCCCGCAGTTTGTTATTAAAAATCACGCTATCCAGTGAAATTGTTTTTAAAATGGAACATTAATACATAACAACCAATATTAAAAATATTTAAAAAATCGGAGAGAAGACAAGCGCATTCCCGTGTTTTACGAAGCAGTTTAAAATTGCACTCGTCAAAACTTTTTAAAGTGTAAAATAATTTTGTAAATATCAAGTCATAACTGCAGAGAGTACGACATTATGTTTAATTAACGTTGTCCTACAGGAAAACGTTAATTATCATCTCCACTAAAGCCATCGGAAGAGACAATCTTAGTTTCGAGATGATATTTCCCATGTTGGAGGATATTACACCAGTGCTTACCTACATTATCAATTTTGCACTTTCACGCACACAATGACATAAGCGTCCGTCACAATGTAAGAACGCTTATGTCATTCCATTGCCTTAAACTTCAAATCCTATTTTGACACATTTCTTGCTACTCTTCGTGCAGTTAATATTCCTTCTAAAGTTATAAGCTTATTTCACTTATATCTCTTCAGTCGACAACAATGTGTGAATGTGAACAATAAAACATCGACTTAGCTAGACCTCGTTGCTAGTGTTCCTCAAGGCGGCGTTTTTTATCCATTTTTGTTTTCTATTTTAATTAACAAGATTTCAAAAAGTAATTTGTTATCCTTACCATTTGTATGCGGATGATTTGCAGTTGTATCGACATGGCTATTTACACGAATTGCCTGAGACCATCGCGTTGTTAAATGACGACCTAAATGCCTCTGGAATTCAAATTCCATATTACGACAAAGTAAGCAATTTGGGTCTAACATTTGACAGCAACATGACTTGGATATCCCATATTAATGAACGGAGTAAACGCATGCATTTCTATTATCATTTTATTAGGCGTCTCCAATATTTCCTTCCTTATAAAACCAAAATTGTGCTAACGCAATGTCGTCTCATGCTAATTATTGACTACTAATTAATAAATTAGAGCGACTTAAAAATCTCGCTATATGCTTTATGTATGGTCTACGTAAGTATGACCATTTATCTTAATTTTGAGCTCAACTCAAATGGCTCTCTCTCTGTTTCCGCCGTGATATGCTCATCCTTTTCTTCTTTTTTAAAATATTCAAGCACCAAAATTTCCCTTCCTATCTCCACTCCCTTTTTAAATTCCTACCTACCTACCTAAGGAGGTCTTGTGTTGTACTAATGCTAGACTTTCCAAAGAGCAACACCAAATTCTTCCAAAAGTCTTTCTCTGGATTCGCTCCATTACTTTGGCGATCAATAAAAAAATTAGTCTTCCCAAATTTTTCTAAGAAAGCCAATCAATTATATCATTTAAGTCTTCTTTGAAAAAATATTTAATTAAAGAACTACACACTATCTATCATTAATATAACTTTATCTTGTTCATATTATATTTATTTGTATGCATAAGTGTTTATATATGAATATACAAATGTTTATACAGGTGGCCCATAAGTCATTAGAAAAGTAAAATTTGAACACTCCAATCCAAGGTTGTGGGTTCGATTCCCACTCGAGGAGATGAAATATTTACTTAAATTTATATTTCCATTTCTTCGCTCTGGTGTCGAGGTTAAGCGCGGCGTTGAGTTCTGCCACTCAACACGCAATGCGTCCAGAATTCGGTAGAAAGTGGGGAACGGAGTGTCTTAACACTAATCCTCTGCCTACCCTGCAGTGTGAGGGATACAGCGTGAAGCTGATTGATTATATTTATAGGAAAATAAAAGGCTATTACTCTGCGAATACTTACTGTGGGGATATCTCAAAGCCAGGGTCTTTCAACATCGCCCTCGAAACATGGAAGCTCTTAAAGAGGCGATAAGAAACTGCTGCCTCTCCACCCGAGATGGTTCGCAGAGTAATAGAAAATTTCCGAGAGAGGCTTACAGAGTGCATTAACAATGGAGGCCGACATTTGAGTAATGTATTGTTTAAAACTCGTTAATGTAATATGTTATTGTAAATGGCATTCTTTGCACTATATTTCAATAAAAAATATTTGAATTTATGTCAAAAGGTTTTGATTTTATTTATTTCCAAAAGAGGGGAGATCTATTTGCCGCACCCTGTATTTTTTATATTTCGCAGTCGCATTTTTTTTATTCCATAGTATATCATATACAAGTCAACTCACTCTAAGACAATGACGGATACGGATAAAACGGAGACTTGTTTTTAAAGGTAATAAATATAAACAAACTGCCCGATATCAAGAGGCCGGTTGATAGTTATATGAGTTCGAAGTAATTCTTTATAAGAACTCCATGAGAACCAAAAAACATATTATGCTAAACAATAAGCTCATTTAGTGGAGAATGAGCGTTTGTGTGAAATACCAAAGCTTCGTGGGAAACCAGCCAACAGAATGGGGACATTTGTATAAAAGTCGACCAACTTGCGCAATAAGTCGCATCTTCGAGACCCTTGCAACCTCCTTATGGATCCCGACGATCCAATTACTGTCGCAAACGCTCAATACATAGGAAGGATACACTCCTCAGTCTTATATTTAATTTGGGGGGCTAAATTACCACTTTCTCCCTTTGTATTATCTACTTTAAAATACATACCCGATGTTTTGTTTTAAATATCTCCAGTTGCTCGTCAGCTGGATTACTACACACGACACTTGTTATTATAATCGTTATTATTAACTTCTGCATTTTTTAAAATTAATATTAAACATAAAATTTCACATGAAATCGTCCGCTTAAAACGCGTTTCACTTTCCTATTGAATGGATTGCAAAAAAAACACAAAGTAATTTGGTATCTTGTTGTTTTTATCAACTTTGTCGCAAAAATAATAAATGTATCAATCAATTGGGCCGGTACAAGGAAGGTACTTATTAGTCTTAATAATTTAAGATCAATATACTTTTGTTTATGACCAGAATATAATTTAATAAAATAACTAAAAAATATGAGGCCAGTCGTGGCGCAGGGGCACAAAGTGTGACTCTAAAATCGACTGGTTGTGGGTTCGATCCACACTCGAGGAAATGAAGTATTTACTTACATTTATATTTTCGTTTCTTTGCTCTGGAGTCGAGGCTAACCGCAGCGTTGAGTTCTGCCACTCAACACGCAAGAGCCTCCAGAACTCGGCGGAAAATAGGGAACCGTGTATCTTAATACTGGGTTGCCTCTGCCTATCTTGCTGTGTGCGGGATACAGCGTGAAGTTGAAAAAAAAAAACTATAAAATATAGTATATTTTACAAAATAATACACCATAAAATCGGTAGGTAATAAAAGAAACTTATTTAAGGTAATAAAATAATCCACGAGCGGTGCTTTTATTTTTTTACTAGATGCCCTCGACTTCGTTCTGAGTCGGAAAGTAAATTGATATAACTCTCATAACCGTAAAATTTGTATTTGTTTTATTTCCATCAGTTTATGAAAACTGATGGAAATAAAACAAATACAAATTTTACACAATTAGGAAAATGTACCAAATAAATAATGAAAACTGCTTTTAAATCAGTTAAGCCGTTTCTGAGATTAAAGTGCACAAACGCATGGATAAGCAGACATCATTTTTTAAAATCATTGTTATTTGTTATGATATCGAAATACCTCCAATATTAGATTGAAACTGACTTATCTTCACTGTATCCCTAGTACCCCAAGATCCCAGACCCCCCAGACCTACGTCATTTTAGCAAAGCTGGAATTTTTTGCATTATTAGTCCAATACGTAGTGAGGACGGTATGCGTACTCACTAACTTGAAAGTGGGGACCTTTTAGAGGTAGCTCAAACTAAAGGTACCTAAAAACCATGCCTACCTATGAGAATTAAAATATTAGTATATTAATTGGCTTGCTAGTATGACGTAGTTTGCCTCAATTTTAAACCCACGCACGTAAAGGGTCTAGCAATAATGAATACATATTTTTTACAATATTCTTAATATCATACTTAAATATGAGCCTTGCTGCTTTCACGTAGGTAGGCATGGTTTTTAGGTACCATTAGTTTGAGCTACCTCTGAAAGGTCCCCACTTTCAAGTTAGTGAGTACGCATACCGTCGTCACTACGTATTGGACTAATAATGCTAAAAATTCCAGCTTTGCTAAAATGACGTAGGTCTGGGGGGTCTAGGATCTAGGTCTATAGCGAGGTATTCGGAAATAACGGAGCGCCAAACGCTACGGTAATGACCATAAAAGAATCTGAACTGTACGCAAAAATAATAGATTTTCTTATATAATATCCTTCATGTACATACAGCGATTATTTTTTGTATATCTGTAGATGTGCAAAATATATTCAATATAATATAATAAAAGAAATATATTAAATTTGAAGCCAGTCGTGGCGCAGGAGCACAAAGTGTGACTGTAAACGCGACTGGTTGTGGATTCGATCCCCACTGGAAGAAAACAAATATTTATTTAAATGATTATATTTTCATTTCTTCGCTTTGGTGTCGAGGCAAAGCGCGGCGTTGAGTTCCTCCATTCAACACGCAAGGCCTCCTGAATTCTGCGGGAAGTGGAGGACGGAAGTGTCTTAACATTAGGATCCCCTCTGCCTACTCTGCCGTTTGTGGAATGCAGCGATTTCATTTGACTTATGTATAAAATTTTCCAATTTCTATAGTTAAAATAAAATCGTAACGCATCAGTGTTTGTACATGGATGATATATATATAAGAAAAAAAATGTAATTGATGGCATTTAATAATGTAATAGAAAAAACAATAAATGTTCACGTTCAGTATCAGAATCGGCTTAACCGATTTAATTTATAATATATAATATTTTTTAAACCATTTTGTTATAGCAAACAACCCATAATACCAGTAAAATATACGTACTAAAACATAACATATAAACGAATTATTCATAAGCCGTGGTTGAAATTGTATTTTTACAATTTAGATAAAACTGGAAATAAATAATTAATACAAGGTACAATTTAGAATAATCGAGGAAACAGTAAATATTTATAAGTCGTTGCAGGTATAGGAGTTAAGTAATAACCCACGTTGTATTAAGTTTATAATCATATGTCTATTACATATATTATTCCCTATACATACGAAGGATTATAAATATTTATTGTTTCGTATCCTTATGACCATAGTGTTATTTTAATAGTCATCATCCAGTTTAATATGAATGGGATGCGGGTTCCTCACTTGCGGGTGCTGGATCCCGATGGGAGAATGATGCGTGGCGCACAGCGTGCGACTTTAAATGCGACGGTTGTGGGTTCTTTTCCCACTGGGGGAAATAAACGTTTAAATATTTTTACTTCCTCGCTCTGGCAACCAAAACAACTAACGAGAAAAGCGCGGCGTTAAGTTCTGCCACTCAACACGCAATACCTCAAGAATTTGGCGGAAAATGGGTGACGGAAATATCTTAAATAATAGGGAATATCTTTAACGGAAATATCTTAATATCTTAATAGGGAACAAAGTGTCTTCTCTCTCACTAATCTCATAGGTTCCCTCTGCCACTGCTATATACATTAAGTTCTAATATTCTAAACAGTTAATTCTTGGGCGACAATGAATATCCATTGTGCACAGAAAAATATGTCAGTAGGAAACCTATAAGACAAAAAAAAAACTATTATAAAATTAAAACATCCACTCCATGCATGTTTTAATCTAGACCAACCAATATGTTGACCAAATGATGAAATATTTGTATTTAATTGTTTTATACTGATTTTATAAAACACACTGAGTCATTTTGGCACGTCCGAACGTTAGGTGAGGTTGGACCATATTAAAATCAAATAGGAACACAATTTTTTTTTGCTCTTATTTTTGGTCCTGTTTTTTAGACTGTAATTCCTAATAAATTAAGGATAGGTATATAGTTGATCGAAGCTCTGGATCGAATGGCTCTAACTTCATAATTAACTTATTTGCTTTTATTTCCGTATCTATCGTAATCAAACATACTGTTAAAGCTTTGTTTACTTGGATTTTAACAATTTAATACTATTACATTTTAGTAGACCTAATTTATTACAATTTTTTTTAATGGAATTTTTATAATTTTGTTTCGATTTCATTTCTTGTAGTGATTTTATTTCTTGTTCTTCCAAAATCGAAGAGCTTTATTGATGTTACAAAGGGGTTGAGGTGTATTTATTATTATTATATACTTTATAGCTTTATTATTATACAAACAACATTAACAGTTAGAACGCTACAGTTTGGGAAAAGTAAACCAATGGTCATGGCAACATTATAACATAAGTCATATTAGCGTATACATTAAGTTAGACTCTATCCTGGTTTGTATTCGTCCTGGTGGTATCATTTCTAATAAATTATAATTTATCTTAGAATATAAGTATACCTATACTTTCGTGACAAATGTAACGGAACGGTAATGTTGAAGGGGAGACACAAGCGACTATTGAATGTTCGATCAACAGACAGATTATATTTATTTTTTTTGACAATAAAGATATAACTATTTTACCACGCATTAATTTTTAGTATATTGGGTGGTGGAAACTAGTGATGTCCTGTTTTAACGGGGTTTTGGTTCTAGAACTATTTTTTAGTTCTGGAAGGAATGAAATAAGTTCAACATAAAGGATTAAACTAACTAAATTCAAAGAAATTATTCATATATAATTTATATATTTGAGCAGGAGACTTTTTCAAAAGGTGAGGCATCCATCCCGGTTTTACTCTATACAAAAAAAACAATAATGATTTAATTTAATTAGTTTATTTTATTTATTAACTAACTGTCAAACAATTCACAGAAAAAGAAAGAGCGTACAAGACTGAAACTTGGCAAGTTATAGAACTTGCGAAGTATAAATGAGCACTAATAGAGAACTTTCCGAAACTTTTCGGGAATAGAAGTAATAGAAGTACTGTAATAAACTGCGAAAGAGTTGTCAGCACTTCAATCCATAAAATATACTTATATATTATACTTTTTGCGAAAAACATAAAAATTATTACTAGGTTGCCAGTATTTGCGGAATACAGCGTGAAGCTTAAAAAGAAAAGAAATATATAATAATAATGTTTAAAATGAGCCATTCAATAAAACATTTATATATTTAATCACAAAACTAAATAAAATTGTAATTTAAAAGAAAGATATTTTGGTTCAAAGTACAAAGAATGTTAGTACTCTGCATTTATATAGGTACATAAATTTACAATGGATGTCACGACGATAAGTAAATAATTATTAACCTTATTTAAACATTAAATACGCAGGAAAGAAAATAAAACTAAAAGTAAAGTCTCTAGGTACTAAAGTATTTTATTAGTTTTATTTTTTTAGTATTTTAGTAGTTTTATTTTTTTAGGTATTTATGAAAAATTGAACTATGGTCAGTAGACTAGGTACAATATTTCAAAAAATATTTATATTTATTGCAAAACGTATAAATAATTATGGAGGTTTATAAAAAAATATTATTATAACTTGGTATTTATTTATAAAATGTCTGTAATAAGCTTAGAAACAATAAAATCAGCTTCACGCTGAATCAGCACTTAGGGAGGTAGGTAGGGTAGGCAGAGAAATCTTAGTGTTAAGACACTCCGTTCTTGTATTTCCGACCGAATTTGAGATATTGTGTGTTAAATGGCAGAACTCAACACTGGCTTGTGCAGACAAATGATAATATTTCACTCCCTCAAAGTGGGATTCGAATCCACAAACATATCTTTTACAGTCAGATGCTGTCCTACTGTTTCACGATGACTTCAACAACAACTGGTTTAGCGATTGAACTATATTAATTTGACAATGTTTACAAAAATGTGTTTAAAAGCAAGCATAGGTATAACTATTTAAGACATGTTATATCTAGGGATTTTTAGATACATAATATATTCAAGAATAATTATTTGTCAATATTCATTCCTGACCAATATTCAGCTCTTGCGCATTATTATCATGTAACTAATACCTAAGTAGTAGGCCAAATATTAGGGTTACAGCTGAAATAGTGTACGAGTATTTAGGGTCAATGTTTAAAGGCAAAATTCAGGGTCAGATTTAGATATGTTAATCTTTTTATTCGAAAATGAAGGATCCTAATAAGTTTCGAATAAAAGGATTAAATTTAAAATATTTATTTCCAACACAGAACTATTTGAAGGTAAATTCAATTTATTAAAAAATCAATTAATAAATAGGGGCCATTCACGCAAAACCTCCAGCCTCCTTCCCTCTGCCTGCCCCGTTGTATGCGAAGTGCAGTGTGATGACGATTTAATTTAATTTACTTATAAAATACTATATCGATTTAACGATCAACACGAATTATTGTCATTTATGCAAATACATATTTAACTTAAATAAAAAATTCTGTACAAATATTAAATAATTAAATACGTTTAAACGCTTTATTTGTTAAAAACCAATAAAGCGTCAAAGTAATAATCAACTCTGAATTAATTGGTGCAGATAAAGTTAATGTATAAGCATTCGTAGGTATAATATATGTGCTTGTATTTTTTCACTTGTGGAAATATTTACAATATAAATAAAATAGATATAAATTGAGGCTAGTCGTGGCACAGAGGTACAAGCGTGTGGCTATAAACGCGACAGGTTGTGGGTTCAATTTCCACTCGAGGAAATGAAATATTTAATAATCTAATTTCTATAAAATTTAATTTCTTCATTCTGGCATCGAGGTAAAGCGCGGCGTTGAGTTCCGTCACTCTACAAGCAATACCTCCAAAATTCGGCGGTAAATTTGAAACGAAATGTCTTAACACTAGATTCCCTATACCTACTCCGTTGTGTGAGTAAAACAGCGTGAAGATAAAAAAGTATGTTAGCTTCAAGCTATATCCCGCACAAAGCAGGGTAGGCAGAGAGAACCTAGTGTTAAGACACTCCGTTCCCCACTTTCTGCCGAATTCTGGAGGCATTGCGTGTTGAGTGGCAGAACTCAACGCCGCGCTTAAAAAAAAAATGTATTTCAATTATAGCAATTAAATGAAATAATTTAATAGATAAATAATTATTTAATGTGACTGCGTATTTTGTCGGTGATGGTATCGGAGAGGCGTGGGTCCGAGTCAAATTATTATTTTTTCATTAGTGTGGAATAATACTTTGAAAATTACGAAAGATACATGATTTTATTAAGATATAGATACATCAGTAGGTGTATGGATACATATTCCTGGTGACATGAATCCAGCAGACCTAGCATCTCGAGATGTAAATCCAAAATCGTTACAATCAAGTAGGCTATGGTGGGAGAGTCCATCATTTCTTACTGAAAATCCTAGTCACTGGCCAAGACCCATCAACACAACCACTATTCATGACTTATCTGAAAAGAAAAATAATAAAATAATAACTACATTACAATCAATTACACATAAAAAGACGAATACATTATTATAGAAATTATAGAATTTGAAAGATTTTCAAAATTTGCAATTTTACAACGGTCTCTTGCCTATGCTCTGCGATTTATTCATAACACAAAAAAAAACACTGTTAAACTACAGGGCCTGAAAACAAACGAATTAAGTAGATCGTTAAGCAAATTAATTAAACAACATCAAACACATGTTTTTAGAGGAAATTGAATTACTTAACAATAAACAAAGCTTACCTCCAAAGTCTCGTGTTTTATCCTTAACTCCATTTATAAAACCAAGATGGCATTATTTGTGTGGGAGGCCGAATCCATAATTCGAGTGAACCTTATGAAAAGAAACGTGCTATTCTTTTAGATTCAAGTCATCATATTTGCAAAATGTTATTTTTACATTATCACAAAACACTTTTACTTGCAGGTCCGCAGCTATTATTTAGCACATTAAGAGACAAATTTTGACAAATATTTAACTTTCGAAGAGTTGTCTACCCTCTTCACATAAACTGAAGCCATCCTAAATTCCAGACCTTTAACTCCCCTTTCCTCCGATTCAAATGACCTATATCCTTTGACTCCTGCTCACTTCTAGATCGGCCAACCTCTGATATCCTTACCATCAGATAATCTCCTGGACATGATGTCGAGCAGACTTAACCGTTACCAGAGTTTGGAGAAGATGCGACAGCATCCTGTCTGGGACTTTTAGAGGAATGAATTCCGAAACGAACTTCAGTAGAACTTGGTTTTGGAATTCATTGCATTGCAAACATAAATGGCGAATCAACAAACGAGGACTAAAAGAAGGAGTTTTGATCGTCATCAAAGACACCAACGCGCCTCCTATAAAATGGCTTATGGCCCGGGTTCACAAATTATATCCGGGTTCTGATAGAGTGTCGAGAGTAGTGGACGTCGTCACTTCAAAGGGTATCATTCGTCGGGCTGCTCATAATCTCTGCCTACTACCTGATGCTGAATCTAGACGAAGTCTTGAGGACTTCGAGCGGGGGGAGGATGTTCAAGCCGAATAGGACAACGCCTGTTAGATTATGCAAACAATGATTCACACGTCACACAAGCAACGGCGATGCGTTACTATTGCGCTTTGGAACTGGGACCTAACAACGTCAACTTTCATTATATTATTTATTTTTTATTAATTATTATAAAACGTGAAGTAAATCGATTATTCAAGAGTTTTATGTCTCATTTCTCCATCATTCGTCATTGGTGCAATCAGTGAAGCTCATCAATATTAACAAGGGAGGATGCAGCAGCTGATACAAAACCATCATGAATATTAGTGGAAACAAGATCTAAAATTCAGTTGATGTGTTTTTAATACTAATACATTATTTGAAATATATAAGCGTACTAGTAAAAGTTGATATACCTAGGTTAGCATACTTTTGGGAGTAATGACAGAGAAATAATCGTAAAAATATCAAAAAAGAAGTGAATATTACTTTTTAACACTCAATATTTACTCAAAACGAGACCGCTGACCGCTGTTTAAACTCGTTATTTTGTTATTATTTATAATTCAGTGAAATTACGTTTCCCTACTGGAAGCTTGTGAAGTTTAAAATTTTGTAACCATGAATTTAAAAGGTTACTAAATACTTATATCAGACTTGTTAGAACAAAAATATTAAAATAATAGTGTTTGTTGGAAAATCTATGGAATTTTAAAACAAAACAAAACTGTATCCTTGGGTGTCATTGGGTCGATGAAAGCGAGCAAGCCGGATTCAGTGCTTCGTCGTATCGCAATGAGAACGCTCGTTCAGCGTCAAACGCGAGTATTAAAAAGTAAACGCGCCACAGGTGGCTATACTTTGAATACGGGAACAATATATTTTTATATGCTATAAATACTTTATATATTAAAATAATTATAACTTGTGAAAGAATAAATATTTCCAAAAGCGTATATCTTACTTAATATGGGTTGCTGAAAGTAAATATTTCAATACTTTGAGTAATGTCATTGTAAGCATTACATTTTAAATTATTTTTAAAAAAAAAACAAAAATTACGAGAACTTATTCAAGGTCCTATTATAAAGAAGAAATAAGAAATTTTCTATCGTAAAACTAATACATATGAGCTACAAGGAATTACAATTTCGAAAGTTTTATAAATGAAATATATTTTATTTTAGTTATTTAAATCTATTTTAACGAAAAAATATAGTTAAGTTTAGTTTTTTGGGAAATGTTTTCTTCTAATTACATAACAAATAATAAACTTCAAATAGAGGATAATAATGAGAGATAGAAAGAGAATAAGTAGAACTCTTATTCCAATATACGAGTACGTCACCGTTTAGAGTTATTCTTTAATCACCCATTTTTCTGACTGCTTCACTTGATGACCTAACCTGTTTATAATATGCAATTGTTTAATAACATTATATAAAATATTAAATTATAGTAAAAATTAAACTATAAAAAGTATTCACACTGGACTCTATTCGTTTAGCATTTTATATCCAATGTCTATCCGTTATATCGATATGCCTTGTGACCTACATTTCACTTTATTCAAAGTGCTTTAGTTTAGACAGTCCAAAGCAGAATTTAGATCCATTTATTGCTATGTAAGCGCGATATGTAAAAATATGATATAAACTATTATCAAGTGTATACATAGATGAATACGTTTGAAAATAAATTATCATTGTTCAAATATTAAAGTAGAATTAATTGATCTTTTTTAGGATAACGTATCTCAAAAGGTAAAAATATAACCCTTATAGGATCGCTTTGTTGTTCGTCTGTCAAGACCATTTATCTCGACATCGCGTGAAGGTATCATCAACCTGAAATTAACATGAAATATCCAGGTCTACTATGGCTCTTTGTAGCGCAGTAGGAAAAAAAGGAAAAATCTCGAAAAGGTCAAATTTATAAGTATTTCATAGTAAAAAAACATTACAAGCTTATATTTTCTAATTTATTTCAAACTAAATGATTGCATATATAATATGTACCTACAAACTTAAGTCTGTTAACTAGTATAGGTTTTACTTTCCGTTGACCTCCAATCCCGAAATTGGAACGAAAGCCTGGATGGGTGAGTTCGATTCGCACTTAACCGATAGACAAAGTGAAGGTCTAAAAATCAAATAACAAAAACAAAACTAGACATCTGAACTTTAATTAATTTAATTAAAACTTTACTAATATAAACTTTAATCAATTGGTAATTCGAACAAATGAAAGATCGAACCCACACTCGTCGCGTATCAGTCACACCCCTGTGGCCCTGCGCCCCGACGGCCTCGTTTTATTTATTTGCTTCTAAATATTAAAAACTTTAATTTCATCCTGTATATCTATACTTATAAATCGTAACAAATCGGTGTCTGTACATGGAATAATAAGGAAAATGTTATGGAGGCATTTGATAACGTATTATAATAGAACCAAAAACAATTATTTTATTATTTTAAGGAAAAAAGGAATCTTTATAAGATCACTTTGTTGTCTGTCCGTCTGTCTGTATCTGTCTGCATTTATCTCAGAAACACTGGGGATAGATACTCAGATCTATGGTACATACATTTACTTAAAAAAACATTTTATATTACAAAAAACGCGTATTCTGACACTATAAAGGGAATCAAAATTAATAGGGTACTTCCGGTTGACCTACAATTACGAAATTTGGTAGCTAGCATCTATACTCTACATATTAGTTCAGGAAAAAGATCTGAAAACTATACATTTATGGTTAAATTAAATTAAAAAAATAAATAAAAAAAAATCTTAAAAAAAGCCTTAATGGAGGGACAAAATTTGATATCAAAGTTGCTACTTCAAGTGAGGTATCAGATGAAAGGGCTCTGGCTAAGCTAAGCTTAAATTTTAGATAAGCTCGAGGGCTCCAAATTTTTGTCTCTGAGGTGCCTCCAGTGGGCAATCCCGACTCACGCTTGTCCGGTTTTTTTTATCGATTTGTCTGTTGGTCAAATCGTTTGTATAAACGGCTTAACCGAAATTTTTATCTTCATTATTAATTGCAGGTTTTCACTTTTATATTTTGGCAATCTATTCTTAAAAGTTTGTGCTTTGTTTTATTTCAAAAGGTTTTTAATTAAAATAGTAATACTTTTATAAAGAATGTTGTTCGACAAAATTGCTATAACTGTTTTTAATTAATAATAATAGCATTATTAGAAAACGAAAGTAATGTAGATTAGTAAATTAATAATTATGTCGTTTAAGCTGGCGAAGCCGCGAGCGGATCGCTAGTTTATAATAACTTTTTACGTATGTACTTTATATTATAATGCAATTATAAAACAACAATAAAAATATAGAAAAAAAATATATTATTTTAATAAATATATTTTTTTAATAATTTGACTGAAAGGTACATTTTGAGGTGTGATTAAACTATAACTAAAATAAGAATTATGATGTAAAAGAAGTGATAATTTGGTGATGGTGCCTTTTCAAATTCGTTTGAGATGTACGATACTGGTGTTTCTGAGTACTTTAAGACAAGGTTAGTGTGAAATATTTGAGTATATTTTTGTAACAAACTTTAAAACAAGATTATTTTCTTAAAATAATGAATATAACCTTTCTTTTAATAAACTACGGCTCTCTCTGTAGGGCGCTTTGAATTTACACGCTTAGATTTTAATGTTATTTTTTTTTGCTTCAGGCTTTTTCATGCCTCCGTTCTGGCAAGAAACAGAGCTGCACTAAGCTCCGCTACTTAACATGCAGTGTCTTGAATTCAGAGAAATATCTCGGTCAAAACTAGGTTCCATTTAGAATCCCTTAACCTTTACGCGAATGTATCTCGCAACAGGCTAGGCAAAGTGAACCTGGGAATCTCGAAACCTAGTGTCAAGACATTTCGTTCCCATTAAGACACTTCCGTTTCCCACTCTCCGCTGAATTCTGAAGGTATTGCGTGTTGCGTGGAGGAACTCAACTCCTCACCTTTCCTCGTTACCAGAGCGAGAAAATGAAAATATTAAATATTTTATTTCATTAAATATTTCAATAATTCATTTTCGAGTGGAAATCGAAATCACAACATAGCCATCGTCGTGGTCGGTCCCTGCGCCACGACTGGCCTTCCTTTTCTTTATAAAAAAAACTGTTACTGTTTAATAGATTCTAACGCTTGTGATTTTAATTTTTCTACTTTAAATATCTACCTATAGAAAGCTTAATTCGCACACATTTACTTGTGGCTTTTTTATACAATTTTATACGTATATATATCAAAGATATCTTTATAATTTCATTTACTCAATCTGAGAATAAAATGGCGGTGTTGAATGATAGGAAAAGAAAAACGGTATGTTCATCAAACAAGATCAACATTTAGCATTTACAATTTTGTACTAAATCCTATACCAGAGTAAAAGAAACATGAAGAAAAATGCGGGGCAGAGAAAATAATAACTTTAATCTGAAACTTTGCCTACTTGCATTCTAAAGTACTTGCATTCTGTAGAAATATTTGGGCGAATTTAATTTATTTTTGTTTTAAAATACATTTATTAACTACAATAGGTAGGTAGACAATTTTGTTACAATTTAATTTAAAAGTTTAATTTAAGAAGCCATTCGTGGCACAGGGGCACTAGTGTGTGACTGTAAACGCGACTGGTTGTAGGTTCGATCCTCATTCTTAAAAATGATATATTTATCTAAGTGTATATTTTCATTTCTTTGCTCTGGTGTCGAGGCAAGGCGTGGCGTTGAGTTCCGCCACGCAACACGAAATGCCTCTAAAATTCGGCGGCAAAGTTCCCTCTGCCCACCCTACTGTGTGCGGTATACAGTGTGAACCTGGGTTATTTTATTTAAAAGTTTAATTTTATTTAAAATTTGACTTAAATAGGAAACGGTCAAACGACAGATCTGGACATACGTCTTTTGGCGCCTAGCTGGGTAGCTCGTGGAGGGACCGCTACTTTGCGCTGTCTCCATCAAGTGCCGCCGCAACTTCTGTATAAAGTGGAATTTTTGAGAGCTGGCTCGAAAATAATGCAGTATATTAGAGAAAGAAACCCACCTTATATTTATTATAGTTTTCTTGGTGGAACAATTAATGTAAGTATTTTAAATATTTTTAAAGTGTTATTCCACACTTAGTGAAGGAAAATACTTGTTTAGAAAACGTCGACTCGAACCCGCGCCTCTTGGAAACCGACCAGGCGCTCTGAGCACTAAGCCACACGTTTTCACGAATGTAAAGACGCGGGTTCGAATTCTAAATATAATGTAACTATTTAGTGCAAATTTTGAACAGGTAAACTTTTATATGTTATATAACTCTTCTGTTATTGAGTGATTCAGGCAACGTACAGACTAAACTAATGGATTTAGAAAATTTAACTTTTGTTTGTGGGTTGGGTAGGGAGTGTAGAGAGCAATAAAGCAAATAAAGTTGAGAGTGACAACTAGTAATATATATAATAATTCTGTACTTCAAAAGAAAAAAATGGAAACCTTATAAGGTCACTTCGTTGTCCGTGTGTGTTTCCTTCCCCGGAACAGCACCTAAGACAAACTGTGACGTTGAGTAACAACTCATTTTCTTCGCCTAGCTATTGTAAGTAACAATGACAACGAGTGATAATGGAAGTAGCATGTCAAGGTTCATGAAATCTAAGTAAAATACTACAAAGAATTTAAAATAATTTTAATTAAAAAACGTACATTTAAAAAGAGACTAATAAGAATATTTTACAGATGTCTCTTGTGACCGAGGACTCAGTGACGCTAGAAAATTTGGACCCGACAGCCTCCGGTTTATATTGGTGCGAAGTATCTCTCGAGACGCCCATCTTTGCTGCCGCTTCCCAGCCTCGTCAACTAACTGTTGTATGTAAGTAAATGATACAGTATTGTAAAGTTGCTAAAAGTTGAAAAAGCTCCAAGTATGCATAACAACTAATATGAAGCTGAAGACAAATTTTATCATTTATATATATTTTTTAACAACCAACAAACAACAAATACAACACAACAAACAACAAATTTTATCATTTATATATATTTTTNTTCGCCTCACTATCCCCAGTCATAAAATTAAAATCGTTCGCGGACCATATTCAGGCTTCTGCGGACCACTGGTGGTCCGCGGATCACTGGTTGGGAACCACTGGACTAAACTAATGGATTTAGAAAATTTAACTTTTGTATGTGGGTTGGGTAGGGAGTGTAGAGAGCAATAAAGCAAATAAAGTTGAGGGTGACAACTAGTAATATATATAATAATTCTGTAATTCAAAAGAAAAAAATGGAAACCATATAAGGTCACTTCGTTGTATGTGTGTGTTTCCTTCCCCGAAACAGCACCTAAGACAAACTGTGACGTTGAGCAACAACTCATTCTCTTCGCCTAGCTATTGTAAGTTACAATGACAACGAGTGATAATGGAAGTAGCATGCCAAGGTTCATGAAATCTAAGCAAAATACTACAAAGAATTTAAAATAATTTTAAATAAAAAAGTATATTTAAAAAGAGACTAATAAGAGTATTTTACAGATGTCTCTTGTGACCGAGGACTCAGTGACGCTAGAAAATTTGGACCCGACAGCCTCCGGTTTATATTGGTGCGAAGTATCTCTCGAGACGCCCATCTTTGCTGCCGCTTCCCAGCCTCGTCAACTAACTGTTGTATGTAAGTAAATGATATAGTATTGTAAAGTTGTTAAAAGTTGAAAAAGTTCCAAGTATGCATAACAACTAATATGAAGCTGAAGACAAATTTTATCATTTATATATATTTTTTAACAACACAACAAACAACAAATACAGCACAATAAACAACACAACAAAAAACAAATTTTATCATTTATATATATTTTTTATAATTATCTATATATATAAAAGGACATGTACCTGACTGACTGAGGTAAGATGCACGCACAGCCGTAACCGCTGTGCGTAGAAATGTGAAATTTGGACAGATGTTTTCATAATCTGGACATCCACTAAGAAGGGATTTTGAAAATTTTTAACCCTATAGGGATGAAATAGGGGTTGAAAGTTTGTATGGATTTTTTTAAAAATCTGCATCGATTTTAGTAAAATTTGAAATTCAGACTCTTAAAAATATATAATTGAACACGTATTTCATGGTTTTTTAGAATTCACACCCTAAGGGTTCAAATAAGGGGTTGAAAGTTTATATGGAAAAATCTTTAAATCGCCACCGATTTTTATAAAAATTTAAATTCAGACTGTTAATAAACTGTGAAAAATATTTTATTGAACACATATTTCGTGGTTTTTTTAGAATTCACCCCTAAGGGTGCAAATAAGCGGGCGAAGCCGCGCGCGCCCGCTAGTATGTATATATTTTTTTACATTTAAGTAAATTTAATTGAATGCTTAATACANTCATACAGATTCACAAAAACATCCACCCGTTATAACTTTTGGTAAGCCAAATGTGGTAGTAGAAGGGTTTCTAAGGGCCAACTGCACAAGCGCACCAGCAGCTCCTGCACCAAAGCTTACTTGGTATATAGATAACGAAGAGGTAAAACTTTGTAAAATTAAAAAGAATTGGAAACTAAAAATGTCAGTGATTTCATAGATGTTGCTCATTGTAATAAATTCATTTTCACAGATCTTGCTCATTGTAATAAAGTTATGATAATAAATATTATATAGATCTCTACTCGTATGTACTTAATTGTGGGAGATCTATACCTAGTCAAAATAATAATAAAAAATGAAAATAAATCAGCATCACGCTATTTCCCGCTCACAGCAGGGAAGGCAGAGGGAACCTTGTCTTAAGACACTCCGTTACCCACTTTCCGCCGTATTCTTTAGGCATTGCGTGTTGAGTCGCAGAAATCAACGCGCGCTGCTTGCCTCGACACTAGAGTGAAGAAAATGGAAATATAAATTTAAATAAATAATTCATCTTCTCGAGTGGGATCGAATCCACAACCAGTCGATTTTACAGTCACACTTTGTGCCCCTGCGCCACGATTGGCCTCTCTGCGAATAGACTGGTCAAAATAATAATTTTATTATAGTTTTTTTGAAGCTCCACGCTGTGTCCTGCACGTTGCAGAATAGGCAGAGGGCACTTGGGAATCAAATGTTAAGCCTCTCCGTTCCTATTAAGACATTTCCGTCCTAACTTTCAAACTTTTAACAATATAATAGAACCCAAAACAATGATTTTTAAACGTTTTGTCCGTTTGTCTGTGCCTTTGTTAACGCTAATCTCAGAAAATCGATTTATGAACAGTTTTCACTGATTCATTGTGTCACTGATTTGTTTTACCATTTATTTTACTTTTTACTTAAATCGGCGCACAAATAAAAAAGTTATATAAATTGCTACAAAATATTTTTTTATTGAATTGGCTGCAATTTTAGTTTTCAATGTACTGTCATTAAAGTGATAATGTTCTTAGAACACGAAATTAATTTAAATTTGTAAATAAATAATAGTGTTCAAGCGGGAGAAACTACCAGCGGCTCGTTAGTTAATAATATATTTATTTTTTGTAGGTACCTCGAGAAACCGTGAGATATTTCTCTTATCGAGTTTCCAGCTTAACAAGGACCGAAGGTGGTGGAGTTCGTCATAGAAAGTACCAGCATAGATATATTGCTCCAGAATTGAATTACACAGCTAAGTACTGGGCTGTAGCTGGCGATACGACAATATTACCATTGAATCTGACAAAACAAAGTAAATGTACCTTTAAAGATGATATAAAAGCAAGTTTAGTTAAGGTATGCAAAACAAATAGGTTTACATATATTTTGTACAAATCATAAATATAGGTATATATTTAAAACTCTTTCGTTACTGAGTGACTGGCAGATAACACACTGACGAAACTACTGGATTTCTCGAACTTGAATAAACGAGATTAACCATTTATGTCAAACAAAACATTTACTAAACAGAATCGCAGGCGACAACTAGAAAATAATATAGCCGAGAATGAAAAAAAAAATATAGGCCGTCGTGGCGCAGGGCACAGTGTGATTGTAAAACGACGGTTGTAATTTCGATCCCCACTCGAAGGAATAAATTATTATTTATGAATATTTTCATTCCTTCGCTCTGGCATCAAGGCAAGTTAGTTCCGCCACTTAACACGCAATGGCTCAAAAAATTCGGCGCAAAGTAAGGAACAAGTGTTTTAACATTAGGTTCTCTGCCTACCCTGCTGCGTGTGGGATACAGCGTGAAGCTGATCTAATTTTATTCGAGAACGAAATGGTGCATTTATATACAACATTATAAACCTTTTAGTATATAAACTTTGTCAAATAGGATGACAATCTTGTAGTGAAACAACTTTGTAGCATACACAGCAGGTATTAATTGTACATTCCATCTTGTTTCACACGTCCAGTGTTTTATAGAAAACGACATGACATTGATGACACACTAAAAGCTGAAGAAAATTTCCTCGAGTAATAATTGAACCCACAAATATTAACGTAACGGTGTTAAAAATATAAATATAACATGTACAGATCGCGAGATTTAAGCTGAGATTTGCATTAGTATGAGTGATAATAAAAATTGTGTGAAATTTCCTTGAAAGTAATAATTTGTAACAATTTAAAGGAAATAAATACCCAATCATTGAAGATAGACTGCTTAGGATCTGATTTGACCATAATTCTCTGAGTCCTAGAGTCAAGATAGGTAAAAAAGTCGAAATTATATTAGGTACACTATCAAATTCTTAAAATGATATTCCTATATATATGATATACAATAATACATCTGTACTTCGATTTCATATATGCTGCAGAGCTTATTACTTACAATGAAGGATCAAATTACATAATCTATTGTATGTGACGTTCTATTCGTATCTACATATTTTTTGTTAGGTTCATAAAAGACCAAGGGACCCTGTTCCACAATCTATAACTCTATGGGTGTCAATTGTGGAACTGCGCACACCAGCACACGGAAGACTTCAACTGACATGCACAGCAACTATACCAGATGAAGTAGGTCCTGGAGAACCATATGCTGATAATAAAAAACAAACTGTCACTGGTAAAAAGTAATATATTTTATTTTAATTTATTAATTAAAAAGTGAAAATTACATGGAATCAATAAAACTAGCATGCGTAGAATCAATACCGGAAAAATCAGAAGTACAGTGAACCTGCCATTTCGGTCACACTTCGGTCTGCATTCGCGCGTGGAGGGCGGTCCGCTCGCTTGCGTTTGGCTGGAATGTGGCAGCCAGATGATCGGCCAGGACCTTAGCTCTCCCTGCCGCGGAGTAACGCTGAGAGCCATCCGGGTGCGTCAATGGATGGGTAGAAGGTTTCTTCTTAGTCAGTTGACGGCACAAGCGGTTGAGGGAGAGCTGGTCCTCGTCTGCCTCCTCAATCCGTTCGGCGTTCCCATGCATCGGCGCATAACAACTCAATTAAAAAAAAACCCATACCTAGAGAAATTAATCAAGATACCTCAACAGTTTAGATGTAGGATTTATTTTTCATTTCACGATATTTATCCATACCTGTATTTCGTGTGACGCAGTTACGCAAAGATGCGAATAACGTAAACACATACTATAATACTAAAATACAACTAAAGGTTAAACAGCTTTGAACTTTGCCGCCAATACCTACGACTCGATTTCGCAATGAAGCGTATGCGGCGGTTTCCCTTTGATAGGTTTATATATACGTGCGTCGTTCTTGACAAATAGCGTTTTATTAAAAAACGACAATTTTATTATTTATTTTGTTTGAAAAAATCACTTTTTCATTTTTGGGGAAAACATTTTTTTTAATCGTATTAGGCTTTTATATAATAAAATAGTTAAAACTATGGTTTCATTTATAGTGGTGCTGACACTTCCACCCTGTATATATTCTATTATATATTTAATCTTAATCTAAATATGTAAATAAATGATTATCGGGAATTTAATTTATAATTTATTTATTTTAAGTTTTAATTATATTAGTCTTTTAATTTTGCTATTATTTCTTCTATATATTTTTTAATATTACTTATAGATCGGTCTATTGCAAATTTCTATTATGTGAAATGAATCTCGAATATTTACTGCATGTTACTGTGTTTCACTTTTACTATAGTACTTATGTATAAGTGCAGAGTTAATAGAATTAAAATCTTCAGTCATCTCGTAATTTTCAGTGGCTGTGAATGAACTAGTGCTTAAAAGACCACAACTGGAGACAATATATGACAACGGAGCTTCCTCTTGTACTGATATTTATTATCAAATTTTATTTATAGGATACGGAATTATTCTAAATAAACTACATCAGCGCATGCAATAAATGTAAATTAAAATTTAATAGCCAGTTAGAAATATTTTGTTATTATATTAAATTATGTAGTATTAAAGTATGTTGTTATTATGTTTAATTATTATATTAAATTAATAAATAATAAAGTGAATTCCGTTTATTTTCTCATTATTATTACATTTATATTTATTGATGAGTAAGACACGAATGTAAACACGATTGTTGTAAGTTCGATTTAATATCGGGAAATTCGGGGAACGCGGCACTCTCGAATTCTATATTAGATATATTTTTATACGTACATACATAAAATATTCCAATATATAATCATTGTGGTTTGTGTTATTATAAAATGCACCAAATGTTAATATTATTTTATTTTTATAATATTAGAGGCCAGTCGTGGCGCAGCGGCACGAGGTGTGACTGTAAAACCGACTGGTTGTGGGTTCGATCCCCACTCGGGGAGATGAGATATTTACTTAAATTTATATTTCCATTTCTTCGCTCTGGTGTCGAGGTTAAGCGCGGCGTTGAGTTCTGCCACTCAACACGCAATGCCTCCAGGATTCGGCAGAAAGTGAGGAGAGGAGTGTCTTAACACTAGGTTCCCTCTACCTACTCTGCTGTGTGCGGGATACAGCATGAAGCTGATTTATTTTTTTTATTATATTATTTTTATAAATAAATGGTAGCTAATATTCATATACTTTAATTAAACAAAATTTATATATATTTCTAAATTATAAAAGTTGAAGCAGTATTTTAATAACAAAAATATAATTATTTTTTCATATTTATAGATTACTTTTACCTTCATAATGTTGAATAATACTTATTTATATTCGTATATATTTTTCTGATGTTATTTTATTTACATATATGTAATAAAATAAGGAATGTATGAGACACTTAAATCCACTGGCATAGTTTAATTAAATATAGAGATTAATAATATTTAAAATTAGTTAATAATAAATGAATATTCGTATGTAATGTAAATGAAATCTTTAAAGTATTTTATGTGCTCTCAATGTCTATTAGTAAGAGCTATAAAAATATTAACAGTTCTTAATATAATTATAGATAATGCAACATTTAACCCTAGAAGAATGTTTTCGTTTCTCCATAACAGTAAACAAAAAGAAAATGATTAAAATAATATTAATAACTTGTTTAACTTATCTTTTAGTCTCGATATTATTGAACTAAGTAGTATTATCTCTGTGACAGCTTGCAAGAAAATCAAAAAGCCAGCCAGCGAAGAAAATGCTAGCTAAGAAAAAAAATAACACCATCACTAATTACTTTGTTTATTATTATTGTTTTTTAGTTTGAATAATTAAAATATTATTTTCTACATTTAAGTTTTATTTTAATTTCTTCGTATAGACACAGTTTTGAAGTCGGTTTATTTAAATATGAATTGTATTTATTACTAGCTTTCACTCTCAGCGTCAATGTGGTCAAATGGAAATAACTAATAAATAAAGGTATATAGGTAATATAATTTACCCTTCCATCATACATGGACTATCAGACACAAAGATATGTTTTTCATTTTAATAATAGTGCCAAACGATCTTCAATTTGTTAAATTAAAACTAAGAATCTAATCATAGGTCACTTTAACAAACTAAAACTAAATTTAAAATAAAACGGGCCTCTGTAAAGTCAGCTTATAAATATTTTTTTACGATAAATTAACATTTATTTGCTCTCGTTAATTCCATTGGATTTACCCGAGCATCCAAAACGATGCTTGGGTAAATCCAATATCTTTAGGAATGCCCCACAGTTCAAAACATTAACCAACCTTTCCTGTGCTAGAATAAAACATCTGGTAACATTAAGCTTCTATCTATTGTAGGTCGTCGCGTCGTATAAAAGCAATACGCTCTTATTTAATACGATTAATCTTCAAGATGTGTTCCGCACACAGCAGGTTAGCCAGAAGGACTGTTAAGACACTGCGTTCCCCACTTTCCGCCGAATTTTGGAGGCGTTGGGTGGCGGAACTCAACGCCGCATTTATAGAATACCTTCGATAAAATCAAATAAATTACTATTATACATTGAAGCCAGTCGTGGCGCGCATAAGCGTACGACAGTAAGGATACAGGTGCAGGTACAAGTCGTGGGTGCGATTCTCGAGAAAATTAAATATTAATTTTTTATTTTTTTCGCTCTTGTAACGTGTTTGCTTTCGTCATTTACGTTGATATGGAAGTAATATAACATTTTATATATAATAGTACCTCTTCGTATTTTTTTAATTGATCGCTGGAAAGTAAAAAAAAATCAATAATTGTCTAGAATATACACGTCTAATACACAGTAAAAAGTACTTATTATATGTAATTACCGACCTATTATTGACTGTTTTAATCTACAGTCATTGCCAAACTCGATGTTGAATGTCTTCCTGCTATTTATACAGTGTTGATACGTATTATAAAAATATTTAATATAAATAAAATATAAGGCCAGTAGTAGTAAGTTGATATGCATAAAATTATAATATATTATATATTTTTAGTAATTAGACCTATCACCCTTAATATAGAGTTGAAAAGATATTTGTTATTCATTTTACCTACATGTTCTTTATTTACGTGCATTTTTTTCAGCTTGACTCTATATCTCGGCAATAACAACCAAGTATATTCCAATTATTTTCTCTCGAAATCGAGAGATTGTCGATTGTTTTACCAGAGTGGGTAAAAGTGAATAAATATTTATAGCACACAAACTTTAAATTAATTGATAACATAAAACTAGTCAAAGAGATTTAGATAAGTTTACTTATAGTTATTTAAAGTTTAGTCTCAATATCTAATAATTTTATAGAGACAATTATAATTTTAGTTAGAGATACATATTTGAATCAGTAATCGTTGCTTAAATGAGGACTGATGGGTTCAATCCTTTACAGAGCGATCAAAGTAAAGTGTAGGCCATTACTGAATTCAAATTCATATTTTACACATCCAATTCGCCGTTTTAAGCCTTAAACACGTACATGTAATACACTTCAAATTCATCCGAGCTACAAAAAATAAAATTGCCATTTGAAATTATATTATATTATATATTTATTATAAAAGCAATAAGTTTATGCTATTTTGAACTTTGCTAAACGAATTTGAGGTTTAAAACAGCGAATTGAATGTGTAAAATAATCAATTTGAATTGTGAAGTTGTTATTTGATGAGTAAAATTGTGATTTTGGTGACTCATAGCAATTTTTAGTGAAATACCTTTATATACCGATAATATATGATTTTCACATATATAAGCGAGAAAAATCAATAATTTGAACATCACATTCATCGTTTTTATTTTTGTGATTTTTTTATTACAAAATGGCTCATCTATTCCAATGGACGTACCCCGATTTTAAATTAAATTTAAAATGTTATTATATGAAAATATATTATAATATTATTTTAAAAAAATGTACTTAATGTGTGCTTATTGTTTTTTACCCATTCAAACGTTACTTTTGTGATTGATATATTGAAATATGGTTTTCTCAATGTAAATTAAATCAATATGAATTAAATTAATAAGAGAACAATATAATAAAAATCAAATACATTTTTTAACATATTTAAAGTGTTATTCCACACTTTTCACACAGGAAAAATACTTATCAAGAAAATGTATAAAAATTATAAAAAGGAGTGAAACAAAGTGAAATAGGAGTGAAAGTAGGTGACCTGAATGTGAATTGCCTGCTGTACGCAGATGATGCAGTGCTTATTGCATCATCGGAATGCGAGTTGCAGGCATTGGTCACCACTCTGAAAGAAGGGTGTGAATATAATGGACTAAGCCTCAATGCGAATAAGACAGACAAAGGTTCTGATTTTTGAAATAAATGAGGAAAGGACGGAATGCAAGATCAGTGTAAATAGTAAGATATTTGAACAAGTGAATGAAGTGGTATACTTGGGAAGTATGTTCAGTAGAGATGGAAGATACGAGATGGATGTGGAAAGGCGTATTGCTGCCGGTAACAAGGTTAACGGAGCCTTAGCTGCATTGATGAGACGGCGAAACGTCAGCACAGCTGCGCGTTTGGCCGTACACAATGCAGTTTTGGTACCGACTCTGTTATACGGCAGCGAAACGTGGGTATTACAGAAGAAGAATGAAAGAAAGATGAATGCTGTGGAGATGCGATCTCTTCGTAGGANTTCCGTCTCGAAATAGAACTGTTTAGGTGAAAAGCAAGATACACAGTTCGATTACAATTTTCAAGTTATGGAGAACATTTCTCTTAGGAATATTAAGTAAACTGAACTTAAATTAAACTAGCCAACAAAGGCTTTTTAATAGTTATTAATAAAAGCTTTGTATAATTTAAGTGTTTAATAATTCATAAGTAAAGTCGCAGAGATTTTTGTCGCACTACGCAACGATTAAATATTTATAAAGATTCTTTGATGTTTTAGATTGAGTAAATTACTGTATTATAAAAGATTTTCTTAAATATGGAAAGTAATAATATTTACAAATAAAGAGTTTTTTTTTTTATGGAAAAGACGAGGCAAACGAGCGTTCGGGTCACCTGATGGTAAGTGATTACCGCCGCCCACGACCCCGTGCAACACCAGAGGAGCTACAGGTCAGCTACAGGCCTCTAAGGTGGGCTGGGCGCCGGAGCCCGACATTACCTGATGCGAAACGCAGTGGTATAAAGCCACTACTTAACGCCGGTTTTGAATACCGGGGGTGGTAATGATTCGGTCGAGTCTGCCCATGCGTGTTGAAATGCTGGCGATGTGACTCTACCACACGTACTTTAGTCGCCTCTTACGATACTACCGGTACCAGGATGATCCTATTCTAGGCCGGAATTTTTTATATAACAATTGTTTTTGACGTGATATTAACTTATAAATCGATGAACGCCAGCTGCTGCACGAAATAGCATGACTCATTGTCACGTTCCACCTGAGCGGATCGTGCAAGCGAGAGCGCGGAACAAACTATAGAGAGGTACGTCCGTCTTGGGACGCATACTCCATTCATTGTAACTTGTAAATTAATAGCGCATTGCTACTTACATTTATCTACATGATTAAAATAAAATATGTCGGAATTAAAGAATTAAATTGGAGTGTAAATAATTGTAATTTTTAATTCACTCCTTCTCTGTACTATATAAAATAATGATCATTCAGTGATAATACTTCAATTCACAAAAGTATGCAATTTATCGTCAATGTTTTTTTATGACGTTATCACTTATAAAATTTATCGTCTTTCGTCGGTTTGACTTACAGACAACAAGTTTGTTTTGAATTTTCTATTCAATTGCAGCTGTATTGAATAATTTCTACTCAAAGTTATATCAACCGGTCAAGGGTACAAAAAGCTAGATAAAACAGACTTTTTTTTATAAAAAATATTTACTTCTAAATGGAAATCTATTTGCAATATTGAAATCTCATTCTTGGAACATTTTAATAATAATGAATTAGCCCTAAGCAGCCATGGGACATACGGACATTATTAAATTGTTGTGTACATAACTTTAAAGAGGCTGCTGCATATTAGATTACTACGCTTTACACAGTATTCCGTGCAATGAATATTTATTTTGCGCTAAAACGCAAATTAAATATTCTGAGGAGTTGAAAAATAATAATATTAGGTACGAGTACATATGAAATTGGCGTTTTGTCTGACTGGTCACTTTGATCATAAACTTCTCTTATTTGACTACGAAATCCAAATTCCATTTTATACAACTATTTTCACATGTATTTGTGTTTCGTTAAACATCATTCATTTCTTTTATTCTTCTGTTTTCGTTCTGAAAATTTCGACCTGTAGAATAAGCTCCGTGGAAGGTCGAAGACCCAAGTTAATAATGAAGAGTTGAAGGCTATTGTGGTAGCTAATCCTTCGCAAACCACGTCAGGTAGCTGCAGGCTACAGTGTTAGTGATAAAACTGTTTTAATCCACTTGAAGCAAATTGGAAAGATTAATAAGCTTGAAAAGTGAGTACCTCACGAATTGAGTGAAGCAAACAGACAAACGCGCGTCGACTGCTGCGTTAATAATAAAGGGTTTTAAAATCGAATCATTATCTGTGATGAAAAGTGGACTATCTACCATAATCAAAAGCGCTCATTGCAATGGCTGTACCTTGGTAATTCAGCCAAATCCTATGGCCTAAGCGAAACTTGACCTAAAAAAAGTTACTTGTAAGCGTTTGGTGGACTAGTGCCGATGTCGTTCATTACAGTTTTCTCAAATTTAGCCAGACAAGCCATGATGGAAAAGTTACCTGCTAAACAACCAAGGCTGGTCAATCACTCTACGCCACTGCTGTTTCACGACAACGCTACACCACACACTGCACAACAGACTTCAATTGGGATGTCTAAAGCATCCACCGTACTCCCCGGACCTTATTCCAACCGATTACCAAAAGCGCAAAAAGCGGTGAATGGAGTGTTAAAATCTGTAGTGAAAATCTGTTATTACATGAAAATTATGTTTACTTTCGATTTGGCAAAGAGAAATGTGGGATTTTTAAATAATATAACAGGTATATGAAATGCTTCCAAATTATGTTTCATGATTTCTTATATCAAGGCCATACGATTCTAAATGCCACTAAGGATAGGTACCTACATTATTATCAAAGTTTATATGGATCACAGCACACGGAGTTCATAAAAGCTGACAATATGAAAGTGAATTTTGCTGAATCAACTTACTTTCAAGTAGTAAGTAAGTAGACAAATATAAATTTTTCATTTTCTCCTAAGAACCCTGCCCTAAGGTTTTTTTGCATTTTATATAGATAAGTATATTATAAAAGGAAAGACACGAAGTTAAGAAAAGAATACAGTAAGAAAGCATAGCAGGTAACATTACGGAGGGATTTCAATAGAAATTAGAAGTGAAAACTCGAGAATACAAGTCACGATAATAAATAATAGGACGGAATTACAATTACGGAATATATTAAATTACGGAATTACGAGTCACTGCGGAATCAACCGTATGGATGTCGCCGATAGTGATAGATACTGTTTTAACAGTGTGGCTACTGGTCGGTGCGGTGAGCGATTCCGTGAGAACAAAGGATCAGGTGACGCAAGTAGGAACCAATTTGCTCGCTAGGCACCCGCACTTGGATTTTGCCCGCACATTTACAATTAATTAACAAAAAAACTATATAAACAATAAAATAAAAAAAAATTGTTTGGAGAACGATCGCCACACGACGACATATCTATCGATCCATCCATCCGTCCGTCTGTCCGCCGGCAGAGACTTGAGTGTTCTTTTGGGTAAGTGATCGGGTCACTATAAATCGAAAATATTTCCCATGAATGTTGTATGAAAGTTTTATAAATAAATTATTGTAGTAATACAGTTTTATTTTAAAAGAAAATGTTACAAGTTACTAACGAAGGTACAAACTTCAAGCGTTTGCAAATCAAAATAAATCAAAAATCAAATGAGCTTCACGCTGTATCCCGCACACACCAGGGTAGGCAGAGGGAACCTAGTGTTAAGACACTTCGTTACCCATTTTCCGCAGAATCCGAGGTATTGCGTGTTGGGTGGCGGAATTCAACGCTGCATTTTACCTCTACACCAGAACGAAAAAATGAAAATACAAATTTAAATAAATATTTAAATTCCTCGGTGAGAATCGAACCCACAACCTTTTTTAAAACTAGTTACACTGCTGAGCAAACGTATGTAAGAAATATGTTATAGAAATCGTATAAGTAGATTGACTAGCAAAAGAAATTAAGATTATATATTTGTCCTGGGTTGTTTGATTTCATGACACTTCTAAGCTACGTTTAATACATTAATTATTATAAATTATGCGTGTTAAATTTAAAATAAGCCTATACCTAGTGATATTTGCGACATGTGACATTTAAAGCTCGCTGAACTTTTGCGACCTAGAAAGCAAAATTAGATGATGGAATCTAAATTAAAATTATATGGAAAACGAGTGGATAAGGTTTGATATGATATTATATTATAGATATATACATAAAATCACGTCTTCGCAACCGTGGTGAAATGCAAATAACTAAGAGCTGTGTATGGCACATGACAAAAAAAATACTTGGACTTTCTTAGGAATTAAATATCTAGATAATTACGAGTATCTCTAGTTATAAGCCTAGTTTAAGTAGCAGATAAATATAAAACTGTTGATTAGCTGATAATAATGAAAAAGTTAAAAAAAGTACGGACCACGTGTCTGCAGTGTTTAGCTAAAATAAAATATAGCGTTCCTCTATAATAGAACTATATCAAAGAATTCGAATCAGTAGTTACAAAGATTAGTGCGTTCAACCAAATAAAGTATTTAGCTTTATAATATTATTAGATTTTACATGTCGCCCGCAATATCTAATTGAAATAAAGTCATAACAACTAAGAATTTTATATGACAAATGACACATTCTAAGAGTCCGATAACTTTTACCGCAATTTTTTTTAACTTCTACAATTATTTTCAAGTTCTCACTTGTATGATTAAAAATTAAGGAGCTTTCATTTTGCCTATGGACGTGGCCAATATACAGTACGGCCGATGTGTCGTGGCGTGTCGTGAACTTAGGTTTCTGCTTTTTTTTGAGTATTGTATACACGAGAAGAATATAATTTTGGTAAGAAAAAAATCTTAAATCAAATCTGCGTATCCATCTACCAGCAACAGCTAACATCAGAACGGCCACAACTTCTCAGTCATTCTGTGAGTGCGTAATATAAGCTACTTGAGGTTTGCTGCAAGTTCTCTACCTTGCTTTCGTTTTTTCAATATTTCTTTTTGAGTGTTACGCGTTTAAGTTTTACCCTAAAATAACTATATATTTAGTATATAAGTAGGACCATGTGTAAAAACTTAGGTATAATGATAAATATTTCGGAAAAAGTTTTAAAATAATTATTATGACTTCACTTAAGGTTAGTCCGTGCTGCGGTACATAAAATATCCCATAGCATTACCTCTATTTTTTTTATTTTATAGAACTAGGGAATACCTAAATATTATTATTATCTATATATATAAAAGGACTTGTGCTGACTGACTGAGGTAAGACGCACGCAGAGCCGTAACCTCTGATGGTAGAAACGTGAAATTTGGGCAGATGTTTATTTTCATATTCTGGACATCCACTAAGAAGGGAATTTGAAAAATTTTAACCCTAAAGGGATGAAATAGGGGTTGAAAGTTTGTATGGAAAAAAAATTTAATCTGTACCGATTTTTATAAAATTTGAAATTCAGACTCTTAAAAATATTTCATTGAACACGTGTTTCATGGTTTTTAAGAATTCACCCCCTAAGGGTTCAAATAAGGGGTTGAAAGTTTATATGGAAAAATCTTTAAATTGCCACCGATTTTTATAAAAATTTAAATTCAGACTGTTAAAAATATTTTATTGAACACGTGTTTCGTGGTTTTTTTAGAATTCACTCCTAATAAGCGGGCGAAGCCGCGCGCGCCCTCTAGTAATATATAATTTTTAATTTTATATATAAATTAGAATTTAGAATATACTTTCACAAGTCAAGTTGACATCCACAAGTCGAGCAGGTTAGATGACATCTCTCCTTTAGTGCTTAGTATATTTGCTTCTGAGCTGACATCGGTGCTAACGTTTTTTTCGCCACAATTAGTCATTCGGTGTGGTCCCATTCGTAGAAGAGCGCTCTTATCCACCCGACCCCAAAGATGGTTCCGATCATACTAACTACAGGCTTGTCGCACAGGGAGGTGATTCATTTTTCTCTACCGTCATATACAACATAATAAGCCAACTCGTAATTTATCTGGAGTATCACCAATAGATCAACGACCGCCAATATGGCCTTCGTCACGGTCGCTTGGGCTTTAACTATTCTAGTGACTGCCAGTATTGTAATCATCTGGAATGCAATGCATCTTGGCCTCAAAGAAACCAAATATCAAAGCAAGACAGCACTTTATGCTAAAACATCGATGGGCCTTATACATACATATATGTATAGGCCCTAGGTTCAGTTGGGTATATTCATATGAAGTACGGCACTCATCTTTGGGCTAGTAGATATTACGTGGGTGACGGTGCTCACTTATGATCAAGTGCCTTGTCTTTTACATAAACACTCGTATGCTTTGTCTTTTTCATAAACAGAACGTACAGTTCGTATTGTAGGTACTAAGTGTTTTTTATGGAAAAGAAAAGGCAAACAAGCGTACTGGTCACCTGATAAGTAAAGTAAGTGACTACCGCCGCCCACGACCCCGTGTAACACTAGAGAAGCTACAGATGAGTTGTCGGACTTAAAGGTGGAGATTGATGCGTTTTTGAAGTTACCCAAATCGTGTTGACATGGAAGCACTGCAGCAGGTAGGCCATTCCACAGTTTCGTTCGGTCCGTAGGAAGAAATTCCTTCAAGTGGCATGTATGTAGATGGTGTGGATGGTATTTGAGCTTGTAGCATACAGTGACGATTAGGGAGGAACCTGTTTCCTCCCTTCAAACAGTTCCCCAGAATACTTCTTATAATAAATAAATGCGGTAGAGAACGCACAGCGAGGAGACGCATCTACGCGAAGTGAAAGTGTCAAGCTTTTCTCCGAACGGTTTTATGTTGTATTCGATCAAATGGTTCAAGCTGATAATAGTGTACTAGTACTAGAATACACCAGCCCAGGAACTAGAACCGTAATCCATACGAGATCAAACCTGTGCTTAACGAAATAGAGCCATGTACATATGTGTAATATATGGGTCACTTTCGTTGTACAAACTTTCGGGGTTCATATGGCTTGTATGTTATATAAGTTTTTTTTTTCAAATTTTTCAATTCTAAATGTTTGGGAAATTTTTTATTAGAAGGTAATATTTTTACTTATTACATACTAATATTAGCTGTCGTAGTTGTGAAGTTTATAATCATTTTATTTTATCAAATCTTAATGACGTTTCAACCGTATGTTTGTTAAAAATATTACTATATTTTTTTTATAATAATATTTTTGAGGAGAGTCGTAGCGCAGGGGCACAAAGTGTAACTGTAAAGTCGACTGGTTGTGGGTTCAATCCCCACTCGAGGAAGTGAAATATTTATTTACATTTATATTTTCATAAAGATTTTAATTGTGTACAAGATAATAATATAAAACATATGCATACATAGATGGTGAACCATTATAATTCCATGCTGTAATCTAGTTAGCGCCATCTAGTTTAACTAAAAATAATATTACGATAATCCAAGTTCCTGTCGGTCTAAGCCAGACATTTCTTTCCTTTTTAGTAAGATAGCGCTGCACTACAATTCTTTGACAAAGTTAATGTCATCTTATAAGTTGCGAATAAGTCGTGGTCTAAGGTAAAAAAATATATTAAATTTTTTTATAAAATAATATTATATATCATAATGAAATCATGGTCTCATCGGTATAAAAATACTTACGCGAGAGAGAGAATGAGAAAGTAGAAAATTATTTGATCACAATAAATTGAGGAAACAGTATTGAAAGATTTATGATTATATTATTATTATACTGTACAATTACGTACTTACCGTAAATAATAACGTACCGTAAAAATAAAGTAGAAATAACTGCAAAATTACTTACCGTAAAAAATATAATATTATGTAGATTATAAATTCGTTTTAGTTTTTTACTGTATTGGGATCATTGTGGCAACAGTGCAGCGTCTTAATATTTGAAACTACTAGGTTTGTAGTAATAAACGCGATTGTTGTGACTCTAGGACTCTGGGAGAAGTAGTAGTAACCATCTACACTGTCGTGCTTATATTTACTATTAATCATTACAAATGATTACTTTCAAGAATATTTCGATGTCCACTCATCTTTATATTATGAAATCATTATATAATATACAAATTATAATACACACAAAATTTAATCTTCTATCGAAGATTAAATTGTTATCGTCTTCATACAAATAAAGTTATATTTTTTGTAGCGGTGAAAGATCTTCCAATTTTGGAATTTTATTTAAGGTCGATGCATCAGCTTTCGAGTCCAGCCCGGACAGTATTCATGATTCGGTTCTTCCTTTGTTGAAAAAATGTGATAAAAAATAGCCTTAATCTCTTTTTTTCATATTTTCGACACTATTTCTATTTCTAAAAATGCTCCAAGCATCATAATTCGTTTTTTTTCAACTTTACCGGTTGCCTGTTCCGGAAAGTTTTTGATGTGCACACGTCACAACACGTCTATAAAATGTATATGTATATATATATATATATATATANGTATCTATAAAATGTATATATATATATATATATATATATATATATATACACATATATATTATTTATTCAATAAGTTCTAATTATATGACATCGATATATATTATACATGTATAGAAATGTGTTTTATGATGTGTGTTATGTTTACAGTACAGACGGAGGGGTAAGCGTTTTGTGCCGTGTGATCCCGGCCTAGAATAGGATCATCCTGGTACTGGTGGTGTCGTAAGAGGCGACTAAAGTACGTGTGGTAGAGTCACGTCGCCAGCAATGGCAACACGCATGGGCAGACTCGACCGGATCATTACCACCCCCGGCATTTAAAACCGGCGTGAAGTAGTGGCTTTATACCACTGCGGAGCCCAACCCACCTTACAGGCAGGCAACGCACCTGCAGCTCCTCTGGTGTTGCACGGGGTCGTGGGCGGCGGTAATCACTTACCATCAGGTGACCCGAATGCTCGTTTGCCTTGTCTTTTCCATAAAAAAAAAAAAAGCGGTGTAATTGCATAGAATCGCGCGCGATGGAGGGGTAAGGGGTTCCTAACCTTTTCTTGATCAAAGACCACTTTTATATTATTCTTGGTAGCAGGGACCACTATGCATGTAGGTATAATATAAATTATAATATAATAACTGTGATAATTAAACAGAAACTTCGCTCATCATCCCTAGTCATCCAGCCATTTTCTTATGACGTACTAATTGTACGGAACCCTCGATGGACTCGCCCGACTCGAACTTGTCCGGTTTTCATTAGTCTATGCAAACGAAGTTCCGAGTTACAAGTATTTCAATAAAATACTAGAAATTAAAAATTGTATACAGTTAAGGAGCTTATTAAAAACGTTTATATACAGGTATAATGGAAGCCTTTAGACTTAGACCTACCACAATAGTTTAGACGTTGGATTTTTTTTCATTTCACGATGTTTATTCATACCTGTATTCCGAGTGACGCAGTTACGCATAGATACCAATAATGTAAACACATACTACTACTAAAATACTACTAAAGATTAAACAACTTTGCCACCAATACCTACGACTCGATTTCGGAATGAGGCATATGCGGCGGTTTCCCTAAGATAGGTTTAAGTCTTGTCGTCACATGGCGTTTTATTTTACAATGATAATTTTATTATTTATTTTGTTTGAAAAAATCACTTTTTCATTTATAGGAAAAAAATGTAATAGGCTTTTATAGAGTAGTGAAAACTGTGGTTTCATTTAAAGTGGTGCTGACAAAAACTCTCTGTATAGAATAAAAAAATATATTACGGCCAGTCGTAGCGCAAAGATATAATCGTGGGACTGTAAGCGCAACAGGTTGTAGGTTGAATTTTAAAACTCGAGGAAATTGAAATATTAAATATTTAATTTCTGCGCCCTGGAAACAAGGCAAAGTGCGGCGTTGAGTTGGCGGAACGGAAATGTCTTAATACTAGGAGGCGGGGTTCCCGGCCTACCCTGTTATGTGCGGGATACAGCGTGAAGCTAAAAGTACATTTCAAGTTTTGTGTTTTGTGGAAACAGCAAACTTTCATAATGTTATTTAAATTGAACATAGTATCGCCTCAGATGTATTATCAGCTGTATTAAATACAAATGAAATGAAGAAATTATTTCGAATTTTTTTAAGAATAGTGCTCAAGTTAACAAGCTTTCAAGCATTTTAAATAAAACTATTTTAACCGGATTAATCGCGTATATTTTGTATTTTTATACATTTTTGGAAACCCGACGTTTCGAACACTTTGCAGTAGTCCGTGGTCACGGGTAGACTGAGGTGGCATTCGTCTGTCAGTTGACATAATTATNAAGCTTTTTAAGTATTAAAATTTTCTCTACACGGAAATATGTATGTGGTATACAATATATTATTGAAACTTAAATTATTACAGTTTCACGCTTTATCCTGCATATACCAGAGTAGACACAGAAAATATAGTATTAAGACACTACGTTCTCCGCTTTCCGTCCGACACACATTGTGTATTCTTTAATTTTGTTCAAGTTAACTGTAAATAATCTAAATATACCTACTATTTTCCTAATTATTTCGTAAATTTTGGTTTAATAATAAATAAGTGTATATTTCAACATGAATCGAAATCTAAATTATTATTAGTTTACATAATTAATTATATAGCGTTATTACATATGCATGACTGTCACAAGCCTTTATAAACGGGATAAACATATTATAGCGTCTGTAATAAAAGTAAAATTTTGAATAATATTTAACTGGTTTTTTTCCAGTATTGTCGTAGTTTCGTATATATTTTTTGTACAATGTGCATTTATACAATGATGATGTAAGGACGAGTTACGTAACTGAATATGTATACGTTTTATAATATTAGTAGGTAAGCTAAAAGGCGAAGCAGCTTCACGCTTTGCCCTGCATAACAAGGTACACGGTGTGGGGGAGGGTGTTCCAAATACTCCGTCCCCCATTAAGACACTTCCGTTTCCCACTCTCCGCCGAATTCTTTGCCTGTTAAATGGCGGAAATTGACGTTACGCTAAGCCTCCTTACCAGAGCGAAGAAATGAAAATATTAAATATCTAATTCCTCCGAGTGGCAAATCGAATCTACAACCATGTTACAGTCACAGGTTTGTGTCTCTGCTCCACGAATGGCTCAAAAATAGTAATATTGTAGCTTTATGTAGTAATGTTATAGCTTTTAAAATTTCATTTGCAAAGATGTGAATATTAAATTAATTACCACCATAATAGTTATTCAAATTGGATTATATTCATATGGCTTTAAAATCGAATACTGAAAAGAACAAACAATGCCATATTTTCTCTTTTAATGAACAAAGTTAATAATAGTACATACATTTCGAAGTCATTTATATACTCGATGCAGTTAAAGTTTAAATAGAATTGTTGGAATACTTTTAGATTCACTTTATTTCATGTGAATCTAATATCTGGTTCTGGTGACTTCAGCATACTCCTCCCCTCTCATCTCTCCATCCCGATCCTCACAGAGAACATAGTGTCCTGAATGCCCACTATGTTTTTAATGCTGAGTATCTGCCTACCCGGGCTATGCGGGATCAAAACAAATTAGTGAGACCAGTAGTGGCGCAGGGGCACAAGAGTGTGATTGAAATACAGGTTGTAGGTTCGATTTTAACTTGAGAAAATTAAATATTTAAGATTTTCATATCTTTGCTCTGGCATCGAGGCAAAGCGCGGCGTTGAGTTTCACCACTCAACACGCAATGCCTCTAGAATTCGATGGAAAATGGAGGACAGAAGTGTCTTAGTGGGAAAGCCTGCTACAATACTAGATTCCCAGGTTCCGTCTGCATGTCTGTCCGGGATACAGCGTGAAGCTAAAATTAAAATAAATATATAACCAAAACAAACTAAAGTATGTACACAAAGATGACAGTATAACTTTGCTAAATTGAACTTTCTATCTCTTGTTTAGCCCCAAGAGGAAATCAAATTACAACTTGTTGAGTTAGTTTACCGACTACTCTCTCCCCATGAGCGTCGTTTATTCGGCTATTTTAAATACACGTTTTACCAGAACAGTACAATAAAAACAAGGTATTTATATTTCTAGTAGGATTATACAACGTGTGGTTAGACGATACGCAGAAACGCCTCAATTTCAAATTTAGTTTGTTAGTGTTGTGAAGTAGAACGTAAAAATGGGAATAAAGTAAGTATTCAAATTTATACACGCACCTATGTAAGTATTTTAGCTTTAAATATAGATTTATTAATACTTTTAATTTTTTTAATTATATCAAAATAAATTAATATGTATTATGTGTGGAGTAAATACATTTTTTTAAACCAAAATATTTACCGCTACAGTAATTTTCCACGGTTTAGGATATTTCTATTACAATTTGCTCGTTTAATTTAGTTACATTGTAGTAGCTGGTATATTTAATGGAAGTATTATAATAATTTTTGTATTGAAGTATTTAATGAACAAAATATAACTTATGATATAGTTTTCCGTTATGATATAGTATAAGCTAATTATAGATAAAATTATATATTAATAGAGAATATTAATATATCATTTAATCTATAATCCGTTGCAATGAACTTTTGTAATGCATGCCAATTATTTATGAATTCAAATCGAAAGGAAATGTTGTTATTATTAAGAAAATTCTATATAGTAATAATATAGAAAATATAATAATATAGAAAATGTAATTTAAAGAAGAGATTTATTACATAAACAAATGTTTACACTTTTACAAACATTTTTTAACATTAATTAATCACAAACTCACCTAAAAAGAGATATAATATTTAAAGCTATCGCTTCACATGTTCGTATTAATTAAATATTAAAATATATTATTCTCCTTTGTTTTTAAGAGCTTAACCTTTGGTATGTGGTATGGTTCTTTGATTATGGCGGTCCGAGCGTGCCAGTTTAGCAAATGTCACTTCGCCAATGTCACGTTGTGTGGAGAACACACGAAGGAGGTTGTACGGTAAAAAAGAAATAAGGTTACACAATAGAAGACTGCATGTTAAAAAAAAGATCCAGTTAAAAATTGCCTTCACCTATAAAAAAAGAAATAAAATTAATATACATATAACACAGAGAGTTGGTAATAAGAAATATAATACAAAGGTGTTAGCTTACAATTTAGTTTTGTTATATCTACTATATTTACATAAAAATTTACATAGAGGACTAAACACAAACATTAACAAACATTGAACGTTAATGGGGGCGGAGAACTTTATAAGGAAGGACATCGTATAAAGGACAAGGCAAGTGAAAAGTATGTGAGGAAGCGACAAAAAGTGTATATAATCCTCCGTTCAGTAAAAACATATAAAAATTAAAACATAGAAAACATATAAAAAATTTTGTACGTTTTCTANGTATGGTTGAAATATGTTATTGGTCAAATTTAAAAAGTGCAGCTTAGACTTCTCATTTAGTTCAGCAATAAAAGAGTAAGGAAACAAACCTCATCTGGGCTAGTAACTTTTAAATCCGTTAAGACATGTGTGAGTTCTTCAGACGAAAAACTAGCATCCATTTCATCCAAAGATTCAATCGGAGGGTATACAAATAAACCACAAGATGGTACAAAGAGAGGAGTCAGTTTTTAGCAAAATCATTACGTCTCAAAGATGGATTATTGGAACTAGGACTGGAACTATTGTTAAGAGAAGGGTGAGATCTCCTTACATTTGTCCATACAAGGGAGGAAGGAGAACGAGGACTAAGGGATTCACAAAAATTAGTCCATCTAAGTTTTTTCTTTTTCCCAGTCAAGTTTCTAAGCTTTGTATCTCTGCCTTTGTACTCAATGTAATTCTCCACAATCATAGCAGGCAGCTTATGATTTCTCGGCAGATATTCGCCGATCGAGTGAATCAGAGCATTCCTGATCCCAACAGGGATTGAAATGCATTCAATTCCGAATGGAGTGTTTTTTAGGGATATGTAAGTCATCTGCAGACAAAATGGCAGAGACAAAACGATGGACGAGCAAAGAATGATATTCTTAAAATTATCGAACTCAGGAATCATCCTAATCCTGCCCAACATGTAATCCAAAAAAACTCATTCCAGTTGCATCCAATTCCGAATGGAGTGTTTTTTAGGAATATGCAAGTCATCTGCAGACAAAATGGCAGAGACAAAACGATCGACGAGCAAAGAATGATATTCTCAAAATTACCGAACTTAGGAATCATCCTGATCCTGCCCAACATGCAATCCAAAAATTCTCATTCCAGTTGGCTTGTTTCAAGTTATATTTAGAGGAAGAATCAAGATGGGGAGCAAGAGGATGTCTATTATGTATAGAAAGGAGAATAGGGAAATGGTCACTACCATGGGCAGAAGGAAGAACAGACCATGATAGTTGGGAAGCAAGAGAAGGAGAAGATAAAGAAAGGTGAACAGCATTCCTAGGATTCTGATTTGTATTAACCCTACGAGTCGGTGAGCCATAATTGCAAAGAGATACATCAATCCCAACACAAAGACTAGTAAGTAAAGAGATAATATACCTGGTACCCTAAAGCTGGAATCAAGTTGTTAACCATGTTTCCGAGACGGAAATAATGATAGGATTATACAGAGAAGTAATATTAATTCATTCGTGCTTATAGCACGAATACTTTGACTATTCCACTGTAGGTCCATGTAGTAGCTCCATGATTTAATATTTTAAAAATTGTTAGTAAATTTTTGGCAACTTTTGGTCGGTATAGGGAGTTCATCAGCGGTTTCAAAAATTGTCACAGGGGTTTCGGTTAGTGTAACCAATAGATGTTTTCAAGATTCTATTGGACTGTCAATACTTTGATTCATAACGCAACCATTAGGAAGGGAAGAGAGGCAATTGACAGTAATGGCTTGATGAGCTTGTCTATTGAGCGGGGACGGGGAGACTGGAAAACTGCCATTCGGTATGATTTTTACAGAGTGGCAGGGGCGGATGATATTGGTGATAAAGAAGTAGAGTGAGCGGAAAGGGTAGAGGAAAACGAGCGGGAATCTCTGTATACGATATACATTACTCAGGACAGTCCAGCAGTTTAGGCATTGGATGGTGGGATATTTGTAGGGTTCAACTGCGAGGGTGGAATGGTACGAATATCATCAGGCAATATTTGACCACGGATTGTAACTACAACCGACTCAGTCGGGACCTATGTAGTCACATCGTCACTTACACAATTTCTGTTTAAATGTCTTACTTTCATCAACTGAAGGAAATTCCAATGAATTTATAAATTCATCCAATGAAAATTCTACTGGGACAGCTCTTACAATTTCCATTCTAGTAATATTGAAAGTAGGGATAACAGCAACATACATAAACTGAGAATGGGATTGGATAAAAACAAATTCACTACAGTGGCTGTTGAGAATTCAACGCTAATTTTATTGCGACCAACGTTTTCCACGCCATCGCTGGTGGTATTTGATATTTTATTAATGTGGAAGAATTGGCCAAATTTAACGGCTTTAATAGAAGCTTTGGTTGAGGTAATAGAGGAGGATGGCTTTAATAGAGGCTGCAGGGTCTGGAGTTTCCCCCGACACATACTAAGAAAGGGCCTTTGTCCGTATCAAGTTAGGACTTAGGACTTTCGGAATAGGAAGGATGGACATATAAATTTTGAATTGATGGAGTCGCAGTAGCAGGATTGATAATCGTTTTTTTAATTATGTAATTATTATTAGAAGGTGGGTCACCATCTTGTCTTTTACGCAATATCGAATTTAAATCGCCAATGCACCTCCAGGGTCAGGGGGGTCGGGTGGATGGTCAGAGTCCGTTTTAAAACTAACTAACCTACCTTATCTTGTAATATTTATAACTAATCTAATGACAAAAACAACACAAGCACTCACATCAACCTATGACCTTAGAAATACAGACCTTATATTTTAAAAACGCAATTTGTACTAAAAATATATGAAAAAAAAAACACAAAATTAAGAAACCCTTACTAACGCGTGTGTTAACTATCACGTCCATTTCATAGCTAGCTCCAGAGTTTTACAGATTATACGTAAAAGTGGTACATTACATGGTAAATTCAATCTGAATGCTGAATGAAGTGTCACACACTTCGTTTACATATAAAATAATTACACTGTTTAAAACAACTAATCTAAGAAAAACAAAATCACAACAAATCCCAAATCCTGGTTTCCAAAAATTTAAAATTAAAATTTTCATTTAAATCAAAACATTTACTTCCAAATTAATAAGTCTAAGTTAAAAAATGATATAATAACTAAACTTACTAAAACATCACTCTTGATTACATATATAACTTTTAAGTCATAAATGTATACATTAAATATTAAAATTACAAATTTCTATTATTGATGTTTATAAAGTTAATGTAATAAAATTAATCTTGTTGGATTTATTCTAATATATCGTTATTAGATTTTATATTTACTTAGAAGGTCAATAAATATCATAAGGGTTAAATCTTACGGGGAATATATTTATAATATAGGCATTTATTTATATTTATATCTAATTATATTATATCAAAATAAGTTATTATTAATAGGCTATCGTGGTGGTTAAAATAAATTATTTTAATTTCCCCGCTCAGACGAACAAAGTGCATCGTTGAGTTCTGCCACTTTCAGGCCGAGTGGAGAACATAGTGTCTTAACACCAGGTTCTCTCAATCTTATCACTCTTCTACATGCGAGGAAAACCTACACACACTAAATTAATAATTTATTGATTATAATACATTATAAGATGTTTTCCGGTTTCATCGTAAAGAGCTGGTGGGAAAAAAAACTGTACTTTTTATTTATATTCTCGAATATTTTTTTATAATTTCCTTTACCTATAAAACTTAATCCCATCTTGCTAGAAATACAAATAAATTCAGTTTAAAAAACTATTACTATACGTAAAAAAATAAATAAATCAGCTTCACGCTGTATCCCGCACACAGCAGGGTAGGCAGAGGGAACCTAGTGTTAAGACACTCCCGTTCCCCACTTTCTGCCGAATTCTGGAGGCATTGCCTGTTGAGTGGCAGAACTCAACGCCGCGCTTAACCTCGATACCAGAGCGAAGAAATGGAAATATAAATTTAAGTAAATATTTCATCTTCTCGAGTGGGGATTGAACCCACAACCAGTCAGTTTTACAGTCACACCTCGTGCCGCTGCGCCACGACCGGCCTCATATTACTATACGTACTACTATGTATATCCTAAATTACCTGAATACAGCTTAGAATATATATAATATTTTGTTCAGTGAAGCACTATAATATTAACTATATCATGATTTGGGAACTGCAACATATTTTATATTTTCATCAAATAAATTATTTAAAACGGCCTCGCTTGTCGTGGACGTGTTGCAAGAGGCAGGAAATAAAAATAATTGATTTCCGCGAGTGGTAATCATTATGTAACGGTAACTGAAATAGAAAGATGGCTTACATATAAGTATATATTAAACTGAACTTTTAATGATAGCATTCCCTCGTGCTCATCACGCAAGGGACTTTTCTTAATCACGCTGGAATGTATCTACGGGAAATCATAAAACCCACCAAAAATATCCTGTAAACTTTTGAGTGGGTAAACCGATTGTGATGATTCTTTTTTTTATTTGGAAGCTAGTGCTTTCCCTGTAGTCACATTTTAAATTAGTCCATTTCTGACAATGGTATCCATGAAAAAATCACATAAGTCTTACATTTGGATTAAATATGTGCGTGACCAATGGACATATAACTCAATATCTCGCCAGTCGACTTCGATGATTCTTTATTACTTATTTAGAAAACGTATAAAAATTTGAACGCAGGGGGACTCGAACCCGCGCCTCATGGAAACCGACCAGGCGCTCTGACCACTAAGCCATGCGTTCTCGCCAAGCTGCGTCGAAATTTTTATACGCTTGTTACAACTTATTTATGTTGTTAGTATCTCTGTAGGGAGATTTTTACAAATTTCCGCTACCCAAAGATAATTACTAAGAATTATCGTTTGGCAAGAGAGAATACTATTTTTTAAATATTTTTTAAACATTTTTTTTAAAGTGTTATTCCACACTTAGGAAAGAAAAATACTTATTTAGATTCTTTATTATTTGAAAGGGTATATTTTGAGGATAGGTTGATGAAAGTTTCTTTAAGTTCTGATTATTAGATCCTGTTAAAATTGAAAAAGTCGGTTTTTTTTGTTAAAAATAAATATTCCTTGCCGAAACTCTTCTTCTCCCTCTATTTGATTACGCCGACGCATGCTACTGTGATTTACCACAGACTTTCCTCATCAAGTTGGATTACCTGAAGAATATGGCCATTTGGTTCAAGTCTAAGCTTAAAAAATACGACCGCATTACCGAATAGAGGCTCCAACTTAAATGGCTTACTATCAGGCAGAGACGTAATCTTCATATCCTCATGCTCCTTTACATTATCCTCTTTCATCCTCACATTCCTTACACTGATCCAACCACTGTCTTAATCTCAGATCACACGATGATAATAAATTAGAACTGCCACTCAGTCGCACACAAGTCTATGTTGACTCTTTTGTCAAGTTAGAAGCTATTTTTATCGCTATAAAGTATGTACATATGTATGCATAATCTATAATATTATACTATAAAATAAAGTCGCCCTCCGCCTCTGTCTGTGCCTTTCTAAGTCTTCTTTATCTAAACCACTCAACGGATTTTGATGCGGTTATCACCATTAAGTAGAGTATTTCTCAGGGAAGGTTTATTTTTATTACATGTAAATTCTTATGTAGTTTGACATAAATACGATAAATGTATATAGAGTCCTACCATTTGAGACACTTTCGCGCATGCGCTGCTTTAATGGTAAGTAGTACATGAAAATAATATATGAGAGTATTGTTCCTTTTAATAAGATCAACAAAAAAGTCAGCGACAGCATATTCGCATCTTTTAAGGATAACGTATAGTAAGCATTTTTCTAAAATAGTAATTTGAATGATTTTTTTTATTGTGAGGTATGGTTGTCCATAATGATATTATATTAATTCTTATGCTTTTAAACTTCCTTAAAATGAAAAAGTGATGTTTAATTTTTTTTTCAAACAAAATATATAATAAAATTATTGTTGTAATATAAAACGCTATTTGTCAAGAAAACCAATTAAAGGGAAACCACCGCATACGCCTTATTCCGAAATCGAGTCGTAGGCATTGGCGGCAAAGTTCAAAGTTGATTAACCTTTAGTAGTATTTTTGTAGTAGTATGTGTTTAGGTTATTAGTATCTAAACGCAACTACGTCACACGAAATACAGGTATGGATTAACATCGTGAAATGAAAAAGAATCCTACATCTAAACTGTTGAGATATCTTGATTAATTTCTTTAGGTGTTAGGGGTATGGGTTTAAAAAAAATTATCCTATATGCTTTTCCCGTAAAAGGAGCGCTGACACTTCCATCCTGTATATTAAAACAGGATCGTATTTCAAGGTATTAAGTAAATTATTCAGTAGTTTAAGCGGGCAAAGCTGAAAGTAGGTCTCTAGTTTAATTATATATTTATTTATCTATGCTATTAGCTGTTATCGTTAGCTGTATATATTTTATATTATTTTATTTTACACAGGTATTTATGTAAATTAGTATGTAATATATAGAATGTATTTTTTTATGTAGGTGTATAATATTAAGATAACATATTGTATCATTTGTACACCATCATCCAATATCGATAGAATACTTTGATCTTTTTAATGGAAAGGGTTGCCTGGAAGAGATCACCTTAGTGATAAAGCCGCCTTTGCATCCAATTTTTCCTTTGACTTCTTCTATTGTTTTATTATTAAGTTGGTATAATAAAGTATTAAATAAATAATAAAAAATATATCAAGCCTAACGCAAGAGCTTAAATAAGTTAGACATCCACGTCTGTCATGGTTACCTATCAAGGTTGCAAGCGCGTTACGCTTGCAACCGTATATATGGCGTTTTCAGTAAGTGCCTAAAAAGATCTATTGTCTTTAATATCCATTTATTAAATACCTACGTCGATTTAGTGATAGTGATTCAGCTGATATTTGGAAGGCGTATTTTTTTAATAAAAATATTGCCCTAAGCTATTATTAATATTAACGGTAGATTTTTGAAATAAAAATTATAAATTTTTAATATTTTTTTTAAAATAACTTTCATAGCCGTATTATTTATTGTGAAATTTTAAAGGGTTTTGTACAGGTACTTACTTACATAATAGGTCGAGATCCCATTGCTTAAATCTGCAAGGGATCTGTTTTTCTAATGAAATAATTATAAAATATGATTTAATTAATACCTTATGATCGATATTTGCAAACATTTATTTAATTAGATAATTTAGTCGTATTAAAATGATAATTTAAATGAGTATTAGTATTAAGATAACAGATTTATTAAAGACTCAATATCATGGATTCATAAATAATGAATTTCACTGGAAAAATAAGAATGATTTCATCTTTAAATAGGTTAACAGTTAGAAACAATGATTTTAAGATTGATCTTCTATTGTATAATATTTTACTTAAAATATATAGCAGATCGCGCATTTCATCGTCTATTTTCAGTCAAACGGAACCGGAATAAAATATTTCAAATGATGGAAACCTTTGCTTGTGGCAATTATTTTCCAGGCAACCATGTATTTTAGTGTTGAGAACAAAATAAAAGAAACACATGAGTGGTAATTATTAACATTAAGTGACCTGTTTAAACTTGGGCTGCAACCCTGGGCTTGCGGCATCTTGAGAGCTGGCAACCATTGTTTTTCCAATACCTTATGCGATCTTCTTTCAAATGATGTGGGATTCACATAAAAAACATGAGTGCAATTTTCTCCAAAAAGCATTACGAAAACTTTAATTAAATGTGATTGCGGCAGGATTCTTCTAGGCAACCCTAGTATAATCTATTCTACCATCATGTATCATTCTTAAATATAAGTTTCATTAGAAAAACAGATCCATACAGATTTAAGCAATGGTATCTTTACCCATAAATATTTACGCTCTCTTTAAGCCAAATAGGTATATTAGAACCTAAGCATGGTTGCTTAAGGATGATAATACATTTTTTTTATTATGCTATCCTAGCATTGACATCAAATTACTTTATTCCATGCATAAAAAATATAATAATAGTTATCATAAAAAAATACTAATTATTTTAAACAATAAAAAAAATATTGAATATGATACATATAGCAAAAATACTATAAAACACTTATCAAAATACTTTTCTATATAACATCTTAAACTTATAATAAAATTAAAAAAAATTAAATCAGCTTCACGCTGTATCTCGCACACAGCAGGATAGGCAGAGGGAACCTAGTGCTAAGACATTCCGTTCCCCACTTTCCGCCGAATTCTGGAGGCATTGTGTGCTGAGTGATTGAATTCAACGTCGCGCTTTGCCCCGACACCAGAGCGAAGAAATGCAAATATAAATTTAAGTAAATATTTCATTTCCTCGAGTGGGGATCGAACCCACAATCAGTCGCGTTTACAGTCACACTTTGTGCCTCCGCGCTACGACTGGCCTCATTCGATCATAAAATTTATTCACTCATAAAAACAATATTAAAATCAATAGGTAAATCTTTTATGATACCTTTACAGATTACTACTACTGCTCGGACTTCTAATAGGAGTACTCTACTGTCTACATATATTGGCTCAGGATTACCAAGCTATAACAGCCCCGAAACTACTGCGTCTTCTTTTCAAGCGAGAATTAAATTCAAGTACATCCGTAAGTTCTACAAATTTATCTTTATCTTTTTTTAGATTCACGCTTCATCCTGCACATAGAAGTGTAAGTAGAGGGAACCTGGGAACCTAGTTAGACACTCTGTTCCTCACTTTTCGCCGAATTCTAGAGGCATTGCGTGTTGAGTGGCGAAAATAACACCGGAAAATGAAAATATTAAATATTTAATTTATTTGAGTGGGAATCGCAACCACACACCACTAATAATTTAATAATATATAACCACAGTTGCACTCTTTCCTTTGACTATTCTTTTTAATAAATCGTTGTGGCCAGGTTTTTTTATTTTTAATTTAAAAAATCCTAATATCGCCAATTTATAAAAGTAACGACCGACATAAAGATTACCGTGGCATTTTCAAATGTTTACCATCCCTAAAAATTCGAGAAAATAATATACAATGTAATGTACTTCAAGTAAAGACCCTTTTTATTAAATAATCAACACGGTTTTGTAAATAAGCGTTCCATAGAGTCATCACGGTTTTGTAAATAAGCGTTCCATATAGTCAACACGGTTTTGTAAATAAGCGTTCCATAGAGTAAATTTTCATAAAGATTACTTTATGAAAATTTACAGATTGCACTAAGTGCTTTGATGACCTCTATGAATATTTTCGCTACCCATCTTACGTACATTGTTATGTCGGATATATCAACAATCTTGAAGATAGGCGATTTTTAAAGTCGTTATACTATAGTTTCCGTTTCCGTTCTAACTAGCATATATTCAGTACAGCAGAGGGAATATATATTATACAGAGTGGGAGTGCCTGTGCTCCTTTTGCGGACCCATATATAAATATATATANATATATACCGTACCTTTTAAGTATTATATAGTAGTACAGTACTTTTTAAGTAAAAGTAAAAAATAAAATAATAATAAAAAAAATAATGACTTGAATTCTATATTTGTATATACACAAAAAACAACAACAAAATTGTAGAAAAAAATATTATTGATACTTCTATCTATTAGCTGTGCGATACCAGCCAAGATAAAAACATATTAAGCACTAAATTCATCGAAAAAGAGTTATAAAAAATAATTTAAAAAAAGTCATGTTGGCAATTATGGTAAGTTAATAAATATTTGATGTATAAAAAGTAATACGTAGATATACTAATTTCAAAAATCAGAATGTTAAACTTCATTCTTCAATTTCATATTTATTAAGTTAATCTTACGAAAAAACCTACTTTCTTGTAATTAAATGACAAATAAATTAAAACGAATTTCTGACTAAATAATGTCTATGTAAATTTGATTTTATAATAGTTTTAGGATTTCGTACCTAAAGGGCAAAACGGGACCTTATTACTAAAACTCCACTGTTTGTCTGTCTGTCCGTCAGTCACTAGTGACGTATTTCTGTGGGCCCTTTAACAACAAATATTAAAAAAAGCTGAATAAAATAAATATTTAAGGATATATAAACCCATATCCTTACAACAAACCATATCCTTACAACAACCATACAACACTTATAATATTTTTTGTATAGATAATAGTACGGGGCTCTTTGTGCGAGAGCACGACTCACACAAAGGAAAGAAAAAAAACATTAAAAAAAATTATGTAGACATATTTTTTTGTGTTTATTTNTGGATGTTTACCAACCCGCACTTCTCAAGACTTCAAAGAACTATCTGGAAGATAAACGATCTATTTATTTATAAGATATAATTCGGAGATAAGTCGGTACTGTTGTCCTCACCATCGTACCGGCCAACATTATTAACGTTATTAGGCTTTTCAAGGTACGAGTTTACACATGTGGGATTAGTATGGAAATTAAATAAGAAAAACCCAAAAAAGATAAGGTAAAAGATAATAAAGGTAATCGTCTGCTTGAGCCTTTCAACGCCACGCCTTGATAATTGCTGCTATGCTGGCTAGTACAGGTGAGAGGCACCGATCTGCAGCAGTTTCCTATTATGAATCACTTATCGCACTAAGGTTCCTGTAGCCTTGTCTTATTTTTTCCTAAACTGTTCTTGCTATATACTTGAACGGAAGTTAAATATTAAGTGCTTGGGGATAAGCGTTGGACGAAAATGTGCGATGTGGTGACCACATAAAGGGTTTTATATGATCGTATATGTAAATTCATTTTTGTATTTAAAAATTTACGACATGTTGCCGATTTCTCAATTATTGACCAGATTTACTTTGCTTTCTGTTAGTCACTTCTAAATTACTGTATGGGGCGTAAAATCAAATAATATTAATCTCCCAATTGCATTACGCTCTTTATTGAAAGTCGCTACTTCCCGTCCGCGTTTCCTCACTTATGAACTTTTTCAGAGTTGTGTGACACTCTGTGTCAGACAATTATTTCTACTAAATGTAATCCTCAAACAACATTCTAAATTGACTTTTGATGCTCATATCCTTACAAAGCATTGTAACCACATGGTCTGCGATATACTTAGTAATTTAAAAACTTCGTTTATCAAACATTTTGTCTATTATATCGGGCTCCTTATTTATAATAAATTTTATGAAATTTTAAATATATGCATCTATCTATATATCCGTTAACAAAAGTGTTATTCTGGAAAAAAGTACACAATGTTATCAAAGTCGAGTAAAGACCCTTTTTAGTAGTAGGCGAAAAATACAATAATAATAAATTGTGGCAGTTGAAACAGCCATTATTGGAAGGATACTCTTATGATGTATTATTAATAAGTGATATTATACATATCGCTTATGGCAATTACGTAGAATCTCTTTCTAAATCATTTTGAAACATATACCCACTTCTGATTTTTAAAAATAATATATTCTAACACGAAATACCTTATAAAGAATTTGGTTGATGGTGGGAATTGACTCATATATATATATATATATATATATATATATATATATATATATATATATATATACTTATATATATTTATTACTACTTATTTATTAATTTTTGCGCATATTAAAGTGTGAAATATATATATTATATATATATATATATATATATATATATATATATATATATATATATTATATAATATATAATATATTTCACACTTTAATATGCGCAAAAAGTACAAAGATATAACTCAACCGGAGTTAAATTGAAAAATTACTTTTATCATTAGCAAACCCGTATAATTTGATAGGATATAATTGATGTTTCATAAACCTATATAATGTTTATATTAAATATCACTGAACTCCAAATCATAATCTTTCAAGAGTTTCCTATCCTCATCAGCTCAGCAATGTCGTCGGTAATGACTATATGAAGCTGATTTCAATAAGAAATTATATGAAACTCATAAAATATAAAATTTTAAAGTTTTAATTCCCTGGGATCCTATCATCAGATCCTGACTTGGTTGCAATGGGGAAATACATTCTTACAAACAAGAAAATAATGTTTAAAATCAGTTCATAAATTATGGAAAATCGATGGACATCATAGTTGTCGAATTTTGAACCTCCTCCTTTTTGAAGAAAAGAAGATAGTTAAAAATATACAAGTAATCTTCTTAAATATATAATATGTAAATTTATGTTATTCTTTAAAAGCTTAAAAACATTATATAAAAAATACTTTCTTCTCGTCTGTACTACTGTGTTGGCATTTGTTAATGTTACATATACAATTTTAACAGGCTTTTGAAATTTAAAAAAAAGCACCATATTATTCTATATTTATTTATTTTAATTTAGGAAAATATGCAGCATTATAGTACATTTTATAATAAACTTATGAACTAATTAACAACATAGCCAATTAAATTGCCAAAATAAAAAAAGAAAGAAACAAAGAAACAAAATTACAAAGAAACAAAAACTTATGTTATTTTTTAAAAGGTGAACAAATTTATTGAATCCATCATAAAATAGGTCAATTTTAAAATACTCTCTATTATAATAAGTTCTTTGATTCATTTTAAATGAAACAATTTTAACCGGATTACTCGCGTATATTTGAGATTATTCATTTTTGGAAACCCGACGTTTCGAACACTTTGCAGTAGTCCGTGGTCACGGGTAGACTGAGGTGGCATTCGTCTGTCAGTTGACATAATTATTATATCAAACTACCAAAGCCAAAGATTTCTTAATTGCCTCGCGTACTGCCCTGGATCCCTGCAGAATGAGTTGATAGTATCTTAAGACCAGTGAAAAGTAATATTCCTTTACAGAGTGCAGGTGTATACAATTGTGAGTTTAGATACGCTACGTGAGGAAACAAAACATGATAAGATCCTCAGAAAAGTCATACATTACATTTTAAACGGTTGGCCACAGAGATTAAGTGATTTAGAACTAGAAACGTATGATTTATGTAAATCACAATTGTCATATGAAAATGGATGTATCATGAGGAGTCACAAAGTAGTGTTACCTCAAAGTTTGCATGAGATTTAGATTCGCATATAGGGACAGTTAAGACGGAAGCCGAAGCCTAGGTCAAGAATCTATCTTCTAGATTCCCAGGACTAGATCAGGCTATAAAAATGATGATAGGGTGCTGCGAAATTTGTATCCAACTGCGTCCCTCCCCTCCACAGAATCCGCCCGTGCGTTGGGAATTTCCACCTTTCCCTTTTTATAGGTTACACATAGACTTCCTGGGCCCAATTAACGGATATGTCTACTTAATTATCGTAGATGCGCACGCTAAGTGGATTGAAGCGTATTGTATGTCAAGTAATACTTCATCGGCGGTGATAATTACTGTGATTTTATATCAAGATTTGGGGTTCCTCATACAATAGTACGTTATAATGGCACAGCTTTTTGTTCACAAGTTAATAATTTTTGTATTTCTAATGGTTAATAATTTGTGTATCTCATCTAACATCGCGGGTATACCACGCGCCCAGCAACGGTCAAGCAGAGAGTTTCGTAGAGGTATGTAGGGAAATATTATTTACATTTAGAGTTTATTTAATATGTGTCATTTATATATTTGAATATTGTAATTTATTTATTTATCATTCATATACATACTATAGGATTTATATATTTTATAGTAAGTAATAGTATTTAGTATATATGTATATGTGCTCTGTTTTATATATATGTTTGTGGTTGCCTTTTGTATAAACTGTGTCGTGATTTACTATTTGTGTTCAAACTATATGTACTTTAAAGTGGTGTTGAATATACTCAGTGTAAACTGTGAATAGACTTTTTATTCATCTACATCAACACTACATTGGTGACCCCGATCTGCACGCCATGGAAAAAAACCATAATATTGTATTTGTATATTACGAAAATACCAAGGAGGATCGTGTTTAGGCGTGTAGGCTAATGTCTTTTGTCGGCCTGCCTATCTAATCAAATAATAGCCATATTGTCAATAAAACTGCTTTTAATTTTGTACTCGACAGGTTTTTTCACTTAAGATTAATTAAAATCCCGTGGCGCTATGGAAACAATCGCCAAAGGACATATTCTGGGAAATTACAATCTGGTAAAGATATTCTTACATCAAAAAAAAAAGTTTCCCGTAGGTGGAGACAGAATCTCAATTTCGTAAACAATCTAATAGGCACGCAATCGAGTAGAGTAAGTTTGTAAGACAGAAACATAATAAAGTCTTTAATTTAGCAAGATGGGACGATAATTATAAAACATACGCATTACGCAAAATGAGTAACTAATCATAGCAGAATTATGTATTCATTTCGCTTTTCAAAATTGTGCACTTTAATTCAGGATTGATCTCTTGCACTATTACTTTTTTGGATGAATAAAAACTCCATAATCTCTTTCATTTAAAAAAAACCGCCTTCTTTCTTCACTAGAGAGGGCCTTGCAAAATGTATCTTGCACATATAAATATTAGGTCTTGCCCCGCCACTTCGGAAACGATTAAATTATTTACAATGTTATAATATACAAGAACATCTTATTTTTATGTTCTCTTCATTTTGAGAGGGTGAGAAGATAAATTGAAACAGATATTAGATTTTTTTAAATATTTTTGGGTCAACAGCTTATAATAATATATTTGAAATTGAAAAAAAAAATGTTTATGTCATTAATAAACATATTCGATAGGAAATATATAGCTCTAGATATATTTAGAAAATATATTTTTCAGAAGCCAACTGTGAGATGGAAAAAGATATTAAAGTATGACCCAATACAATGTGCCCGGTATCTCTATTGTGATGTAGGAGCACGCCTGGCAGACAATGAGCTGAGACGAGGCTTGATCTACATGCTTACGTAAGTATTTTAATATACGAAGCTCCAAAAGCCTCCAAAATGACATTCACTCTTAGCACCGTTGGTTTATATTTATTTGACATATTTATTTTACTGCTGTTAATGCATTTTCAAGAGTAGTTGTGAAATTTTTGTTTAGATACATAAAATTATAAAATTTCTATCAATAATTGCAAAATTTTATTGGCCAAAAATTTTGAAATTGGACTTTGGTATGGGAAGAACAAAAAGTCAAATATTTTTTTAATTTATTTTAATATATTTATTTCATCAAAATATGATCCATTGCTATTTATGGACTTTAGCCATCTTATAAGTAGTTCTCTGATCCCTTTATTAAAAAAACCAATCGGACGGGAATCAACAAAATATTTGAAGGTGGTTTGGACTGCCCCATTGGAGTAGATTTTTTTCCTTTGCAAGAATCAGCTTCACGCTGATTTATTTATTTGGTACTGCGGGATACCACACACTGCAGGGTAGGTAGAGGGAATCTAGTGTTAAGACACTCCGTTCCCCACTTTCTGCCGAATTCTGAAGGCATTGCGTGTTGAGTGGCAGAAATCAGCGCCGCGCTTGTCCTCGATACCAGAGCGAAGAAATGGAAATATAAATTTAAGTAAATATTTCATCTCCTCGAGTGGGGATCGAACCCACAACCAGTCGGTTTTATCGTTCCTCTGATATTACTCAATATCAGAGGAACTACAGATGCGTTATCGGCCTCTAAGGTGGAGATAAACTCACTTTTTGAAAGTAACCATTTTATATTGATACTTAAACACTATCACTGTCAAAGGAATTAATATAAAACCCCACAGTAGTGGAATGCCACGTGATATGAGATGGATGATGAGAGATGGTGATGATGATATTGTGATAGAAGGGAACAAACTGTGTGGTTAAAAAATTCACTGTGAAACGCAGAGCAACAAAAAGCTTGTTTTAAATACATGGGGTGATTTGTAACAATAATATCATAAGCAGTTAAAATTCTATAATCCTAGTTGTAGGAAATTTAATCTGGCCTAAATTTTTGATTACATTGCCTTGAAAGAGCAACATAATCTAAAATTTATTTACTTAAAAAAATATCAACTCATGAATTGTTTAAGTTACATTTTGATGATTCAGGTGTATCTAATTAGTAGGTACACTAGATAACGGCGGCGTATCTTAGTCTTGTAAAGTAATTGAAGTACCTGAGCCGTCTCAAGTACGGTCCGAAATCCCATATTAATTGAAGTATGAGATAGCTAGGACAGCTTTATAATGTACGAGGGTCAAATTTTATACACAAGATGAGTAATGCATGTAAATATTTCATTTGTGTTTTTTGAATTCAGTGAAGTTCAACGATATTTCAAGCCTTTAAGTGACTTTATTGTTCGTAAACAATTTAAATGAAATTGAAATTTTATTAAAAAAAAAAACACCATTATATATATATGAGTTGCTGCCGAGATGATCAAATATGGGCCACGCGTCTTTGACTTGTTCTGGTTTTTGTGCAATTTATACTGGAAATCATGGAAGGCCCCAGACGATTGCCAAGGTGCAGTCAGCGTGCCTTTGAATAAAGACAAAGGCAATGTATCTACATTGCGCAAGCCATAGGGATATACACAATGTGAGCGGACCCTCGCTATTGGCTGTAGTCTTTTTACAGAGATCACTAAGTGTATAGGAGCTGGCATGTGGCCCTGGTTTGTCATTAAATCGGGTATTAACCAAGGATGCGCTATGTCAGCTTGGTTGTTTAATTTGTATTTGGATATCTGACTCCAAGGAATGAAAAATGTGACATGGGAGTGAAGTTGGTGACTTAAGTGTAAATTGCCTACTGTAGGCAGATGATGTATTGCTCATTGCATCATCAGAATGCGAGTTTCAGGCATTAGTCAACACTCTGAAAGGGTGTGCTGTGCATTGTCTGTCTGTCTGTATGTCTTTTACGCAATCAGGGCCAAACCGTTAATTCAATTGTGATAAAATACTCATATAGACATAGATACATGAGGGTCTTCGGATGAACATAGGTTACTTTTTTTCTCATATTTGTAATGTTCTCGATATATACTAAGATATTAAAATACGTTTCAGTTTGACATGTTATTTATTCTACTATATTAATAACAACCGTCGCTAAGCAACCGTTGCTAGGCAATAAGGAATTATGTCGTTTTAAGAAAAGGTCGCCCAAAATGAGCTTACTGAACGATTACATGGCGTGCGCTGACTCATCTTTATGAGACATATAAAAACTATGTTTTACAAAAAGATTGTCTTTTAAAAAATCTACTAAAAAATCCACAATGATGTATGTTTATCTCTGAAGGTTGAACCAGAGTAACCATTTTAATATATTTAATTATTGTTTTTGTATTATTGTTAATGTTTTTTCTATAACTTCGTATTCAATCCTTATCAAAATAAATATATTAGTCACTTTAGCATTTCACCTAGATTAAAATTATATTTTACTGTACATATTTCTAAATAATTCCTGAAGGAGATATCACTGATTCAAAATGAGTTAGTCTACGAACCGCACGGTATGACCGACCCGAACGGGCAGACGACGTTGATGATTTTGTAAATTTTTATACATTTTCGATCTACTGTTACGGGTCCGTGTGAGGCCCAGAACCCAGACTGGTCTACGATTAAAAGTTATCTTAGTGTTTCGAACAGTATTTATAAAAGTAAAACCACGTGTATAACCTCACTTAGTTACCGAGCTCGTGAAAAAATATTTTTGCGTGAAATAAATTTCACATTGAAGATTTCATATATAAATATGACTTGGGGGTTCGGTTCTCTCTAGGGATACAGCGTGATGCTAGTTTAGTTTTTTATGTATTGTTTATTAGATGATCTTTTCTGCTTTTATTTTTATGATTGTGTTGTGGTCTTATTCCACTGCTTGGTACTCATCCACTTCCATTGGTTGGCTGAAAGAGATTTCCTTTATAAATAAGCCCGCCATGGTAAGCATATCTTTTCAATTATATTTTACCATTTTTTTATATGTGCAATGTGCAATAAAGAATATATATTGTTAGCAAACTCGTGTAAAAGAGGGTAGATATACCGGCAGATATAGGTGATTAAGACTATAAAAGCAATGGAATTGTGTCAATCGGTAACAGTTTCTTATAGGCAAGGGCCATTATTGGAAGGAAACTCGTGTGAAGTATTGTTACTGGGTAATACATATCACTTATTGCAATTACGTAGAATCTCTTTCTGAATAATTTAGAATCATATAGATATGTGATTTTATTTTATTTTTTTAAAAACGCTAACCACTTCCGAATTCTTACATCAGAAGTAGGATACGCACGAAGTTTTCATATCTTTGTGAACCCATCACCCATCCCATCCCATCACCCAAAGTTTGGTATAATCATAACTAAAAGCTACTTTTTTATTATAAAACCTTTGTTGTATTTCATAAAGCTCAAATTATGATCGAAAATATTTTAGTACCTCTATTTTTTTCGTCGTTTCATACAACCTCGAAAAATCTATCGAATCAACTGTCATGTTAAGCTGAGCGAAAATACAGGCCTGTACAAAAGTCTTTGTGAGTAGGCTAACCACATTTTATAATTAAAATTTTACTCCTGATTGAGTTTGGATTTTTGATGTGTAAAATTAAGTTATTGTGTGTTATGGGGTGACCTAGAAAAGACCTGTGTTAGTCTCTTTAAATAACGGGCATCAGGGTGACTTGGATTTACCATCGTCTTTATAAATCTACGTTGTGTAGCTCACGGTACGGAGTGATTAGGAAAAGATCTGTATTAGTATCTGTAGCAAACTCTTGTAAAAGGTAGAGATGTAGGAGAAAAATACTATAAAAACAATGGAATTGTTTCAATCGGGGACAGTTGTTTGAAGGAATCGGCCCTTATTGGAAGGAAACTCGTGTGAAGTATTGTTATTGGTGATACATATCATTTATTGCAATTACGTGAAATCTCTTTCCGTGTAAATTGAAAATATGTAGACGATATATGTTTTTATCTTGTTTTTTTTTAGTTTAATAGAATGGCTTTGAATTTTTGCCTTTTGGTTAAAAATTTACGCTTAAGCGTTACAAAAAATAATTTATTTTTTACATTATCAACAAACTATATTTATTTATCGGCAGAAAGTGGGGAATGGAGTGTCTTAACACTAGGTTCCCTCTGCCTACCCTGCTGTGTGCGGGATTACAGCGTGAAGCTAATTTAAAATTATTTTTTTTAATTTTTAATTTATATTTATTTAAAAGTACCTACATATAATTATTGTTTGTAAATTGTAATATGTTTCTTGTTTGTTTAGTTTAACGCAGTTTTCCACGTGTACAAAAATGTACAAAAATAGAGAGAATCTCGTGTTAAACACCACACTGTTCCTCATTTTCCGTGTGGCTAATGTTGAGTGGCGGCATTGTGTGTTGAGTGGCGGAAAGATGCTTTTTTCAGCTTTCCCTTCGTACTAAATCTAGGCATAACTCTCCATATTTTTTGCATCTTGCGGGAAGTGTGACTGACGACACTCTGTTCTCCTCATTCCAGCCGAATTTGAGACGTTGTATGAAATGAAGAAATTAAAATTTAAATATAATGTTTCCCCTGAGTGGAGATCGAGCTCACGACAGTCGCGCTTGCAGTTAGCTGTTGTCCCACTGCTTATGACGTCTTAATTTTCTACATATTAGGATACACCGTTTACTTTTAAAAATAAAATATGTTTTTAATATTTTGACACGTCTAATTAATAAATTAGTACTAAGTATCCACTTTCATTATGGGTCATAGGGGTCGCAATATCAAACCATGCAAGCAAAATTGCTATTTTCGATGCTGACTCCAGAAAATATTATTATCCGGTATTCCAGTTTTTCGATATTTTGAATTTGACAAAATTAGTAATTTTGTAAGCCTATTCTTGTTTGTAAAGAGAATTTTAGTATTTACCAATAAATAATAAAATTCCTAATTATCATAAGAGCGTTGAATAGGCATGTGTAGTCTTAGATCAATAAACATTTGAGATTTAAAGTAAAATAATCATCTAATATAAAACGAAATTGTTTTAAAATAATAATGTTTATTAACGACACTAAATATTTTAGATTTTATTTTAACATATTTAAAGTTAATGAAACTTAACAAGAAATAATAACTAGTAATAAATTCTCATAATTTTATTTTTATTTATTTTTTTAAATTTTCATAATATGAAAATTTATTATAATGCCCAATACCTATGCTGCACTATGATAAATAGTCAAAACTTAAATTCCTAAATTCAGTAACAAATTAAAATCAAGAACCTTTTCTTTAGCATGAGGAAATCCAAAATATTACCGACCAAACTCATGCGTGAGTGCATGAGTTATGGACTTGCGAACTGGCAGATATAGGCTGTCTCCATCGACACCAGAAAAATCGCGTCCATCATGACCACGGCATGACTTTGACCAGCACACACGTGCTGGTGCTGCTATCGTCTGGATAGCCATCACTCTCTACGCACGTCGCAACAGGGAGTCATTGTGTGGGTCCAAAACGCCTATACGGACCACCGTAGAGGGCCATTGTTTAATTCATCTTTGATTGAGCAATGTAATGAGACCGGAAAAATACCTTTTGTTACCCAATCTTGATCGCGAGTGGTAACACCACAAGAAGAGAAAGCTCTCTCTGATCCTACACTTGCTGGAATATTTTGCATTGATTTTGCATAGTTTATTTTTGCTATTTATACAACCATTTTATATTTAAATAAGCTTGAATTGAATTGCAGGCATTTTATTCAGTGTTTAAATTTTTATCTTAGTAAAAATCGAAAATATCGAAAATCCCAAATGGTGTAAAATTAAAACCGGTATTTTTAAGGTCTTTTATTTGGTTCGAGGTTCGGGTAGTTTTAAATCCTGGGATCGCAGTTTTTAAAACCCTTTCCTAGTTTCTTTCGATCCCTAGTGTCATATAAGTAATTATAAAAGTATTACTTCACTTAAAAAACCCGTAGTGGCGCAGGGTCACAAGTGGAAAATGGAGAATGGAGTGTCTTAGCACTAGATTCTTTCTGCCTACGCCGATGTGTGCGAGATATAACGTGAAGCTGATTAGATTTTTTTTTACTTCACTAAAACTGCGCAAATCGTGCCTTTGGATCACGACGATATATACTCAGTTTAATTTATATTCCAAAACAGTTGCCGCTAAAACCATTTGAACAATAAATTAAGCGTTGGTTGTAAACAAGGCGCGAGAAAGTTTTAGTTGTAGTTCATGTGGTATGAGATTTTGGATCGGCCAAAATGTAGGCTTGGTACTAATTATAATTGAGTCCTTAGTGTAAATCTACCTGGTTTACAATTTAGTTCATTCATTGTTTACTTAAATTATTTCGCACTATATGTATACATAGCCTTGAGGCCGCTCGTGGCGCAGCGGCACGAGGTGTGACTGTAAAACCAACTGGTTGTGGGTTCGATCCCCACTGGAGGAGATGAAATATTTACTTAAATTTATATTTCCATTTCTTCGCTCTGGTGTCGAGGTTAAGCGCGGCGTTGAGTTCTGCCACTCAACACGCAATGCCTCCAGAATTCGGCAGAAAGTGGGGAACGGAGTGTCTTAACACTAGGTTCCCTCTGCCTACCCTGCTGTGTGCGGGATACAGCGTGAAGCTGATTTTATGTTTACATAGCAAGTAGAGGAAAACATCCAATTATTGGTACTTTAAGCGACACGTGTAAAATAAATATTGTGTAAAAGGTGAAATATTACGTTGGAATTTTCAATTATTTTTTATCACAAAATGCTTTATTGTGACTTGTTTATAAAAGATAGATAGATATAGGATGCTGCGGAATTTATTTTAGATCTAATGAAATTAAATGTGTTTGTATTACAATGTACTTACATATATTGAACTATTTTTGTAGCAATTCGATGATGTTAATTATCATTGTTATTTTGTTATTTAAAGCTAACTAAGAATTAAACTGTGATGTTATGTAGCTTCTGGGAAATTCAGTTTTCATGCAAAATAAGTAGTTTCAGAGATCTTAGCGTTTAAACAAACAAACAAACAGATATATAAACACTTCCGCTTTATTATATTAGTATAGATTATATTATTATATTATATATTATGTATAATTATAAAAAAATGTTAGTTAAAATCGCAAATTATTTATACAGTGCTTGAAGAAAGGAACATCCTGTCTGGTAATCAGACACCTACTTATGATCTAACTAAACTGAGTGAATCGAAATCTTAATTAATTAATACAATAATTATGCAATATATTCTGGATGATGATTATAAAGATTTAAAAATGTGCCTTGACAATTTGTATGTAACAGGTTAGCAGTGTGAATAACACTACTAAATTTTAGAGAGAAGTTTAGTTTCAGAGTAATAGTTTGTTGTCACGCTTATATTGCCTCGAGCGGAAATTGAAGCCGCAACTATCACTGTACACTTCGCAATACTCGCTGCCGCTATCATAGCACCGCCTAACCGCTGCTTATAATAAAACTCCCATTTATTTATATTAAAATAAAAATCAGCCACCCTATATCCTGCACAGGTAGGCAGAGGGCATCTAGTGTTAAGACACTCCGTTTCCCATTATCCGCTAAATTCTGCATGCGTTGCGTTTTGAGTAGAGGAACTCAACGCCGCGCTTTGCCTCGACACCAGAGCGAAGAAATGGAAGTATAAATTTAAATAAATATTTAATTCCCTCGAATGGGGATCGAACCCACAACCAGTCCCGTTAACAGTCAAACGCTTGTCCCTCTGGGCCACGATAGGCCTCGCTTTATAATAAAATTCGTTATATTAAAATAACATTTTAAAAAATATATTGCACACTACAACTATCTTATTTCAAAGTGTACGCGAATGTTATATAATAAAATTATAATATTTATTATGCAAAAACGTATAGGGCATTCCAAACTCGTCATAAGGAGCGCGACTCCAATTAAATTGCTCACTACTTCGGTTCTTGGAATGTTACCTTACTAACTTCTATTTTAAACGGACTTGCTTTTCTTGTTTTATGATGTAACTGTGAAAGTGTTTATGTATATACATATATTTAGGCCAGTCGTGGCGCAGCGGCACAAATGTTTCACTGTAAAGGCGACTGGTTGTGGGTTCGATTCCCACTCAAATATTTCATATTTTTATTTCTTCGCGCTGGTGTCGAGACAAAGAGCAGCATTGATAACCGCAACTCAAAACGCAGTCTCGAATTCAGCGGAAAATGGAGAACGATGTGTCGCATCACTAGGTTTCCTCTGCCTGCATGATACAAGCATGAAGCTGAAAAAAATCGTTTAAAAATTTTTCACGATTTTCTTTTTTCGCTTACGCTTTTAATTTTTCCAGTGTAGCAGTAAAGGCAGAGAGAACCCAGTATCGATATATTGCTTTTATAACTCAGAGTCGTTGTTGAGTTGAGTTGATGCTAATCCGTGGTGCGCGTTGATGAGCGGTCTCGTCAACTGCACGTTAATTGTATAAGTAATTGATTTAAATATATTTCATTGTCATACCTCTACGAAACCTTACATTGCTTGTTAAGAGACGGAATTCTACGCCGCTCAATGTCCACCAGAGCCGGTATATGAAAATAATATTAAATAAAACTCAGGAGAGTGAGCGTCGAACCCACGCAGCCGCCTTTATAATCAGACGCTATCCCACTGTGCCACGACGGATTTTAAATTTGTTTAAATGTTATTCATCTTTATAAAAACAAACATGTATAAAATCACTATATATTACTACTATATATTAGAAATGATATTACCTTTTACGAGTATAGTTTACGATTATAATAGTAAACTATACTCGTAAAAGGTAATAACATTTATAATTAAAATTAATTTTCTTATATTCCAGCTTGGACGTCAAAGAAGAGGATATAATAGCTTTCAACGTATTTAATACTGCTTACTATGAAGGAAAAATTCTTGGTTCGGAATATTGCAGCGGCAAGTATTTAATATGCCCATTCAAAGCGGCATTGTTGTTTGACTTAGTGCGATATATGTTAAATCAAAAAGACTACGAGAGTGAATTTATGAAAAGTGAAATTAATTTTAATGTTATTTAATAATCAAATATAATTTCAATTAAGTATAATTATGGAGGTTTATGAGTGAGATGTGTATATAAAAATTATATGTTCGAATTAAATTTAGTACAATATTTTATTTTACCATAGACTGAACCGTTAATAAATTTTGAATTTTTTTTTCTGGGTATGGGTTTGAAATATTTTATCCTATATGCTGCTCCCGTAAAAGGAGTGCAGACGCTTACTCTGTGTATAGAGATAGAGAAAAAAAAGGTGAAACTGATTCAAGTATTACTAGGGGCCCCGCGCAGTTTCGGCCACTTGAACTATACGAATATCATATAAATAATAACTCTTTTAGCAAGTAGCAATTTTGTCGAATTTACTTTAAATTGATTAACCATATTTATCAACCGAAATGCAAAAACTGCATTTATCAGTTAAGCCGTTTCTGATATTAACGTTAACAAGTGAATAGACACACAGACAAATAGACAAGCAGACAAAAAAAATTGAAAATCATTTGGGTTCTATTTTTTATTACACTAATTTACCCTCTATATATATACATATAAGTATAGATATAAAAATCAGTCCATAAATATCTGTTCTTGTTAATAACAATATAAATCAAAATTTTCGCCCGCACCGGAAGGAATTTATTGGGCACTTTTAAAAACTTATAAAGTTTTAAAGACTTTTCTTTATTTAAGAGTAGATCATAAAATTACCTAAGTTTAGTTCATTTTTACGAGAAACTGCTTATCCTGCATCGCCCTGTGGTAATAATTTTATTTTTTTGCTTTAGGTATATAGTTATTAATAAGAAAACACACAGCACAAAATTTGACTGTAAATGCGACCGGATGTGGGTTCGATCCCCACTCGAGGAAATGAACTATTTATTTAAATTTATGTTTTCATTTCTTCGCTCTGGTTTTATTATATTAATAAAGGTATCGAGGCAAAGCGCGGCGTTGAGTTCTGCCACTCAACACGCAATGCCTGAAGAACTCGGCGGAAAGTGAACAACGGAGTGTCTTAATACTAGGTTCCCTCAGCCTGCTGCTGTGTGCAGGATACAGCGTGAAGCTGATTTGATTTATTTTATGGTCAATGTTATATTTTTGCTACAATTGTTTTATTGCTTAAACGCGGTACGCGAGTTGAATTTTACTCCCAAAATTCAACTGAAGTATGTTTTAAAACTGTTTACTTTATAGGTGCGTACTTAAAAGACAGAGCTCAGCTCAGAAAAACTATATATAATATTTTTTTTAGCTTCACGCTGTATCTCGTATGTATCAGGGTAGGCAGAGAGAACCTAGTGTTAAGACACTCCCCGCCGAGGCAATGCGTGTTGAGTTGAGTTATCAGAGCTAGGGAATAATAATCTATATCTATACTTATAATAAAACTNTTGTTTTAGGTATATAGTTACAAATCCTTTATTGATAAGAAAACACATAGCACAAAATTTGATTGTAAACGCGACCGGATGTGGGTTCGATCTCCACTCAAGGAAATGAACTATTTATTAAAATTTATGTTTTCATTTCTTCGCTCTGGTTTTATTACATTAATAAAGGTATAGAGACAAAGCGCGGCGTTGAGTTCTGCCACTCAACACGCAATGCCTAAAGAACTCGGCGGAAAGTGAAGAACGGAGTGTCTAAATACTAGGTTCCCTCAGCCTACTCTGCTGTGTGCAGGATACAGCGTGAAGCTGATTTGATTTATTTTATGGTCAATGTTATATTTTTGCTACAATTGTTTTATTGCTTAAACGCGGTATGCGAGTTGAATTTTACTCCCAAAATTCAACTGAAGTATGTTTTAAAACTTTTTACTTTATAGGTGCGTACTTAAAAGGCAGTGTTCAGCTCAGAAAAACTACATATAATATTTTTTTTAGCTTCACGCTGTATCTCGTATGTAGCAGGCAGTCGTATGTAGGCAGAGAGAACCTAGTGTTAAGACACTCCCCGCCGAGGCAATGCGTGTTGAGTTGAGTTATCAGAGCTAGGGAATAATAATCTATATCTATACTTATAATAAAAACGTAACGTATCTTTAAATGGGAGATATTTATTAAAGTTTGTGCACGCTAATCTCAGAATCGGATTAATCGATTTGAATGCAGCTTTCACTATTGAATTTTGGCTTGGCTTATTGAATATAGAGTTTGTTTTATTACAATAAGTCCATAAATAAAAAAGTTATATCAATTAAAAGTACTAAGTTCGTCAAATGTGGTAATTGCTATAACCTTATGGTAAAATTATTTTTATACAACGGTTTTACTGAATTGATTGAATCTTTCAATTTGTATGATGATACAAAACAACTATATTTCAAGATTTAAGATCAGGATCGGAGTTTAGCGGGAAAAACTGCGCATGCCGTGCACGCGTACTTACTGTCTTCGTAAATACCATCTAGTTATTATTTTTTAAATACAAATTGTTTTGAATCACTTCATAAGGGCACAGTAGTACAAGCATATGACTTTCAACGCGACGGCGAGTTCCTCGATTCAAGAACAAAGTAGAAAGGAGTGTCTTAGAACTATATTCCCTCTGCCTACTTCTGCCGTGTGCGGGATATTAGATATAGTGTACAGCTAAAAAAAAGAGAAAAGGCCAGTCGTAGTCGTGTAAAACCGACTGGTTGTGGGTTCGATCCCCACTCGAGGAGGTGAAACATTTACTTAAATTTATATTTCTATTTCTTCGCTCTGGTGTCAAGGTTAAGGTACGTAGTGTCTTAACACTGGGTTCCCCCTGTCTACCCTGCTTTGTACGGGATACAGCGTGAAGCTGAAGCTAAAAAAATACTGTTTACCTATATCTAGACATCTATACATATAAATAAGATTAAGAGGTCTGTATATGATATGAACATAACTGTGTTTTTTCAAGAGAATATAGTTATTTACACAACACCAAAACACAAATAAACAATTTAAAGAAATCTGTCTGTTTTTTTATTTATCTGGGCTAATCTATGGACCAGCTGAATCGATTATTATGTGACTAACAATGAAAGATAGACGAGGCTGTGGAACAACATAAATGTTATTTTGATACAATAAAAAATCAATTTAAAGTGTGTTGTAAAGTACTATATTCTATATATTCTAGTATATTTTGAGAATGAAAAGTGGCAGATCGGCAACGCTTAGTAGTTTTTTTGTAGTAATATGTGTTATTGGTATCTATTCGAAACTGCGTCACACGAAATACAGACGGTGTTACATGAAAAAGGAACAAATTCGACGCCAATAAACGGAAAGCAAACAACAGCTATTGCGAAAAATACTGATGTGCAAAATAATGATCAAGGCTCTCAAATCTCTTTAATTTCTGAAAACGTAGCAAAGCCTATAATTAAAAAAGAACACAATGCGTAATTTTTTGGAGTAGATGAAAAAGAAAGCAGTTGTAAAGTGATGCTCAATATCACCAGTTGTTCAATATACAATAACTTTTCTTTTAATTCTGAAGTTTATGTTATGAATAAATTTATTAAAAATTTGCCAAATAAAAGTTTATAAAGCCAACGTGGATCCAGAATTTCATATCAATAGATAGATATTTATTCAACATTAGTTTTGGCAGGCATTAAACAAAAACCATAGCGCAAACCAACCTATAGCCCAGCAAACTCAGTTGGAATGGATCTTATGTGGGAATGCTCAATTTTTTTATTACAACGTCGTAATTAATAACGTTGACGATATACAAAAATTTTGGGAAATAGAGGATATTTTCGACCTATCAAATATGTATTCAGAAGATCTAGAATGCATAAATAAATATAAATCAACAACGAAACGATTAAGAAGTGATCGATATGAAGTTCGGCTGCCCTTCAAACCCGAAATTCAGAACAATTTAGGTTCATCAAAGCAAGTAGCTATTGCAAAATAAAAAAAATAGAATGTAAATTTATTAAAAATAAGAAATTATAAGTTATTTATAAAGGAATATATTCATTTAAAACATATGGCATTATATATAAAAAACAATATAATACGATATCGGAGTATTATCTCACACATCACGGTGTGGAGCAAGCAGAATCTATTACTACAAAACTACGTGTAGTTTTTAACGTCAGATTTAGAGCAAGACGACAGATGCTTATATTAAAATGGAGGAAATATAAATACATTTTTACATCGGATATAGAATAAATGTTCACTATTATCTATACGAATCAGATTAAGTTATCAAAAAATCGTGTGACGAGAGTCTCCTAAGTGTCCTATTATATTTAATCAGCTTAAAACTGTAACGTACGAAACTAAAATAGCGCCTTTCTTAGCACTTACGACATTAAGGCAACTCATTATCCCGAAGCAGCAAAAAACTAGAAAATATTTTTTTTGTCGATGATCTAGTTAGCGGAGTATATAGTATTCAGCAAGGTCGAGAGCTAGTTAACAAAAATTGGTCATGCTTTTAAGGTCGTGAGGATTTATATTGAGAAAATGGAGGTCAAATCATGCGAAATTATTAAGCAATATCGACGAAAAATGTAAGCTTAGCACGGAATAAAATATATTTAATTTTAAAATAGAGAATACTAAAACTTTAGGTTTATATTGGAATTCGCAACGACATAGCTTTTCGTTTAACTGCAATATAGCAGAAAAATAATTATCAAAGCCTACAAAACGAATCTTGCTTTCGGAAATATCTTTTCGATTAAACGAAAAAATTTCGATAACACCGGTTACAGTAAAATTAAAATTAATATTTCAAAAAGTAAGGGATTCGAATTTAGAATGGGATCGTGTAGTTTCCGACGAAATATTATCCGAATGGATTTAAGTACGATTTGGTATAATAAAAATAAATAAAATTAATATAGTGAGGCCGGTCGTGGCGCAGGGGCACAAAGTGCGACTGTAAAACCGACTAGTTGTGGGTTCGATACCCACTCGAGGATATGAAATATTTACTTAAATTTATATTTCCATTTCTTCGCTTTGGTGTAGAGGCAAAGCGCGGCGTTGAGCTTTGCCACTCAACACGCAATGCCTCCAGAATTCGGCAGAAAATGGGGAACGGAGTGCCTTAACACTTGGTTCCCTCTGCCTACCCTGCTGTATGCGGGATACAGCGTAAAGCTGATTTATTTGATTTATTTAGTGATTATTTAGTAAAGAGGGTGATTGTATAGAGTTGCTATTGTACTACATATTCATTTTTATGTATAATAATTTAATTTTATGCGTGCTCCAGTATTGGCTGTGGTTGCGGCACTAAAATGTACTGAATTCCTCCTCCCCAAACGGTTTGCGGTTGAAATTGGCCTCACTCGCACAGTGTGCAATATATTATTTATAATATATTACGTTATAACGTAAATTTTGTAACTTCCTGATTATGTAGCTTCAAATTGAAATTCAAATTCGATTTACGGGATTTTTATAATATATTATGCATAATATATAATCTATTATGCATATGTAATATATTATGCATATAATGTGTACTACATTATACATATAATTAACTTAACCTAACCCTTCCTTCCAAATAAATTCTTATTAATTATTTACATACATAACAGAATTCTAAATGAATACTTTTATTAATTTAAAATTCCGTTATGTATGTAAATAATTTTATCTAGATAGATAAAATTATTAATAAAATTATTGATATAACTTCTTATTTAAAATGTTACATTTCTTTGTCTAATTAAATTACATATTTTAATATCATTTTCAGGGCTCCGTATAAAACGTAAAAACAGAACCCGTTTAAGATCACTTTGTTGTTCGTGTGTCAAGACTATTTATCTCGAAATCGTCTATGGCACCTTGAAGCACAGACAAATGAAGTTTATATGTCAACGCAATCAAAAGATACGAACATTTATGCATCGATTCTGCTGCATTTTATATGAAATTTGTAGCGTAATCAAAACCCGTACTTCCACAATTACTTGACGTGGAACTATAAATATTAAATTTGGCACAGAGTGAGAAATTATAATAAAAATAAACGAAAAATGTCGAAAACCGAAAATTTTTATGTATTTTATAGAAAAATGATTATAAAGTTACAATTATAGTTCATTTCATACAAAAAGTGTCTTTTTTTATGGAAAAGACAAGGCAAACGAACGTTCAAGGTATTTGTATTTACTGTTGACCTGTAATCCTGAAATTATTTAGGAAGCTTAGGCGGGCTAGTCCGACTCACATTGAACTAGTTTGTTAGCTTCACATAGTATCTTGCATATAGCAGAATAGGTAGAGGGAACCTATATAAGACATTGCATGTTTTTTAGCGGAATTCAACGCAGTACTTTGTTTTGTTACCACAGCGAGCGAATATTTCATTCCCATGAGTTGAACCCACAGCCATCGCGCTTACAATCAGACGCGGTGTCGCTGCGCCACGATGATTTTAATTTAATCTATTTTAATGGAAAAAAAATAAAAAAGATAAAGCCAGAATGAGTTGAATCATTCGCATGAAAGTTGATCTCCTTTACTTAATTAGCGTTAATAAAATTTGTATGATATAATATAAAATCGGCTTTTATTAGAATAAATATTAAATAAAAAGGTAAATATATTTTTTCCAGTTTTATGTTGTATGGTTCGCATTGCATGGTACACAATAAGGATTCAGTATCAAACTATCCGTTTTCCGCTTTCTGAAGTCAAGACATAGCATGTTGAGTAGCTTTACTCACCGACGGGGAACGGTTGCGTCGGCAAATACACGCATCAGATTTCACGTTGGGAGATGTATGTCGCCGGTGTGCCATGAGTTTGATTCGGCGCATCACACTCTGGTCGTTTGGTCTACACAGTACCACACCTTGATGGCTGTAATGGATATGGATCTCTCACTTTCTAGTGTGGTTAGGTTAGGCCATGCGGAAAAGTGAGAGGAACTCTCTGGAGGAGGTCTGCAGTAATTTCCTTATCTCTTAATCTATTACCGCAAAGTGGGTGTGAGCACGAATGCAAACCCGCTCCGTCGCCGTACGCCAGGAGGCAGGAGAAGGTGGTATAGGCACCTCCAACTTCCGTTACTCTAGAGAAGAAGAAGGATGGCGACGAGGGCCTACGATACGTGGGTCTCCTACAGAGGTATCGTAGTAGTATGCGCGAGCGATCCTGCGGCGCCTTATGTAGGAAGAGAGCTTCCGCTAGGTTTTAGCGGGTAGGACCTACATTCACCGGTGAGTCAAACAGAATTGTTCGTCCGAAAGCGCGGGCGGTCTTCGTAAATGCATTTCCTAGTGACAAAAAAAGGATTTCAGACAAGCTGCCTATTTTAACAGACGTAGGTCAATTTAGATCGAAAATTAAATCATATGTAAATGGACGTAATATATCAATTTTTTAGTTTTTGTTTTAGTTTATTCAATTGTATTGGATTATATTATGCAAGGTCAAAGCGTTGTAAACAGCCACAGAGTTCTTTTACTGAAACAACATTCTCAATCTCTTAGCTCCCCTCCTCAATTTATATCTTAAACTTCCCGCTACATTATATTATTGCTTGCACTCATAAATTCGCTCCCCTATTGCAGTTGCAGACAATAGTTATCTAGTCGATGTACAATAGTTCGTGCAGTGTGAAATTTTAGCACGATGTTATTTATGATACGATGCCAAAGACCCCTTATAAAGAAAAATGGTTGCCAATGCGGATCCCCTTCGCAGTTACGATATATTAAATTAAAGCAATTTATAAGTCGGCTTACATTCTGGATCTGGCCGCAATGCGACGAGCCGCGAGGGTGTCTCAGTTCTAGCGGAAATATCAACAAAACTTGGGTAATGACGCAATATATCATATTTGCTTTGCCGCATCGGTTGCGTTTTGTGTACTCATAACCATGTGAGGCCAATAAATGAAATTAATATAATCGTACGGTCACTTGATCCGTTTCGTAATTTAACAAGAAACATGGCTTAAAAAATGGAATTCCCCTATTCCAGCTTCAGACGACTTCCTAAAGTCGACGTTAAGTTCTCCTAAGAACGACGAGTTATGCTTTTAAAGAATACAATTTACGTACAAAACGTACAATTTACGGATGTATACATGAAATCTATATATTTATTAATATTGTCATTTCTTTCCTCTGGCAATAAAAACTGCCTTGAAAATTTGGCGGAATGGGGAGAATGAAGTGTCTTAACACTAGGTTTCCTCTTCCTACCCTGCTTTATGCGGGTTACCGACTGATGCTGATTTTATATCAAATTTAGATTAGACCACCAACAGTAGTTCAATTTAAAAAAATGACATTAAATGGCAAAAGCTTTTACATATTGTGAACAATATTTATAGAGTAGTCGGACAGTTCATTTTTTTGTTGTGAATCTATATAGAGCTCATTTAGTATTTTTTTTTCTTTAATATTATTTACTACAAGTGTGAACTAGCTAATTTTATAATCTACTAGATTCGCTGAAATTTTTTAAGAAATTTTTTTGAATTTTGTTACTTTATGTGAGTCAGCGATGCAATCAAATAATGTTTTATAGATGATTCACAAAGCCACTGGCGCCGTCTAGACCCGGATCTTGAATCACAAACATGAGGGGATGCTTTCTGCCAGCGAAGGTAGAGCCGTGAATAGCATCTTTTCTTAGAAATGCTATCGAATGAATCTTTTTTTAAAGTAGTATATAAAGTAATATAAGATAATAGGAATAACCAAATTTTTATCGAAATAAATAAATAATATAATATAATAATTATATGTATATATATTGTATATATATATAAATATTCATTGCTTACAAAGTTTGGACAGCAAAATATGGATAATATTTATGTATAGGTAAACTTATTCATTAGAAGTTACCTATCTAGAATAACGGAAAAGAGATAAAATATCTTTTCAAAATTTTAATATGCTATCGGCATTCAAAACAATGTTTATTCCACTTCTGTGTATATTCATGAATCACTTATAGAAGAAGAAAAATAAATAAGTAAAGATCAATTTAAAATGGACATTTTAACATTTGATTACGTACGCACATTACAATTTCTCTGTTTTCTTTACTTAGGGGAGATGAACTTTGTTGTCATAGTGAAAATCTTCAATCATATATTTATAAAAAAAAGAAAATTAAAAATGTAATACATTTTATTAACATTAAGTTGATAACTTCATGCTGTATCTCGCATCTAGCAAGGTAGGCAGAGAGAATCTATTGTGAAAACACTCCGTTCGTCATGCGCTTGACTATTTTCAAGACATTACGTGTCGGAACTCAACGCCGTTCTTTATCTTGTTACCAGAGCGTGGAAATTTAAATAATTTACTCCGCCAAGTGTCACGATGTTTACAGATTACGTCATGCGCTTATAAGAATGTAATAAAAAGCTTAATAAGTTTTCATAAAGAGAAATATTTCATTTTACTTTTATTTATTCCAAGCTTGGGCTGTTGGAGGACCATTGATAAGATATTGAAATATTAACATCATAAGACGATGTCACTCAATGTTCATTCATAATAAAATAGCACTGCAACTAAATTGGTTCTTTGAGTAAATTTAAAACTATTCTGTGAATTTCAAATCAATCGTAAGCTGGAAAAGGTCCTAGGAGAAGGTGGTAAATCCTACAGACGTGAGCGACATCAATCCCCCCCCCCCCCTCCAATTAATTCGTAAATAACTTTATCTGATAGACGGAACAAGATTGAATGTTAGAGAAGTATGTACCTACAAATGTAGGTATATAATACAATTTACTAGTGTATATTTTAGTTAATTACTTTTTTTAAATATAACCGAGGTGAAAGCTAGTGAAGGCCACTTAAGGCTTAATATAGAAAGAAACGAGTGCATAAATTAAAATTAATCGTTGCGTTTCTTTTAACAATGAGGAAAGAGTCAATAGAGAGATATTTTTTACATTTGTAAGTTTATCTGAAAAGAGTTATATTTTGTAATAAAAAATAATTGTAAAATTTTAATTTGCGTAAAATAATGATACAATTTTTCATATAAGAGTAGATACATATTTACAAAATGTTTGCATCTATTTACTCATTGACTGAAAATATAACATTTAAAAATTTTAATTTAACCTACAAAAGGAAATGGAGATTTTTTCAAATGAAATGATAAAGCATATATATATTTATTTATGTATTTATGGATTATATATATTTTTTAAAAGAATTTTGTCATTGCGCTTCGTTCTACGGAATATTTAAGTAACGAACTCAATAACAAACGTGAATATCATATTTATTGCTGAAAGCACTCCGTGTTATGTAACAGAAAATCCTTTATAGGCTCCAAAAAGTCCAAAAGTCGTTAAGACTCCCAAAAGTCGACTGTGACAAAATAATGCCGGTAAGTCACACCCGGCGACACAGTTTGCTTGTAATACAGCGGCAAAACTTTTAATCCTGGCTTTGTGTTTCTGTTCTGAATAACCACAGTTTACTGAATAAATAACTCCATTCAATTATTTATTCAGTAGTAGTATTAAATTATAACAGTTATTTATGTCATCTTTTGGTGTGCACAATTATCATACATATAACATAAAATAATTTTAATATTAGAAAATTATAATATTACCTCCATCTTTTGTAGGAGTCACAATTAACATAAATAAGAAAATTTCAATATCGTTAGTGACAAAAAATATATATAACTTTTATATTACATATATGATTTGAGCCGCGTTCTTTTTTTTTGGAGTAATTTGGGCTTAGTTTAAAAAATATTTATCGATAAAATCTTGAATCTCTTGTGAATTGTGTATTTCATGAGTTTCAAAAGGTATCAAATACGATACTTTGGGCCACATAAGAAAAACAAACACATAATTTTAATACTATTACTTTACTTCCACACTGGTTTAAATTTTAATTCAGTGCTCGTGAAAGGTTTTATAATAATTCCTAGAAAAATTAAAATACAAATATATACTATACTATGTTCTATCTTACGCCTAGAACTTAGGTCCAGGAGCGATAATCTTCTTAAATTACCTACTTGTCTTACTCAATTCTATTCCAATTCCTTTATTGTGAAATCTGCGATCCTTTGGAATGTACTTCCTTCTGAAACATGACATTCTAAATCTCTTTATATATTTAAAAATCGTCTAAAAGAGTAGTTTATCTTTAGTCATTTATGTATGTGTATATACATAAATGACTAAATAAATATATAAAAAAACGATAACGAAACGAAATATATATATATATATATATATATATATATATATATATATATATATATATATATATATATANAAATATGTAGTTATTACAGTGTACACGTAAAAAGGATGTTTTTTAGGCATTTTTATATAGATTTATTTCAAACGAACGAACCAAAAAATATGTATTTACTTGATATTTCTTTGAAGATCAACTCGTTCTTTATTTCTGTGTTGAATTAATTACGACTTAAACTTAACTGTTATGATTTATGAAGGTAATCTCCACTAACAATTCAATTTTGTTTACTTTATTGTATAAAATATTTTATAATAGTGCTTCAAAAATATTTATTTTTATTAACAGTCATATAACCAAGACGTTTTGAATGTCATTCTTTAGCCAGGAATATTACCAGCGCGATTGCTATATAACATTCGCAGGCAAACTAATGTCTTGAGTTCATTCAAATGACGATAACTTTTTTTAATGAACTGATTTAATGAATAAATATATGAATATATGAATAAAATGAAACAAACTTTAATTGTTAAGTTGAGTTAAAATAAAGCTATTGGTGAAACTTTTAAGTAAATCGGTTCAGTAGTAGTAGTCTTTCAGAGTAAAATGTGACCATACATATCGACAGATAGACAGACCAGAAATTAAAAAAATATATTTTTGCATTCATTTCCATTTCAGTCAAAATTACTAAATGTACAGACAAAATATTTTTACTGTCTTATTATATAATATATAGAGATTATTCATTATTATTTTATTATTGTTTTTAATTTAATCAAATTGTGCACTATAACGTTATTCTCATTTCTTTGTTAAAATTTATTACTAATTAAACCAAGGGTTGCCTATAAGAGATTGCTTGAAGCAATAAGGCCGCCTTTGCATACATTTTATAAACATATATTGTTATTATTCTGTTATCTGTATTTTGTATTTCGTATTTCTTTTGTTCTGTGTGCAAATAAAGTATATTCTATTCTATATATTTAACTATCGATATTTAATATTTTTTTATGATTTGTAGCCTGAGTTTTCACCTAAATCAGGTATTATTGACCTTCATTATTTTGACTGTGACGAGGCGTCTTTTCAAAGACTTAGTAAATAAAAAGACTTGGTGGATAAAATTGCAGAGCTAAGCTTTGGGCTTAGTCTAAGATGGTTTATACGTAAATTTTAATATCCACTGGTGGTAGAGTATCCTGCAACTTCAGTATGATTCTTCCTCCAAAAGTTAAATATTCTGTAATCGTTTACAAGACAGTCTCCATTAAAGATTTTTTCCTTTACACAATATAAATCCAAAGGTAATCAGAGCATATATTTTTGAAATTCTTTTTATTCATTAACGATCTTTGAATGTGAAGAGATCTTAGTATTTAGCTTTCTAATCCTTGAAGTTGCTACTAAGTTACATGTAAATCCTAAAGCAAAAACTGTTTTATTCTTACAAAATCCAGCAGTCCTAAAAAAATGCCTCATACGAAAATACGTTAAATTTCTTATTACCACTAGTATCCATTCATTGATAGGATGTGACATTTGTTCGAAAACCAATTTTTGGAGCAAAATTAGCAGCCATATAACTTTTAAAATATTGTATTGGCTTTCTTAATAGAGAAGGTGCCTCATTATAGATACAATCCCACGTCTGTTCTTGAAAATAGCTGTGGTTTGGTCTACTGGGATCGGTCTATTATTACTGACAGGTATATTGTTGCCAATAGACCTGATCTAGTAGATCGAGTGGTGCGCCGTGCAGTGATTGTTGATGTTACTATCCCACATGATGACAATCTCGTGAAGGCCGAAAAAGAAAAATTGTCATAATATTTGGACTTAGCCCATAAGATTACCGCCATGTGGGATGTCAATGAAACTATCATAATGCCGATAGTGGTTTCAGTTAACAGTTTAATAGTGAAAAGCCTCGACCAACATCTTAAGAGGTGATCGCTTAGCTGTTGGATCAAGAACCGGATGCAGAAGGCAGTTTTACTTGAGATGGCGCGTATTGTGAGGCTACGGCTCCAGAGAGGAACCTCTCTGGAGCCGTAGCCACCGATGGCTTGGGCCCTTGTCCCACCCTTGGAAGAGTGTTGTTTTATATTTTTATATGTATTTTTTACTACACTTTATATTTAAAAATGTAAAATTTATTTCTCTTTTATTTATCTTTTGTAATAAAAGAATATATTTTATTGTATTAATATAAAAAGTAGTTAGTAATAGGTTTGCATAAGAAGTATTCTAAATTAAATCTTTATTAGGTTATTTTATGCTTTATAGTTTTTGAAACCAGTTCTTTTTCCCGATTGCTAATGGAGGGTTATATTTTTCGCGCGTATCTTGTATGTACCGCTGAACGGATTTACATAATTAAGGTTCGTTAGATTCGTCTTAGCAGCCCAAGTATACTTCGATAGGTGACGTTCAAAAAAATAATCATGGTGGCTGTGGGACGCCATTGAACCTAGTGAAAAAATATATTTTTTTAAATACCAAAATATGGGTATCAAATTCAAGAGCTCAATACAAAGATTTCAGAAAGGTATATCATGATTATCATTACCTTAATACTAATAAAAATAATACAATGAGAAAGTTGAAAAATATAGGTTTTGCTCGTTCATTTTCTGAAACCGGTGGAATTCCAATGCGATACGACTAAAAAAACGAAAAAGGGACGGAATACGAGTACTTACATGCCCATTAGCCATATTAGATATGCAAAGTTTTTCGTTTCATAATCCTAATGATAATAAAAAAGTGAAAAATAAAAATTATTTAAAAAAACAAAAACCAGACTGCATAAAACTAAAAAGAAAAAAATAACCCTAATAGTTTATTAGGATTAACCCTAATAATAAGTTCTTTGATTTTCACGATTATTACACATTTTAAATGAAACTATTTTAACCGGATTAATCGCGTATATTTTGTACTTTTATACATTTTTGGAAACCCGACGTTTCGAACACTTTGCAGTAGTCCGTGGTCACGGGTAGACTGAGGTGGCATTCGTCTGTCAGTTGACATAATTATTATATCAAACTACCGCCAACGATTTCTTAATTGCCTCGCGTACTGCCCTGGATTCCTGCAGAATGAGCTGATAGTATCTTGCCCTCTGGTATGGTGGGTTTGAGACTTCAATGATTTTATGAGTGGGTCCCAGGTGGTAGAAAGCTTCCAGCCATCCTCTCTATTGAAATTAGGATGTTTTTGTATTTCAATAGCCTCGCGGATCATTCTAGGAATGTATCTGTTTTCCTTAGCGAGGATTTGGGGTTTATCAAACCTAATGTAGTGGCTGGGTTTATCCACAGTATGCTCACACACAGCTGACTTCGATACATGCCCATTCTTGATATCAGAGATGTGTTCCTTCACCCTAACACCGATGCTTCTCTTTGTTTGACCGATGTATGATAAGCCACAGTCACAGTCTAGTTTGTATACACCTGCACTCTGTAAAGGAATATTACTTTTTACTGGTCTCAAGAATTGGCTCACTTTCTTGTTAGGCTTGAATATGGTTTTTATGGAAGCTCTTCTTAAGATGTTGCCAATCCTGTCTGTAACACCCTTCACATATGGTAGAAATGCCGGCTGTCTCTCTACTGTGGGTGGCTTGTTGGTCTTCTGACAACGCTGGCGGGGAACTGGCAGCTTGTTCTGATGAAGGCTATTCTTCACCTGGCGAAGCTCGTCCCCTAGGTGTTCAGCGTCGCAGAGGTGGTGGGCTCTCTGAAACAAATGTTCGAAACGTCGGGTTTCCAAAAATGTATAAAAGTACAAAATATACGCGATTAATCCGGTTAAAATAGTTTCATTTAACCCTAATAGTTTATTAAGAAAAAAATAATCTTGTGTTAAGACTTTTCGTTCTATGCCTTACTTCCGAATTCAAGATTCATTGCGTGTAAGTGGCTCGTGGCTCTCCATCTTGCGATCCATCCTCCATCGAGCACGGAAATAAAAATAATATAAAATGAAAATAATATGGGAATACCCAAGTAATTTATTACTTATTATATATTACTTATTACAAATACAAAATAAATACTAGTACAAAAGTATAATGATTAATAAATGGTTATTTTTTTTTTATCAGCTTCACGCTGTATCCCGCACACAGCAGGGTAGGCAGAGGGAACCTAGTGGTAAGACACTCCGTTCCCCACTTTCTGCCGAATTCTGGAGGCATTGCGTGTTGAGTGGCAGAACTCAACGCCGCGCTTAACCTCGACACCAGAGCGAAGAAATGGAAATATAAATTTTAAGTAAATATTTCATCTCCTCGAGTGGGGATCGAACCCACAACCAATCGATTTTACAGTCACACCTCGTGCCGTTGCGCCACGACTGGCCTCAATAAATGGTTATGATATTGCAAATGAACGATTATATTCACCCTTTAATGTAATGTTTGAACTCTCAGCAGCCATCTCTTGACCCAGACGCGTGAATGGATGAATAGTTTCTAGGCCAAGCATTCATCGACTATTCTTTGATGTACTCTCGATACTGACATTTCGAATATGTAATAATGGAGTATTAAAACTAACTTTATCAGGCAAGTCGTGGCGCAGGAGCACAAGCGTGCAACTGTAAGCGGAACAGCCTGTGGGTTCGATTCCCACTCTGGTAGACATAGATAGGCCTTAAGTTTTATCCCTCATAACGCACGGAGTGTCTCAACACTAACATGCCTTTGCCTACTTTGTTATACGTGAAAAAGGGTAAAGCTGCTTTCTTTTATTTTAGGCACATTATTTATTATTGTGCTATTTCCCAACCAAATTTATACCATATACGTATTTTTTTCACATACAAAATAAGTGTAATATCCAAAATGTTTCAATTTATATTTTTTTTATAATCAGGCAAAAACGTCTAAAAGCCAATATTAATAATAATAGATAAAGGTTAAGAGGTGTAAGTCCTAGTAGGTCCCAGGTCACATTGTTGAAAGAGTACGACAAAATAGTTTAACGAACTTAAAGCTAAAATATATTTTTGTCCATAAGTGTCTGAACTGGGGTACTTAAGGTACTTAAGTTACTTTTTATAATATAACGTAATGGTAAAAATAATAAAGTGAAGTGTATATGAGAAAAATATTTCTTTGACGATGTTATTATACAAGGTTTTTGTTTAGACGAACTACTAAAACAGCTACTCAAAGTTCCAAGATTAAAAATAATGTTAGAGTTGATAAAAAAAAATGATAAGTATAAATTTGTGTTTAGTCTGGCGGCTATTTGCAATACATTGAATAAATTGTAAGATATATGCATCTCCAAAAACTAAAAGTATAAAGAACATTTGATAAAGCATACGAAGATCACATTTAATGGTATTTATAAAGATATTTAAAGTAATTTTATTCAAAGAGTATCCAGACTAATATCTGTCCGATATTTATTTGTCGGCATACGGGTACGCGACTCCGAATCCTTGAGCCGCCACTGTTATACACTCATCCAATCTGTAAGAGTGATGTCCTTCCTCCCCTCCTCCTCCTTTCCTTAGTTTCCTTCTTGCTTTTACCTATTCTACTCTCTCGTTTTGTCTGCCCGATTCCTCTCCCGTTGGTTTTTCCCATAACTGGGTTTTGGTGGTCAGATGGCAATCGTTCCACTAAAAACCACAACTCGCCATAACAGCACCGAACTAAGAAGAGACTGAGTACGGCCAGGGCGTCGCCGCAAGACGACGCGCAGGCACATCGTCCTACACCTGTGACAACTAGGCAAGGGCTAGCGTGTCAAGTACGGGCACGGCTAAAGACGCTAGTATCCAGAAGGAAACTCCTCTTAGCAACGTGGAATATTGGCTCTCTAACCGGACAATGCAGAGAGCTCGCAAATGAACTCATGAGACGTCGGGTCCAGTGTGCTTTCCTCCAGGAAACTCGCTGAAAGGGCAATAATTCTCGTAAAATCCGACAGGGTTACCAGCTTATATACACTGGGTCACCTTCTGGTAGAGACGGTGTGGCTGTAGTGTTTTCTGATTAGTTTCAGAAGGGGCTTCTTGCGATGCGATGCGAGTATGGGCACTGATTAAGGGCATTATCACAAACTTAATCAGTGCCTATGCCCCCCAAGCGGAATGTAGCGCGGCCGAAATGCAACGTGGGGTTGGAAAAAAAAGGGGATATCTATCCGTAATTACATTTTTCTCCGCAAGTAAGCAGTTGTAAAGCATGCAATTTTTATCAATGTTTTTTATGAGACTTTACAGAAACCAGACAACAAAGAACAGAAAACGACTTTACAGAAACCAGTTGTTTTTGTCCATTTGTTGCAATAATATTACTTAGACTGAAAAAACCAAGGACTGTATATTTACGGTATACCTTAACCACCTAAGATTCTAAGATGACATGGTTTTGCTATCGAAATCAGGTAAGTAATTACAATACATGTAAGACGATCTATACAAAGCAAACAGACAAATGAGATTAGAAATAAAAATTACAATCATGACCAACTTCACTAAAACAAAAATAGCAATTAGAGATAAACAATTAAAATATATAGATCAATGTATGTATGTATATTTAGGAAAACAAATTGGTTTCAATAGGGACAGCAACAAACTCGAAGTGGAAAAAAGAGTCATAAAGCATAAATATTTGAGCTATAAAGAGATATTTAAAAGCGAAATGCCTATAATATTAAAAAGAAAGGTCATGAACTATTGCCTCACTCATACTAACAACAAAATAAGAAATAAAATAATTCTATTATACGTCCACAGAGAATGGAACGCATTATGTCAAACATTAAGAAAATACAAAAGATATAAAATGTACAAAAATTTGATCAAAAACCAAGCAATAGATGCATGTAGCCATAGCTAAAAATCAAAATGAAAATGGTCCCTCCACATAGCACGTCATGAAGGTCGTTGTCGATCAACATAAACAGTTAACGTAACTGTAGAAACATAGAATGGCACATTAGGCAAGCGTAGGAGGTCATTTACTAGATGGGATGAAGATATAAAAAAATCGCTGGTCCACAATGGCAAGTAATAACCCATAATCGAGCTTATTAGGAATATGGTTCTTCCTAATCGTCTGACCTAAATAAATATAATCAGCCTCTTATGAGAGTATAAATATTGAATACCAGTGTTTCCCAATCTTTTTGTCCCATGCCCCACCTTAACCTTTCTAAAATGTGTAATGCCCCTCTATTATAAAAATGAAATCAAATACTTATCAATTATATCTATACAATATATATGAATATTAAATCAACGAACTACTACAACAGTTTTGACGGACACTTATTTCAAATTAACACCAACTGAATGATGTGAAACACTACGTTGCGATGGATCCGTGGTCTACTTGAAGACTCCAATCACCCAGTTGACGTCAAACGAAATTGTACCTAATAATTATTTATGGCAATTATTTAAGATTTTGCCAATTATTTTTTTTGTTAAATTTGGCACCGATGACCGACTAGACCTATGCATTGCATATAACGAACCGAAGCGAAAGGGTTAAAGTTATACCGAGTTCATTTTTGAATAGCCCCCTTACCTATCAAATTGCCCCCCTGTGGGGCGTGGGCCCCACGTTGGGAAACACTGTCCTATACAGTAATTCACAAACAAGCGTCCGTGTATTCATGTTTTTATAAGATATACATATATATTTATATCTATACTAATAGTGAGTAAAATGATGCCAGTCGTGGCGCAGGGGCACAAAGTGTAACTGTAAAACCGACTGGTTGTGGGTTCGATTCCCACTAGAGGAGATGAAATATTTACTTAAATTTATATTTCCATTTTTTAGTTCTGGTGTTGAGGCAAAGCGCGGCGTTGAGTTCTGCCACTCAACACGCAATGCCTCCAAAATTCGGCAGAAAGTGGGGAACAGAGTGTCTTAACTAGGTTCCCTCTGCCTACCCTGCTGTATGCGGGACACAGCGTGAACCTGATCTATTTTATTTGATTTTAGTTAACAATTGTATATATTGTGGGACAAACCAACAAATCAGACACAAATGCAGCTTTTATAATTATTTTATTTATTCTTGTCACACACAATTCAATACTATTTATAATTACAATACTTAAATGCTAATTCTAATAACGACTTTTCTCTACAGTATTTTAAATGTACTATGAACATGAGTGCCTTTTTTTTTACTTGGCTTTATTGCTGTTGACCTGGGATGGTCTTGACTGCGTCACCGGGCGGGACCCACAAGATTGCCGTGTCGTTTGTGCTTTTATTTGAAATCCACCGAAAAAGACACAGCACACTACCGCTATTTAGTACAATTAGTAATTGGAAACAAGATCAAACGACGTTTTCTCAATTACAGTGAAAACTATGAATATAAAAGGGATATTTAGAAATAATGCTATAAATAATATATGAAGATTAAATATTTATTCAAATATATATCTTCATTTCTTAGCTCTGGGGTGGAGGCGAAGCACGGTGTTGAATTCCGCTCTGCCTCCGCAATGCCTCCAGAACTTGGCAGAAAGTAGGAAACCGAGTGTCTCAACACTAGCTTTCCTCTGCCTACCTTGCTGTGTCCGGGATTCAGCATGAAGCTGATTTATTTTATTTCATTTAATATGACTTCCAATACAGCAATTCACATAATAATGATCGAGCTTTTCACTTCAAATAAGTTCGTTTCAATATATTATATTTAAATTAGAAACAAATATAATTTAAATGTAATTCGCGTCATTGAACTCCTTTATTCAAACCGTAATGCCTAGGACTTGGGCAGAAATGGATAACGGAGTGCCTTAACATTTAGTTCCCTTTGCTTACTTTGCTATGCGGGAAAAAGGGTGAAGCTGTAATAAAATTATTATATGACTAGGTATTTAATATCGTAGCGAGTGTATGATTATATTTTATAAGAAACAGTAAATGTTATGACACGCTTTGCGTACAAATTCATTCAGCGTAAGGCGTTTTATTACATTTATAATGTGACAGCTATTTAATGTATTTGTAGGTTCAACACAAGTAATGAATACAATAACCAGACCGTGGGGACGTGATGCTTCTTTCCCCTATAAGCATATATCACCTATATAGATCAAAAGAGGGTACGGATAGAACAGCTTAATATATGTAATGTTAATAAGAAAATATTAGGTTTATATTTTAAAATAATGTTAAAATGTCGTACTGTATGTCGCTCATTAAAAACGTTCATCTGGAAGTTTATTATTGAAGAATATCAAGATTTGTCATAAGCATTATTTTATTATTTTTGAAGGTTCACGTTTTTATTTGTACACGATGATACTTATGTAACCAAGACATTCTAAATAAAACGTTCTCCGCTTTCCATCCAAATTGGAGAGATTAAAAATAGTGTAAAATGTACCCTGAGTCAAAATCAAACAAATACATATTATGTTGTGGAATTACTATAGAGATTGACACCAGTAGTGACGCAGACGCATAAGCATGTGACTAAATGTAACAGGCCGTAAGTTCCATTTTCACTCGATGAACTGAAACACTTAATATTTTGATGAAATGTTTAATATGTCATAACGTATGTTGGGTGCAGGTTGTTTGCAAATCTGTAAAATGAAAGAGATGCTGTCGAAGAACGGTGAAATATTTACAAACCGCCACACGTTTTGCAACGATAAGTAAAATTCTCTCCGCCTCATGTAGCAGAGTAATATGATGTTGTTGTAGCGGATGGCGTAATTTGTATAAAAGAAGTTGTGAAGTTAACATGAGGTTGCCACACAAAGTCTTTAATGCTAGAACAGCGCGAGAAGATGAGTTTACTATTGAGATAATTAAATATGGTAGGCGGGTATGGTGCACAGGAATTAATATGCAATCATAACAGTTATTTTACAAAGAATATTATGAATCTTTCAAATTATTAATTTAACATTTAAGGCTGTTTCTGAAAGAGTAAATTAAATTATTCTCTGACATCAGAACATTTAACAGAGTTTTAGAATTTTGATGAGACGTACATTACATAGGTAAAAAGAACATAATGTTTTTATGGAAAAGACAAGGCAAACGAGCATTCGGGTCACCTGATGGTAAGTGATTACCGCCGTCCACGACCCCGTGCAACACCAGAGGAGCTGCAGGTGCGTTGCCTGCCTGTAAGGTGGGTTGGGCGCCGGAGAATTAGAATATTACAGATTAAAGTAATAAAAAATCATATTAGAAGTCATTATAATTGTCAATCAATTTTGTTTATTAAATAAATAATCATGTAGTTAAAGCGAGCGAAACCGCAGGCGGGCCGCTAGTAACTAATTTGTAAAAAATATTATGTTCATAGATAGACGTGTATAGCATATTAGGATTTAAGGATGTCTGGCAATGGATAACGTCTTTACCCTGTAGGTTTTGATTCCCTTGAGAGATTCGATAAGTTGCAGAAATTTGCGACATAAACGGCTGTATCTTTTGTTTGCCTTGAAGTTTAATTTTTTCATAGCTCCAAGGGACAGTAGACCTAAGTATTTGATATAAATTTCACCTTGATCGCTCAAATCTTGACAGACGGACGGACAGACTGACGGATAAAAAAGTGATCCAATAATGGTTTCGTTTTTTCCTTTCGAAAATTATAAAGCTCCTTTTTTATATTTTTTACTAAAATATAAAAAAATGAGCTTTATAATTTAACAATATTTAAGTAGATACTATCTTTTTAGACTTACTTGTTTTAAAACTGCCAAAATAACAACCATCCAAATGCTATATTCCCTAATAGTACTTACCGGTCTTGAGTGTATGTGCATAGGAACTTTCAGGTTTTATAACGAAATGAAGGTTTCGCTGTTATCGGCTACCGACCTCCCCCCCCCCCTCTCCAACATTAATCTTACAAGTTTTGAGAATTTAAAGTGCTCACGTCAGCCCTAGGTATTTACAACGAAACATATGTGTCTTGGGGGTGTTCAACAGGACTCAGTTGAACGTTTGTAGAATTTATTATATATAGTCATATTTAATCATGGTATTGTAGATAAAAGCTTTTTCTATTATATAATATAATGATTAAATATGACTATAATTCTTATGTTATAATGCTGATGAAAGACGTTTACATTTTAAAATTTAAAGAGAGATTTAAGATACCCAATTAAGAATTGTAATGATAAATAAATAAAACGACTGGATTGCAATATTTTCATTACAATTTGTTTATTCTTCAACTTTCTTATGTATACAATAGGACAGAGCCTTATTATATACAAAATCACGCATAATAAAAACTGTCACTGTTTATTTATTTTAAAATAAACATTTGCGAAGTAAACTTAAATTACATACAGAAGTTCTTCTTGGATAACTCTGAACAATTAGGCATATATTTATGCTACTAACTTTAAAATATTTGTCCTGCTGATTATTGTCGCATACAGAACTTACAATTGGACTTATAATATTATTGAGATGAAAGAAACAATATACATTATAAAAGACAGATAAATAAAAATATATAATTATAGTATTCCAGACTAGAGGGCGCGCGCGACTTCGCCCGCTTATTAGGAGTGAATTCTAAAAAAACCACGAAACACGTGTTCAATAAAATATTTTTAACAGTCTGAATTTAAATTTTTATAAAAATCGGTGGCAATTTAAAGATTTTTCCATATAAACTTTCAACCCCTTATTTGAACCCTTAGGGGGTGAATTCTTAAAAACCATGAAACACGTGTTCAATGAAATATTTTTAAGAGTCTGAATTTCAAATTTTATAAAAATCAGTACAGATTAAATTTTTTTTCCATACAAACTTTCAACCCCTATTTCATCTGGACATCCACTAAGAAGGGGATTTGAAAAACTTTAACCCCTTTAGGGTTAAAATTTTTCAAATTCCCTTCTTAGTGGATGTCCAGAATATGAAAATAAACATCTGCCCAAATTTCACGTTTCTACCATCAGCGGTTACGGCTCTGCGTGCGTCTTACCTCAGTCAGTCAGCACAAGTCCTTTTATATATATAGATTAAATGAGATACAAGATTAACAACGCATTTATGATTAATAGATATTTACAAAATTAAATTAAGTCACGAGTGAAATAAAACATTTCAATTCAATTCAAAATTCTTCACAAATATAGTTATTAATATATAATTATTAAGCTGCATCCACACTTTAATTAATATTTTCGTGAAATGTACCTTTATAGGTACGTCAATTACATTTTTTTATATAATAAGTTAAACAATTTTGTGTAGGCGAAATCAATATTTGAGGCCAGTCGTGGCGCAGCGGCACGAAGTGTGACTGTAAAACCGACTGGTTGTGGGTTCGATCCCCACTCGAGGAGATGAAATATTTACTTAAATTTATATTTCCATTTCTTCGCTCTGGTGTCGAGGTTAAGCGCGGCGTTGAGTTCTGCCACTCATAACGCAATGCCTCCAGAATTCGGCAGGAAGTGGGGAACGGAGTGTCTCAACACTAGGTTCCCTCTACCTACCCTGCTGTGTGCGGGATACAGCGTGAAGCTTAAATCATTATTTAAATTTAATTGAAAGTGGTAGCCTAGACAAGAGTGGATACAGCTTCTTCATTAGTTATCTTTATTTTAGTGAGGTTAAAGACGTAAATCATAAAGTGTATTTCATTTAATGAAATACTTAAATTCGGGTTGGCATAACTATAAAGAATCAACGTCCTAAATATAGTGAAGAATTTTATTTTCAGTCGTAACTATTCAACATTCATGTTTGTTCACATTAATAATATGATATTATAATCGTCTAACTAATACAACCGACCACAATATTGTAATTATTTAGACTTTATAATTTGGTACATTTAACAATTATACATGAATTATACTATAGCAATATATATTAGGTATGAATAAATAAAATGAATGGAAATATATGAATGGAAATTAAGCACAATCTAGAATTCATTGTAATAAAGTCCTCATTTAATAATAAAGTAAGAATGTTTGCTCTGGAAACAAAAGTAAAAAAGTAGTAACTAAACCAAACTAGTAGTATTAAATAAGATAACCAAAAGGCTTAATATAATAGTATTATATTCGTTTCTTACTTATTTTTTTACATTACAGCGTAAAATCCTCAAAAAATCTTATATTACAACTACAATCAGTTTTTTTTACATAATTTTCGAGTAGCAGTAGATTTAAAATTTGAAATGATGAAAACATATATAGCAAAAAACATAGAATTTTATGCATTTTTCACGATCTCAAGAACAAGAGTCTAAATTTTCACAATATTCTGACCAGATAACGTGTATCTATCTATATTAAATTAGTTTATCTATATACGATTACATATAATATGAGCAAAATAATCCATGCCACGAATAATTTCCTGTTACTGCCGTCGCAAAGGCCTCGGGCACCTGAAATTAAAATATTTTAATTTTCTAGTATTTATATAAGATTTACATTACTTTACGTAGTTATATTTCTATAATGTATTCAAAAAATATACATAATCATAACATAATTTCATTCAAAAACAACTACTTAAGCGGTACGCAAAAGAAAGTCACAGAAAAGAAATGTTTATGGATGAGAAAATTTTTACGATTGAGCGATATTTTAACAAAAAAAATGATCGTATTTATGCTGAAAACTCAAAAGCTTCTTAATTAGTCAACAGAGTACAACATGGTCATTATCCTACTTCAGTAATGGTTTGTTGAATGTTAGCTATGAAGGAGTGACTGACCCTTTTTTTGTGAAAAAAAGATGTCAAAACATCGGCACAAAAGTATCAAGATACTATTATTGAGAAAGTAGTTAAGCCCCTTAACAACACCATGTTCAATAACCAAGAACGATCTCACGATGCTCTAATACTAATAAATGTTACGTGTAATAAGCAAAATAGTTTTTCCTTAACAACATTTACTCACTCTGACTCAATATTAAATAACTTGAATGAAAATGAAAACCATGAAATTAACAGAATATACCACAAAGGAAAAGCGTTTGACGCTAAAACGATTGCTATAAAGCTATTCTCTTATATTTTTCGTACCGTAGGATTTCGCACTTCAAAAAGAAAAAAACGAAACCCTTATAGGATCTTTTTTTTGGTACGTCTAGCTGTCTGTCAATACTATTTACATCGAGATCCTTGTAGCACAGAAAAAATCAAGTTTCTAAGTCATCAAAAGATACAAACAAGCATTTATGCATCGTTTTTACTACATTTTATATGAAATTCCCTACGTAATCAAAATCTATAGAGTACTCCCTCACAATTATGAAATTTGGCAAGAAGTGAGAACTAGCAGTACAAATGAAGTAAAAAATACAAAAAGTGAAACTTTAGTGATATTTCATAGAAGAAACTCATTACAAATTTATAATTGTAGTTCATTTCATAGAAAATTAATGCATACATCTACAAACTCAAGTTTGACAACTTTTATAAATTATACTTCCTGTTGACAAATAATCATGAAATTAATAAGGAACCCTCGATATGCGAGTTAGACTCGCATTTGAACGATTTTTATTGATCACTATTACTTAAGACAAAGGTTCTGATTATTGAAAGAGATGAAGAAAGGACGGAATGCAAGATCAGTGTAAATGGTAAGATATTAGAACAAGCGAATGAAGTGGTATACTTGGGAAGTATGTTCAGTCTCTAATGACATAATACGATACGAGATGGATGTGGAAAGGCGTATTGGTGGCGGTAACAGGGTTAACGGAGCCTTAGCTGCATTGATGAGACGGCGAAACGTCAGCACAGCTGCGCGTTTGGCCGTACACAATACAGTTTTGGTACAGACACTGTTTCACGGCAGCAACACGTGGGTATTACAGAAGAAGAATGAAAGAAAGAAAGATGAATGCTGTGGAGATGCGATCTCTTCGTAGGATATGCAGAGTCAGCCAACTGATCGAATCCGCAATGAAGAGGTACACAGATTGGCAGGTACTAACGAGGATGTCAAGGTGAGAATGAATGAGGATCCCCCGGAGGACATGTATGAAGAGGTTAATGACAGTGGAGGCGAAAGAGGTATGTAGAGACCGTAGCATTTGGCGCTCCGTTCTCTCCGACTACCCCGCTAGGGATAAAATGTGAATCTAGTTTTTAGTCACTATTACTTATAGTAAGAATATTAAAAAAATAAGATACTTGTTAGAAATTCAAAGAGAATATAGGTCGGTGATTAAATCTTAAAACAAACAAACAAACAAAAAAGCCTTCAAATATAAACAAATTTGTATAACTTACTATTGTCAGAAACACGATGTATTGGAAAAACGATCGCCTCATGTGTATCCGGTAACGGTGCAGGTGTTGTCTTTGGTCTTTCCTCAACCGCTACTTTTTCGTGGCTTCTGAAGTATATGGAGTATATGTACGCTGAGCAACGGATCTGTGGAAATAATTTTAGTTTAGTATAGCTTTTACAAATCAACTTTCTATATTTCCATGGTTCCTATTTGAACAGTTAGTAGTATTTGAACAAGTGTACAATTGGGCACGGGATGGCATTATAGTGAATGATCCCTAAGTCGCGCCTACCTTAAATACTAGACTAGACTTTGTAATAGGTTTGATTACAGTGTATGAATGTAATTATAATAATAAATAATTATAATTATCAGCTAATCATATCTTTTTTTTCACTCCAAGCAAATACGTATTTTGACTCTTAACAACAAAAGAACGTGAAACTTATAGCTCTATCTTTGAACACACTAATGCTTACAATAAAGCTATCATAACAAAAATTGTTCCTAATCAAATAATCTATCCAAAGATATAATCTTATTACTAATGGCTCTCCATTAGTAATAAGATTATGTCTTTGAATAGATTATTTGATAGTTTCAGGTTCCCTATATTTTTGCCCATTGTCTTTTATGAAAAATATTGTAATTTTTAAATGAACTCCTTTGTACGTAAAATAATGATATTTCAGTAATAATAATACAATCCAATTCCTAAAAGTATGTATTTTCATCAATGTTTTCTTATGACGTTACTTTTCGTCCATAAACCGATTATAGTTTGACTTTGACTTTGATTTTCACTTTAATACAGATAACCAACAAAAACTTAAGTTTTTTAAAATGTATATTTTCGAAATATACATTTTAAAAACTGGTTAGTGTATTTATAATATATAGGGTGGAAGCGTTTATGCTCCTCTTACGGGAGCAGCATATAAAATAAAATATTTCAAACCCATACCAAAAATGCAATCTTTATTCATACTGTATTATATATAACGCAGTTATGAAAAGACACCAATGACGTAAGCATCTACAATGTATATAATATAATATATATAATATAAATATATAAAAAAAATCAGCTTCACGCTGTATCCCGCACACAGCAGGGTAGGCAAAAGGAACCTAGTGTTAAGACACTCCGTTCCCCACTTTCCGCCGAATTCTGGACGCATTGCGTGTTGAGTGGCAGAACTCAACGCCGCGCTTATCCTCGACACCAGAGCGAAGAAATGGAAATATAAATTTAAGTAAATATTTCATCTCTTCGAGTGGGGATCGAACCCACAACCAGTCGGTTTACAGTCACACTTCGTGCCGCTGCGCCACGACCGGCCTAGAGTATTTTTAACATTTTTAAAGTCTTAATCCACATTTAGGAAATAAAAATACTTATCAAGAAAACGTATAAAAATTTTAACGTAGCGGCACTCGAACCCGCGCCTCCTGGAAACTGATCAGGCGCCCTGACCACTAAGCCATACGTTGTCATCAAGCTACGTCGAATTTTTTGTAACTAATAATTTGTAATCGCGTCACAACTGTAATGATGTGCCCATCTGTGATGCCTGTTTATCCGAGCCAATCTCCAGAATAGCTGAACATATTTTAATGAGACTTTCACTGAAAGTGTTGGAACAAAAATATTTTATTCAAGAATTCCCGCGGGATCAGGATTTACACGCGATCATCGTCCGCACGTACCTATAGACATATCTAGATAGATATGAAATAACTAAAAACTTTACATTTTTGCAAGCAAAACAAAAAATAAATCACAAAAAATTTAAATTACAAATTATTAAGTATATGACAGTACAAATAACCATACCAAAATAATCAAGCAATTTTCCCTAGATATCAATACTAATTTAGTTAAACAATTCTTAAGGTAGTGAAATAAGGACGATGAAGAGTATCTTTTATTTTAACAAATATTCTTAATATTAATCTAAACAATAGGCGAAGAATTATGAAATCGTTTATATATCTAATTATTACAATTCTCAGATCTCTATGCCAAGTACGGGATAAGTTGAGCGGAGTCTTGTTCAGCGATTCACGGGTTGTCTGGGAACGTAACGAGTGCTCAAAAGTTTTGACCTACATTTGTTGTAATTTATTCTATTTAATCAATGTCATTTCTAATACCCATTTATAACTTAATCTAAAAACTACCTTCGGAGCACGTAAGTGACATAAAAATAACATATTAATTGCTTTACGCCGAGATCAAAGACGCAATGCACTGTAACGTGACATGATAGTGCAAGTAATTCACATACCTACTGTAACTGACTCTCCCCTCCCTACTAATTAAAATATAAAAATAAATAATATGATTTAAAACATCTTCATTTATATTATAAAAATATTTTAAATATTTTGATCAGCTTCACTCTGTATCCCGCACACAGTAGGGTAGGCAGAGGGAACCTAGTGTTAAGACACCCCGTTCCCCACTTTCTGCCGAATACTCGAGGCATTGCGTGTTGAGTGGCAGAACTTAACGCCGCACTTTGCCTCGACACCAGAGCGAAGAAATGGAAATATAAATTTAAGTAAATATTTCATCTCCTAGAGTGGGGATCGAACCCACAACCAGTCGATTTTGCAGTCACACCTTGTGCCCCTGCGCCACGACTAATTTATTTTTTATTTAAATATTTCAATGTGGCTCGTTATATATCATCTCTGTCATATCATGTCTGTCATTTGTCACTCCTCATTTCGGATTCTATTCCTTAAAGATACACCAAGCATCCGGTCACTATATGGCGCTCTGAGCGATTTGAAGTTTGTGGACGAAACATAATACATAATGTATTTTATATAATAATGCATGCAAAGAAACAAGGAACTGAAACCAAGATCAGTAAAAAAAAATATTTAATAGAAATGACTGTTTCACCGCTACTATTCTAAAATAGTGTATTTAAAACCGAGACACCTTTCTCCAAGTGGGAAACAAATTTAAAACCACCACGTATACAATAACTCCTTTATTGTCCAGTCGGATATAATGGTCATTACTATTTAATCTACAATAGAAAAATATTTATAAAAGACAAACATTAAAGAAAACCAAATCTGTATTCAAATGTCAATATTGACAAGAAAAATCATTTTTTTTAATGTAAATAATAAGCATCAGCTCTAAGTGCAAAATAATAATTACCTTTATTTTTCCCCTAATAAAATGATGATTTTGCACAACGAACTGTATGGTGCTGTAGGCGGTCCATAGGCTGCCGTTTACACCTCCACCCACTCGATGCCAAACGTGCTGAGATGAAGCCTAAAACAAAATAAAGTAGTATTGAAAATTTAAAAAATATTATTATTGAAATGCTTTTAAACACATTAAATCAGTTTCACGCTGTATCCCGCACGCAGCAGGGTAGGCAGAAGGAACCTAGTGTTAAGACATCGGATTCTGGAGGCATCGCGTGTTGAGTGGTAGAACTCAACACCGCGCTTGTCCTCGACACCAGAGCGAAGAAATTGAAATATAAATTTAAGTAAATATTTCATCTCCTCGAGTGGGAATCAACCCACTTTTCACTTTTAATTTCTTCGCTCTAGAGTCGAGATAAGGGTGGTGTTGTGTTCCACCACTCAAAATGCAATGCCACAAGAATTCGGCAGAAAATGGGGAGTGGAATATCTTAATATTAGGCATCTTCTACATACTCTGCTACATGCGAGGTATAGCCTAAAGCTGAAAAAAATATTTTATAAATTTTGGGCATACGCTGCATTTTACGAATTAGTAGAATAAATTTGTCTCTAGGAGAATATAAGTGCTCCATCTAAAATTCAATCTATCCACATTCTACACTTATACAAAAATATGAGATATACTAGTAAGTGAAAATAAAAATATAAAAATATGGCTAAAAAATATTTGCGAAATATTTAAATCGTGAATTTCATTTATAAAAATTAAAAAAGGTCCAGTAATATCTATTAATGTTTTAAAGAAATTAGTGCTATTACTCTCCGTTCTTCACTTTCCGACAGATTTCATGATATTTCAGATTGAGTCGTGAAATTCGTCAACGCATTCAAAACATGCATCCATTTATGAATGCTTCTCGTGGACCTACAACTATGAAATTTGACAAGTGAGGATCTGCACTACAAATAAGAAAAAAATCCAACAAGACAAAATTTAAAGATATATCATAGAAAAAAATCATTACAAACTTATAATTGTAGTACATTTTATACAAAATGAGTGCATATGGACGTATGACGGCAAATTTAAATTTGGCAACTTTTATAAATTGTAAGTCCCGTTGACATACAATCCTTAAATTTTTGCGGAACTCTAGTTTAGCTTCCTTCCTATCTGTATCCTACATATAGCAGGTTCGGTATAGGAAACGTAGTGTAAAGACTGTTTGTTTCCCACTTTACGCTGAATTTGGCATCGAAGGAAAATTAAAATACTCCGCCGAGTGGGAATCGATACCAGAAACACGCTTGTGCCACTGCGCTAGGAAGGTCTCACGTAAGAAAACTTACAAATTCAAAATATTTTAAATTATTTGCTAATTAAATGATAATGATATGTGACTCTAACAAAAAAAAATCAATATATTATTATACATATCGCCGTTTCAATTAAACAGTACTTTAAATAGAATAATACAGTCGAACTGATAACATCCTCCTTCTACAGAAATCGGTTAAAAATATATTTTTTTTTATTACAGAAAAGCAAAAATCTTACTGCTGTAAGATTTTTGAATATTGTCATACATTTTGGTATCTTTTCTATATATTTATTTATATATCAGAAAAGAAACATTATATACATTTATTTATCAGAGAAGAAACATTATATAAAATTTAAATAAATAAATTTAAGAAATAACAAGGGGAAAAAACGGTTTTAACGATTTTTCTTAAGAAAAATATGTAATTGGAAAAAAAATGCTTAATATTTTTAACAGTTTTAAAGTGTTAAGCTACACTTAGGAAAGAAATATATTTATTTAGAAAACCTATAAAAAATTTAACGTAGCGGGACTCGAACCCGCGCCTAGCGGGACCGACCAGGCGCTTTGACCACTAAGCCATACGTTCTCATCAACCTACGTTAAAATTTTTATACGCTTGTTACAACTTACTTGACAATTTATATACTAGCGCCAGATCTTAGTTGCTTGAAAATGTATACTATTATACTTTTCGAACACAGGCACTTAAAGCTAGAAGAATACTAGCTTTAAATGATATTCTCATCTATAATAACTCTAAGGTATCTTATAGTGGAAGATCTAATAATATTGTTACAATGGCAGATTAGACGTAATTTGGGGTGGCATTTATACAGAAAGAATTGGGTGGTAACGAGCGTTTCGGGCGTAACTTATAAATTGGCTTTTATCCACATTTAAGGTTAGCCTGTGACAGGACAACCAGTTCATTACGATGGATTAAGGTTTCTCACCATGCTTGCGTGCCTCGGCTCAACTGATACCGTGAACAAAGCAAAGCGGTATAATCTGCATAAGAAATAATTTTGGTATTTGGCAGTAAGGTTGCTTCACGCTGTATACCGCACACAGCAGAGTAGGCAAAGGGAACATAGTGTCAAGGCACTCTGTTCCGTACTTTCTGCCAAATTCTGGAGGCATTGCGTATTGAGTGGCAGAACTCAACTCCGCGCTTTGCCTGACACCAGAGCGAAGAAATGGAAATAATAAAATTTTATTTTTATGTAAATATTTCACCTCTTTGAGTGGGGATCGGACCCACAACCAGTCGGTTTACAGTCACACTTTGTGCCCCTGCGCCACGATTTGCCTCACATGAAGGCTATTATTTTTTTAGGATTTAACCATAAATATATAGTTTTTAGATGTTTTCCTGAACTAATACTACCTGTAGATGCTGGCTATCGAATTTCATAATTCTAGGTCAACCGGAAATACCCTATGAATTTGGATTCCCTCGATAGTGTCGAAATATTAGTTTTTTTTTATATAAACGGCCATTTCTTTTTTTAAGTAAATGTATAATTATTATTTTTTTCTTCAGGAAATCATGGGACCATAGATCCAAGTATATGGTTTAAATTTCAACTCGATATCTCCAAGCGTTCCTGAGATAAGGGCTCTTGACAGACACACAGACAGACGGACGGACAACAAAGTGATCTTATAGGGGTTCCTTTTTTCCTTAAAAGATACGGAACCCTAAAAGAAACGGGCGACGCGGCGCAGGCGCCACTAGTATAATATGGCTTACAAACGTTTGTCTCTTATATATGTTTATACAAATATAATATAATAAAATTGAAGAGTTCCTCCTATTAGCGCATTCTACTTGTCCAGCTCAGGAGCTATGAGGCCAAATTATTTTTTTTCTATGTGAGTCTCTCTCTCCAACCACCAATTGTTCATGTTATTTTAGATACTTATAATGTGCCATATCATACTCGTACACAATTCTAAGCTACATTTAAATTTTGATTTGACAACATGGGCGAAGCCGCAGATAAAACTTTACATTTAAATAGCGGAAGTATAATCCAGTTTCCAAAAAAAGCAAAGTTTATCCATCCAACATAGTAAAATAAATTTTAAAAGTCTTATATTGGCAGGGTGCGTAGTACTAGGTGACAGTATTATAAACGCTCGCAGCGCTCATGGTGGCCAAAAGTAGAAAAAATGTAGGCTTTGTCACTTATTAATGTCAAAGCAATCTGTTCGACTTATCGTTTTACTAAGTTATTAAAAATGAGTTACAGCAGTTGCAGTTGTTCTACAATGCAACAAATACATTTACATGTAATAGATATATTTATAGCGAAGTATGTGATGCAGAAATACAAACAGAAATAGACAACTGAACTATAATATTTATATAAAAAATTACAATAAAATGAAGAACAAAATATGTAATACTCCTAAAAAAAAATATACACAGAAGTGGCGATTTCAACAAAAAAAAAATATATTTTACTGGGTTTTCATCTATCTGTAATGATGAGCAACTTATAGATCTTGCAGGTGTAACATTCAACAATTTCCAATTATTATTAAAAACATTAGCAATCAATCACAAATACAGTATTAATAGTTTATTTTTTATTTTAATTACTTTTTTTTTCTTAAATCACATTTCGTTTCGTTCACGTTTTGATATTATAATAATCATTTATTTAGAAAATAAATTATTATAATAATATCAAAACTAGGTAACTACTATACTAACTACCATTAAATTTGCTTTGTTTCCTTGTTTTTCAGTAAAACTACAACTAAAAAAGTAGTAAACAAATTCTGATATAACCAAAATAAAACACAATTTTGAATAGAAACTACTTACCTCTCTCAATTTGAATAACCAGAAATGATTTATCGACACTTTTTCCACCCAAATCACACTAATTAAGTAATATAAATGAATTTGAAAGTATTTTACGAATATTTTCAAACAATCTCGCCATCATATGTCAAAGTGTCAGAGCCTACAAATTTGCGTACGCTGGGTGGCGCTGTAGTCGTGCACGGTGCCAATAGTAAAATCAATAAGATGTCCAATAATTAACACAGTGAAGAGACATAGTTACCTAATAATAAAATTTAGTTATATTACATTTTAAATATTACTTTTACTATTTATACGTTTATTTATGAAAAAAAAAATCATTCTGTTGTCAATAAGACGTATTGAACATTTACTTAAATAGCAATCACACCTGCCAATTATCAATTTAGTGGCTTAAGACTGCCCAAAAGGGCTTAGTACCTAATGAGAAAGAATCTACGGTCACAGTTTACAGTGTAGCCTGTCTTTTTAAGGGTCATCAATCTTATCATTCATGCTATCGGTTTATACGGCCTTCTACTAAGACTGTTCGAATTGAATTTATCATCATTTATTCACATTGATCATATTTTCTCTTTAATAATATGTATTAAGTATATGTAATTTTAGCGTAAGTATACGTAATTTTAGCGTTGTAATATTATATTTTTTATTTCTAGGACCTATATTAAAAGTTCTTTTTTATTTTATTAATATATTATATAATTATAGTTCTTCATTATTTTATTAATATTTCTTCATCAAAACTTGTTTTTAGTAATTAGAACACTTTTCCCTTGAGTATAAATTTAAAAAATGGTATTATTCAACCCTCTTTTCTCTTATAATGAAAACCAAGAAGAAAACTGTTATAATATGTTTTGATATATTTATTTCAATATATAAATATAGCGTCTTCTTAGAAAGTAATTAAAAAAGGTAGTTAAAAACTGCAGGGAGCAGTTTGCTAATGCAAAGTTTAATATACCTGTATACTATTAATCAAGATATGCTTACCAGTTAGTAAAGTAAAAGAAGTTTAAAACTTGATTATTAGGTTAAGCTTACTAATCACCACGGGGTGAAAAAGGCAAAACCAACACTAAACGCCTGTCAATAACAACTAATATATTTTAGTATAAAAAATATATAGAATTTGTTGAAACTATTGCTTAATAATTACATCTTAGTTTAACTTCATTAGAACTTTTTAACCATATCTTGAACACTGGAAAGATGCCACACTAGTAGCGGCTTAGCTTTATTACCTCTATTTACAAGGGAAGGGGCAGTGTTCAAGATTGTGGCATTAAACTTATGAGTCATACCATGAAGCTCTTCGAGCACATGATCTACCTCAGTCTCCGCCGAGAGTGTACTATCTCTGAGTCTTAATATGGATTTCAACCAGTATCAGGCACTATGGACGCTTTTGATGGAGGCATACAGAGAAAAAAGGAGAACTCTGCATGTGATCTTTTTAGATCTGCAGAAGGCCTTTGACTATGTTCCTCGTCAATGTATCTGGTTGGGATTGCGATCCAAAGGGACCCCTGAGGCCTATATTGACATTATCAGAAACATGTACCACGATTCCGCTTCCATAATTAGGACTGCTATTGGCGACACTAAGCCCTTCCAGATTACAGTAGGGGTTCACCAGGGCTCGGTTCTTAGTCCGTTCTTATTCAATGTAGTGCTTGATAATGTCTCGGCCTACATTCAAGACCAAGACCAGCCTCCATGGCTGATAATGTATGATGATATAACACTCATTGACGAGAACCGATTGATGCTGGAGCGTAAAGTGCACCTCTGTAAGGGTACGCTTGAGAACGGTTGTCTTAAACTAAATGTGTCGAACACCGAATACATGACCTACGGGAGCCCGGATGATGATGCAAGTGCCTTGCTATATCAGTCCCTGGAGGGAGACCTCCCGGATACCCAAGGAAGCGATGGTTGGGTGTTGTAATGCAGGATATGAGAGCTAATGGTCTAACCACCAAGGACACTAAAAACCGTGTAAAGTGGAGTAGATTGGATAGGAAGGCAAACCCTGGCAATAGCCGGGATTAATACCAAGAAGAAATATACGTATGTCGGAGATTGAGCTGAGACAAAATACAATGGAAGAGATAGGTCAATCCACATACCGTTCAAACGTATTACGTTGATCACTCAAGGAGATTAACTATTTTCGAATTATATTTACACAGTTGAATTAATAACACAAATCACGGTAACTTCTATTTTCAACCTCGGTTGACCTTAAAAGGCACAGTATCTTTGATACTGGAAGAAGGTCACGTAAAAAGTATAAAGACCCCCCTGAGACCATGTAAGAAGAGGTTGAGTTTGACAGTTAACGAGGCGAAAGAGGTATGCAGAGACCGTTGCGTCTGGCGCACCGTTTCCTCTGGCTACCCCATTACAAGCGTAATGCTAAAAATAAATTAATAAAAAAAATAAAAACAAACTTAAGCTGGCAAAGTTGCATTTGGATCGCTATTATTGTACGAGTATATAATATAATTAATTTAATTTAGGAATTATTAATAATAAATTTTGGCTTGCTTTTACATTAAATTGATATGTAATGTACATTATATAATTTATAATTAATAAAAAATATGGATTGATATCAAACGTCTTACAGGCAAGATATGTTAATCACTAACTAACATAAGGATTCTGTTTTTTGTTTAAGGTACGAAACCCTAAAAATTATCATAAAATAGTTATCATTTGTTATATAAACCTATATTATTTTTACTGAAAAAGTCTGCGTGAATGATTATTATAATTTAAATAGCTACGTGAAATTCAGAAGATTGTGCATAAGGAAGCACTATGGTTAATGCTACAATAATAAAATTAATTAAACCCTTTCTCTTTGAAGAGTTTTTTTTATAACAGCGAGGAACTATTAAAAAATAGTAAAAAAATTAACCTGCCTTACTAAAATTTAAACAACAAATAATCTGTTCCATTACAATAAACGGAGGCAAAATTACACATACCGGTTCGTTGTTGATGAAAAATGATAGGTTCGCAGGTGGCATAGATTCGCGGCTGACACACTCCGCCTTTAACTTCATCCCCGATTTGTATTTATACTTCAGTCCATTTAATTCTGGATCTGATTTTGGTAAATCTGCAACAAAGAAACTCATTTTGCATACTAATACGAAAAAAACTGCAATATATAATACCATATAACTTATAAAAAGAAATATAAAAACAGGTATATTGAATCACTCATTCAAATAAGAAATTGATATCATGGTGTAAAAATATTTTGTTTTGCTAATAATTACACTTGTCTTTTTTTTTAGAAAAAGACAAGGCGAAAGAGATAAGATAACATGTTTTATGAAAGTACCCAAGTCGTATTTACCTGGAAACACTACCACAAGTAGGCCATTCAACAGTTGCGTAGCATACGTAAGAAGAAAGTTCCTACGAAACTGCACAGAAGTGGAGTAAAACGTATCCAGAAGATGTGAATTGTGTTTGTGTTGTACTATGCAGTTAGAAAATTCAGCGGCAGGTAACAGATCAAACTGTTCCCAGAACACTCTCCATGATAAATGCGGAATGAGACGTCTTTACGCAAAGCCAATGTCAAGCCTTTCACAGATCATTGGGTCTCCAACGATACGAACACAACTTGGCCTTGCTTTCCAGATGATCGCGGTACTAGCGGTCGTTCGAAATGCTAGTGCCCAATGTGCTGATAGTGGACGCGACTATAAGAAGAGTGTTTTGGAAGACTAGCTACTCGACAAATGGGGATTTTTTGTGGTGAACGCGCAAATTTGTGTCTTCTTGGGGTTAAACTGAACCAAGTTTCTTTCATCCTATGAGAAAACATTCCTATGAGATGCCTCAATAGAAGACACAAGTTTATTTTGACACTGATCAACGTTTTCCCGAGAAAAACTTGCGTCCGGCCGGAGTAAACAGCGTCCATTGTGCCATCATCTGCATAGCAATGAATTACAATATAAAAACAGCGTAAAGGACAGCTTGCAGCCTTGAGAGACGCCAGCATTCATGGACCAAACCTTAGCTTTCTGCGCCCATTAGGTAGTTATAGAAGTTTGCTACGTGTTAGTCAGTTAGTCAATAGATATATTATACAACAGTTATAAAATTACAGACATAATAATTACTGTCAAACTTTGCATAGTGTAATAAAAACTAAAAAAATATTTTATTACAAATTTATTACAAAAAGGGACTAAGATAACTATCTTTATTACTATCTACAGCAGAGGTTCCCAACCTTTTCTTGATCAAGGACCACTTTTATATCATTCTTGGTAGCAGGAACCACTTTGCATGTAGGTATAATAAAAATTTACTGTGATAAATAAAAAGAAACTTCGCCTTATCATCCCCAGTCATAAAATTAAAATCGTTCGCGGACCATATTTAAGCTTCTGCGGACCACTGGTGGTCCGCGGATCACTGGTTAGGAACCACTGATCTACAGCTATCATTAGCGCTAATATTAGAAGGACTTTAGTAGCAGATTAATTTTTTATTTAATTTTTAATGTAATACATTACTAAGAATTTATAAAAGCTAATATCATTACCGTTTTGTCAAAAGAATATTAATTAAAATAATTACAATACACAAAATATTAGCTAGAGAATAATTAGTTAACGCATGTGTTGGTCGTTTATCAATATTTTTTTATAAACTTATTATTTGACTAACAAAGTAATCGCAATTAAATTAATTGCAATATGATTGAGCATGATTGTACTTAATATTTGTTTACTACTTTATGAGAGAACTTAAACTAATAATTAACTTATTTATTAAGAAGGAATATGCTACACTAGCAACTCGTTTGCAGATTCATCCATTTGAAATAAGATTATTTATTACCGGCTGCTGCACAAGAGCTTAAGTGATTAAATAATTGATTTTGATAAGGATTTATCAGGACCAACATAACAGTATGATCATTGGGGATACGAACTTTTTTGCAATCATGTTTTAGAGGACTTATTTCAACAAAAAACTTTATTGTAACGTAACTACAATTCAAATATATTATCACTGGGATTTTTTATTAATGGGATATTTTTTGAAATACTAAGAATTATTACAGAGCACGTGATGAAAGTATAGTTTATGCATAAAATTAAGATAAGATTAAAAAAAAATGTTTGGCGTCAGCACACCTGAAACCAAAAATGTGACTATTGTGACTTGTTTAGATTAGAGTTCGCAGATCGTACAAAAATTCTTAAACTTTTCAAGACCCGCATTTCTAAAGACAAATGAACGGAAATGCCACTGCGGCAACAAAAGAAGAGCTAACTCTGATTCCGATATTTTGATGTCGGAAAAAAAAACTAAAACTCCTTCCATCCACCAATGTTACAATTTACAACTCAAAAAATATCCTGAAAAATATTTTTTTTTTCTAACTTTTACCATCATCGAATGCAGTTTAAAACCTTTTTTCTTCTCCAATAATAACAAATCTGCCAAAAAGTCACATATAATATGTTCGTATTAAAATGTAAAATGTTCGTACTAAACTATTTTAAGAAGTAATAATAATCTTTCTTTATCTTTTAATGCTTAATACAAACATTATTGAACATTATTCATATCAGTCTTTTGCAATCATTATTTTTTTTTACAATATATACTTTTTTTAGTAAAAAGAAAACTTTACATTTCTAAATATAAATTAAGATAAAAAAATAAAAAATATTCTTCTGATATCGGTACTGGTGGCTAAGGTTCTAGGGTAAGAAACCTCCTCATAATGCGCACACTACACTTACACTATTTTAAATATTTTAATTATAATTAAAATATTTAAAACAGAGTAATGTGCTCCATATTTTTACTACACTTTAATATTATATGAGACCAAGTCGTGGCGTTTCTCAGTCATTTTCAAATACTTCCATTTACAAAGTCTTCTCGTAGAAATGAGATAGGATCTAAGTCTTCTTAATCGTCATCATTTTGGAGATCATAATGAAGAACATCTTCTTCTAATAGGTCCTCTTCGTCAGTCGGCTCGTCGGCAGAGTGCTGGTACAGCTTTGATTTAAAATTTTCGTAGATACTACTACTTTTGTAGACTTATATAAAAAAAATCTCCATTTTGTATGTTAAATCTCCATTTTTCATGTGTAATTCAATAAAAATCATAAAAAGGTAAACATTTACGTTCTTAATCAATACCGCACTATGACTATTATAGCTATCGATACACCCAGGAGGCAAGCGTGTAGAAAAAAAATGTGCGTGCGAACGACCACTTTCCACGCGTGTTCAAGGGTTACACACAACTCAGGAGGATACACAAAAGTGCAAAGCGTTGTGACAAAAATTAAACAGTGTAGCGATTAAAAACGAAATGTACCTGGGTGTTTTTACACCCATATAACCTTTAAGGGTAAAGGTGCTTCTCCATCCCACTCGAAGTGGCGCCACAATGGTTTATGTACACACAATCTAATTTATTAGAAATCATATTTAAGACGCTGTTGGTGCTACCCCGCAGTCTTTGTAATAAGTAACCACATCTTTTGCGCATAGTAGCAAAGAAAAAGTTAATTCGCGCTGTCGCGAACATCCTTGACGTACTAGAGAAACGAGGCAGCTGCACTCTAAATGCATTGTATTGAACTCGGAGGGCGCTGTAAGATTTTTGTGAATACCTGACCCTCGCCAAACGTTTTTATTTATCGAATGTGTGGACACTCGATAAATAAAAACTTGATAGAAAAAGTACAGTAGGTCTAAACAATGTAATTTTACCACTAGTCGAGCAACGTGCAAACTTGCGAGCTAGCATATTTGCCCTCACTGACAACGCCCTCCGTTCTCTTTCAGCATCGTCTTAAAGGCCGGATGTCAATACATTACTAAGATACTTAAATTGGTACACTCGTTCGAGCTTATTGCCGTTGAGCAAGATTAACGGTGTTATATTTGTATGTGTGTATTTTTTACCCCCCGCCACAAAGACCATCATTACACATTTTCTTTTCTTGTAGATCAGACTGTATCCTCCCGCATATTGCTATCAGCTTCCTAAGGCCACAATTTGAAACACTTAACAGGACCATATCGTCAGCATCACTCAAGTTATTTATTTTTACAAATACCATTTATATAACAACCCAGCCTAGTGCTGCCAAGCACCTCATTCACGTACAACTTAAAGAGGGTTGGTGAACTTAAACTTCCAGAACTAGTACTTGAAAATATTAATAAGTTCAGACGGCATACTGGCTTGCTCCACCTTTCCCACACACACATCATACAACACCAAGTCAAATGCCTTGGATCTAAAAAACAGGCATAAATTCGAGTTATTCTCTTCATATAGAACGTGACAGTATGCTTAAGACGCAAAACAGCACTTTCCGTAGATAATCCAGGTCGAAATCCAAATTGTTTGTCGTGCAAGTTGATATATTTCAAGATGACTGTAGCTCAAGAGATTGGCCGATAGTTAGCCTTATCAGATCGCCCTAATCATTTCGGCCAGCATAAAACTATGACTCAATCAACACACAAAAAGTTGTAAAACTTAGCAAGAATTTCTGACAGACGTGGGCATATTTAAGATGCTCAATACTGAGACCATCATGTCCTGGAGGATTTACCTTTCGTCATATGTAAGATGATTTGCGCGACTTCATGTGATTTCCCCCATGAATCCCCATTACTGCGGTGATTTTTATAAAGTAGTCCTTAAAAAGATTAAAAATCATTTCCGGTTCACACACGCCACTGATACTTACGGGAAGAGAAGGTCGAACATTCATCCTGTTCGTAGCTTCTCAATATCCGCAGAAGTTAAATTTAGAATGATGTGAGGCCAGACTGTCTGTTTTAATTTGCTGTTCATGATTTTGACCATTTTAAAGGAGACTCAAAAACTTTTCTAGCCTCATTCATTTCATTCTAAACCTTACTTTACCTACACAAAAATTTCCGCATTGCCTCTCCGAATGCGCCAGCTACGTCAAATATTTGAGCACATTATGATCAGCTTAAATTGTTAATAGTAATATTATGATGCTTGTGCCCGTGACCCGGGTTTTAACATAACCAGGGCAGAAACCTTCGCTAGCGTTAAACAATGCTGACATTAATTATTTACAAATAGTAGTACCTATTATGCAATTTCATCAATTTCTTTATGACCGACCTTTTATTCAACATACGGACCATAAATTTCTTATCGGCCTACGACTATGATATAAACCATATTTTAACTAATATTATAAATAATAACTGTACGGACTGTTTATGTAGATTACCATTATCAATCATAAGTCAAGTAGTTCAACTAAAGAATCAATTCCAGAACAAACGTATTTTCATTTCGTCCTAGATGCATTATGTTTAAATTAAAAAAAACAGATAATTAATTATTTTGTTTTAAGTAAGTAGTATTAATAAAAATCATAAAAAAATATATACCATAAATCACAGGGGAAGCATTCAGAGGCACAGAAAGGCACATGGTGTCTTTATGTGCCTCCTCAGAGTTTGACGGCCTGAGTTTATGGATTCGGGGAGGAATTCTCCAGCACCAGAGGTGTTGTTACTCTGGTGAAGTAACATCTCTTTGAGTGCCGCTGAAGGAAGAATATTATAGGAAGGAGTCGGTGTTGGAAGTTGAGCTCGGCATTATCTACTGCGGAACGAAGTGGCAAATAACCACTACTTAATGCCAGTTTTTGTTATAAACGTAATAGGATTTAATAAATTTAAATTATTTTAATATATTAATTTTATAATAATTATATACCAAGTCACAATAATCCCATTAACGAATAGTTAACAAATAGTATATTTTGTATTTATGAATAAAGATGTAGGTCGCCTTAATATAAACTTTTGAAATAATTATACAATTATAAGCCAAATTTTATAATCTATACTTTCTATACTAATATATTAAAGATTCGTATGTGTGTATGTTTGTAATGAATAAACTTAAAAACTACTAAACCCCTTCACGCTGTATCCCGCACACAGCAGGGTAGGCAGAAGGAACCTAGTGTTAAGACACTCCGTTCCCCACTTTCTGCCGAATTCTGGAGGCATTGCATGTTGAGTGGCAGAACACAACGCCGCGCTTAACCTCGACACCAGAGCGAAGAAATGGAAATATAAATATAAGTAAATATTTCATCTCCTCGAGTGGGGATCGAACCCACAACCAGTCGGTTTTACAGTCACTGGCCTCAGATTTACTACTAAACCGATTTCAAAAATTCTTTCACCGTTAGAATGCTACATTATCATTGAGTATAGGAATGAATTGAATATAGGATATATTTACAATAAGAAAAGAAGAATCCCTACTAATTCCCTTAATCCCTTCAATTATGTATAAATTCAATTATATATTATATATTTCATTTCCTCAAGTCAAAATCGAACCCACAACCTGTCGCTTTAACAATCACACGCTTGTTTCACTGCGCCCCGACGGCCTAATTTTTAAAAAATGTGTTATTACGAGTATATGTTTGACAACGCTTCATACATGTAACATTCATTTCAACCGTTTAAAACGTCTTTCGCAATTGCAACGTGTAACATGAAAAATATGCGATGAAAAAATGAATATTTTCGAGTCTATTTTCAATATTTATTGAAAGAGCTTATAAAGCTCTTTCAATTTTTATCAAATTTTATACTGTTACAAGTGAAATTGAATTGTTTCAGGATGTATATCAAGATAAAACAAAATCTAAAATCACTCCCTACAGTCAAAAATAAAATTTCAAATTTAGAAAATTAAATTTTTACAAAACGTAAATATTTAATTTTTTATTTTTATCTTTTTATTACATAATATTATATATCCGCATAAAACTTCTTGAAAAAAATATTAAACCTATGCAAATTGACGTGATTTTTCTCGAGATTGCAAATATGCCATGGAATAATTATTTAAAGGGATAAAAAATAAAATACCTCATTCTTCTACTTTTATCGATGGTTCTCCACTAATAAAAAATTTAGGGTCCTCTGATTTGGAATTCAATTTATATTTTCATTTCTTCGCTCTCGTGTCGAGGCAAAGCGGCGTTTAGTTCCGCCTCCCAACATGCAGTGGCTTCACAATCCAGCGGAAAGTGGGGAGCAAGAGAGTTTTAACACTAGGTTCCTCTCCCTACACTGCTGTGTGCGGGATTCAGTGTGAAGCTGATTTGGAAATTTTGATTTGGAAATATAGTTGGAGGGATTGATGCTAAATTACATTAAAAAAAATCAGCTTCACATTGTATCCCGCATACAACAGGGTAGGCAGAGAGAAGTTAGTGTTCAGACGCTAGACCGAATTTTTAAAATATAATGTTTTTGCCTCGACACCAAAGCGAAGAAATGAAAGTGTAACAAAACTTACATCAAGACTATATTATAACAAAATCTAATGTAAATTTTACTATTGTAAAATTTACCATTTAAAAAGTGCCCATCATTAGATTTGACGACTGTCAATCCTAATAAACTATTGGGTTTATTTATTTTCTTTTTAGTTTAATGCAGTCGGGGTTTTTGTTTTTATATTTTTTTTTTATTTAACTACTAAATCTTCTCCTTTGCAACATTGTGTATGATGATGATGAAGCCAAGCCATGAAGCCAAGTTTAAGTAAGAAAGCAAAGGTACTGACACCGATGTACAGTATTCTGTGCATCGGTGTCAGTACCTTTGCTTTCTTACTTAAACTTGGCTTCATCATCATCATACACAATGTTGCAAAGGAGAAGATTTAGTAGTTAAATAAAAAAAAAATTATAAAAACAAAAACCCCGACTGCATTAAACTAAAAAGAAAATAAATAAGCCCAATAGTTTATTAGAATTAACAGTCGGGACCTCTTTAAAATATGCGGGGTTCCTGGTAAAGATTTTATAGATTGAAGAATTACTTATAGGTCCACGAGGTAATAAAGAATATTACATACATACACACATACATACAAGATACGCGCGAAAAACATAACCCTTCCTTAGCAGTCGGGAAAGAGGGCTTCGTTTCAGTTACATTGCAGAGGTTCAATAATTTATTTATTTATAATGCAAAAAAAATATTAAAAATAAAAGGTAAAATGGAGTCAGGTAATACAGGGTGGAAGAGGCAGCGCTCCTTTTACGGAAACAGCATATAGGGTAAAATATTTCAAACCTATACCTAAAGAAATTAATCAAGATGCCTCAACAGTTTAGAGGTAGGATTTTTTTTTTCATTTCACGATTTTTATCCATACCTGTATTTCGTGTGACGCGATTACGTATAGATCCCAATAACATAAACACCTACTACTACAAAAACACTACTAAAGGTTAAACAACTTTGAATTTTATCGCCAATACCTACGACTCGATTTCGAAATGAGGCGTGTGCGGCGGTGGTCCTTTGATAGGTTTATGTGTGCGTGCGTTATCCTTACAAATGACGTTTTATTTTAAAATGACAATTTTATTATTTATTTTGTTTGAAAAAATAACTTTCTCATTTTTGGGAATTTATTTTTTTTCTGATTTATATTATAGGCTTTTATAGAGTAGTTAAAACTATGGTTTCATTTAAAGTGGTGCTTACACTTCCATCCTGTATATTTTTTTACCTTACGTTGTATTTCGCATATAGCAGGGTAAATAGCTTCCATAGCAGGGTAGACAGAGGGCCACCTGGTAACTTAGTGTTTAGACCAGGGGTTCCCAACTTTTTCTTGATCAAGGACCACTTCTATATCATTCTTGGTAGCAGGGACCACTATGCATATAGGTATAATAAAAATTAACTGTGATAGTCATACAGAAACTTCGCCTCACCATCCCCAATCATAAAATTAAAATCGTTCGCGGACCATATTTAGGCTTCTGCGGACCACTGGTGGTCCGCGTACTACTGGTTGAGAACCAGTGGTTTAGACGCTCCGTTTCCCATTAAGATAAGGCACAGTAATATTTTTTAACTGTATGTTTTTATATGGATGCGAAATATGGAGAGACGAAATGATTTTTTTTGTCTACCTTAGATTTATATATAAATATGTCATACGTACAAACGTAAGACGACTAACTATGTATATTAGAGCTAATCTCCGGACCATCTGAACTGATTAAGGGTAACTACAGGTGGTGGAGCAGCTTACATAGTGCGGCGTTGAGTTCCGCCACTCAATCCGCAACGACTCTTCTGGAGAAAGTGCGGAACGGAAGTGTCTTAATTTAACGGAGTGTCTTAACACTTAGTTCCCAAGTACTGTCTGTCTACCACCCTACTTAGTGCGGCATAGAACGTGAATTGAGAAAAATAAAAATATCAGCGAAAAATAAATATCACAAAATAATAATCTCTTTTAGATTGAAGTAGTATTTTACAGTACATCATTATAATAAATACTTTTTTCATATTTCATTTTCGATCTACTATTTAATATTTTTTCTAGAAGTATTTTGTTTTGTTTTATTCTGGTATTATATTTCGTGTAACTTTAAATTTTTATACTTTTAAATATTTATTTTAAGTTAGTAATGTAGCTGATTTTGTTTAGTTTTTTTTAGTAGTGGTAGTAGTTACTATTTATTCCAATTAAAAGTTTTTCCCTTGGCTACGTTTACGTATTATTTTTTGTTCATTTTATTTAAGTAGGAATTTTTCGAGACATTGCTTGTTGAGTAGCGGAACTCAACGCTGGGGTTTTTGCCTTAGTGCCAGAGCGAAGAAATGAAAATGAGTGAATGAGTTTATAAATGAAATTGAGTGTAGTAGTAACAATAGGTAATATAGTAGTAGCAGGGTAGGCAGAGGGAACCTAGTGTTAATATGAGTAGAACCAAAGACCAGGACATGGTCGAAGGTTCTACTCGTTTATTTTCTACGCCCACCACGCGTCTTCTCCGACATATACTAGTTTAAAACTATCGGTCTATAAATAATGAAAATAAGATCATAAAAATAACAGATTTTTAAAAAGTTTAATTTTCATAAAAACTTTCAAGCGAAAAAAAATACTAGTGATTTTTTTTTCAGAAGTAATTTTTAAAAAGTACTGGTACTTAACTTAGCTTCACACTGTATCCTTAGCGGGGTAGTCAGAGAGAACGGAGCGCCAAACGCTACGGTCACGCTAGTCGTTTTAATTTACATACATCCATTTAACATGCAAAGTTGAGTCTGCATTTTCTTTTTTTAAAAGTACCCTAACCGAGTACTTAATTAAATAATAAATATAAATAATATTAGAAAATTCGGAATAATTGATCTGAACAGAAACGAGGCCAGTCGTGGCGCAGGGACACAAAATGTGACTGTAAAATCGTTGTGAGTTCGTTTTATATTTTTATTTGTATTTTCATTTCTTCGCTCTGTTTTCGAGGCAAAGCGCGGTGTTGGATTCCGCCACTCAACACGCAATGCCTCCAAAATTCGGCGGAAAATAGGGAACGGAGTGTCTTAACACTAGGTCCCCTCTCCCTACCCTCCTGTGTGCGGGATACAGCGTGAAGCTATTATTGAGCTATACTGAGGAGAAACATCATGAGCGCAGACTCAGCAGTCGGGCTGTACTTGCCAATTTTGTTCAAGAATTCGGAATAATCGAAAACCCAATAAATCACAAATTCCCTAATATCTGCTGAACCACTATAAATAGCTAAACATACATTCAAATTCAAATTCTATTACTACTATTTATTTACGTCGAGTTACTATTTTACAATGTTTTATTTATAGTTTCTTTTTTTTTATGGTTCTTATGTGCCTCTCAGAGAACAGTGAGTTTAAGATGTGAATAGAAAATATATATAAATATATATATATATNATATATATATATATATATATATATATTCATTAAGTAGTCTTAGGATTACATAATTTCTTGTCCTTTTATCATATTATTATTTCTATTGTATTATTTGAAATCGATCTTAAGTAAAATATGTTTAAATTTTTCTTGTATTGGTAATACCTTGCAATACTCAAGAAGCTTATATACGTTGTCTTAGTGACGATAGTGCAATAATTTTTAGTGCGTTTAATTAAATAATATAAATTTCATTAAGATAAGTTTTGAATGTTCAACTGTAGCTACTGAGTCCATATGCGACTATGCTATGTAATGTAATAAGCCGTAGTTTATTGCATAAAAAAAAAAAAAAGTATTTTTATTGACAACATTCATAATTATACATTTTATGGGCTACTAACTCCTAAATAAGCANATAGTTTGTTCCCATTTAATCTCTTGTCAATAATAACCTCAAGGAATAAGTGTTCTTCAACTTTTTCGGCAGGTCCTATTATTACAGTGCGTGGGTCTCGTAGGTCGTGAGATATAATTTCGTACTCGTTCAATCATAACCTGTGACTTGAGCATAGGCATGTTTTTGTGAGGTTATAACAAGACCGACGTCACACCATTTACAAAGCAAGTTGAAGTTACATTATAGATTGTCCACAGCTGACTTGATGTCTGTGTCTGCTGCTATCAGTCAGATGTCGTCCGCATATTGGAACAATTGACTTTTACTTATCACATAAGGAGGCATAATAGCGAACCTTGACCTTTGCCTTCAGTCACGTCTACTTTTTCGCTATACGGGGCATTGTATACGAGATACGTATGGTCTCTCATTTAACTTTTTTAAATTTATTTAGTATAAGTTTATTTAATATTGGGAAACAGTTATATTCGCAAGTCTATAGTCTGCCAGTACTGTCCTGACAGCCGCGCTTACCGCTTCTTGTATTTTTGTGATCTCAGAAAGATGTGATCTATGAAAGTTCTAGAAGGGCGATCTTTTGTAGCTTCTATTCTAGTACAATCGGAGATCCTAAAATCTCAAGTCCATTCTCACTTATTAAAATAACAAAGTGCGTACGAATGTTATCGTATGAACGGAGATTTATATTTATGTCACCCAAGACAATTAAATCTCTATCTGGTATAATATTTACTGTACAATTTAGTTCTCGGACAAAATGTAATACATTATACGATGGAGGTCTGTGTAGTGGCCCAGTGATACACTCGAAATACTTTGTTATGTAATTGTTTAATTTAAATATATGCCTCTTTAAAATATACATAATATGCGTGTACATACTATAGCTGTCCAAGTGAAATAATGTACTAAGATTTTCTGTCATACCTACCTCATTAAATATTAAAACATCTATACTTTTTTTAGACTGGCGATAATTAATTCTATATAGACAAAATTTTTAACAATTGATCTTAGATCAATGTGGATACAAGTTAAATAATTGTTATATTTAGAAACATGCTTAAAATATCTATACAATCATAGACCTCTGTAATATTACTTGATGTTACTCTAAAAGCCATCTTAACAATTTTATATATCGGATTGGATATAAAGATTAAAAAAAATCACGAGTTTATTATTATACAATAGTCCTTTGAGGTCTTCACCACTTCTCATAATAAAGACCTTACTTAAACTTAACTTAGCTTCACGCTTTATCCCTAGCGAGGTAGTCAAAGAGAAAGGAGCGCCAAACGCTATGGATCAAGATCTTACTCTTTTCGATTTTTCTTATACTGGTAAGTCACTATCAGTACCTTCCTTACACCATATATAATTCCATACAGTTCTGATGTAGTAAGTCACTTCTTCCATACAGTTCTGATGTAAATATGTCCATGTATTTCTTTGATTCCTTATGTTGTAAGTATATTGTCAACATAGATTTAAGCCGATTTTGTTTCTTTAATCCAATTATTTCTGTTATTTTCATCACACATTTAAAATTTTATTTTGTTTAATCTCCCAGGTGGCCTTCAAAAAATCAAAGGAGTTCCCTGTTTGATTTTTTTATATCTGCAACGTCTTTGTGTATCTTTTGGTATTCTTAAAAAAATATTTCTCCCATAATAATGGATAAGATAAGGTATTCATCCCATTCCATTATTTTAATATTTTTATTTAATTATGTTTAGTACTCATTTAAACGTTATCCTAAAGCTGGTTGATTTTTATTTATTCTCTATGGTTCTTTTCTAATTGTTTTACTTTGTCCTTGAAGGCTTCGATTCAGAGGCATGCATGCATCTACTTTATCGCTGGAGTATAGAAGAGCTGTTTGTTTTCCTTAGTTCCCTCTTAATTATTTTGTTTTTTTTTCTATTGTTAGATCATTGAGTAGTTTTTTCTGGTTGAATGGATAATAGCTTTTATTTTGAACTTCTCTGTCGTCCTCTGCTCCTTTCTGTGTACTAAATTAGTGCAATAAACTACTCTTTTCGAGGTGATTTTCGTGAGCAGTCACAGCATGTCCTCCCGAAATTTTCAGATGATATGAGAGAATTTAGTTGTTTCGCTGTTAGTCCTGAGGAAACCGATGTAGCATACAATATAACACTTCACTTATTACATTCAAATCCGGGATTCATTTTCGATATCAATTTAGAGCAATGAGCATTTTGCCATTTTGCTTTGTTTTCTAGCGTTTGAATTTGAACGCCTAACCGTTGCAAATGACAGATGAGGACACAAATTAATGAAATAAAAATATAACTTACCAACTACATACATGGCCCCGTGCATTTGAGCGGTTAAAAAGGAAGGCGCATCTGCGGACACTTCGCAAGTATACCGCCCGTGCGCAGTCTGAGTCGCCGCCTTTATCGTGAGCTTCTCTGCATCGCTCGCCTCACGCTATACAAACATAAATTTATCTTTAAGCATCCTTTATAAATTTATAGTATTATAAAATTAGAATGTAAATATTGTTGCACACAACGGCACTAAGATAGCTTGTTATTGCAATTAACTACGATTAATCCTAATGTAAAGATGGCTGTACTAAAAAGTAAATAAATTATACAAATATAATAATATACATAAATATATTTTTTTTCACACAGTTTCTGCATCTATTAACTGTTCTATGATTTTTTTATATTCTTAAAGTGTTATTCCACACTCGGGATCTACGGACACTTCGTAAGTATACGGCAGCAATAAAAAAGCCTTTCTGTATCCATCTCTTATCTTCCATCTGAACTAAACATATTTCAAAAATATACTACTTCATTTACTTGTTCTGATATCTTACCATTTACACTGATGTTGCATCCTGTCTTTTCTTTATTTCTTTCAAATACCAGAATCTTTGTCTTACTCGCATTTAAGCTTAGGCCATTATTTTTATATTTTTCACACCCTTCTTTCAGAGTTGTGACTAATGCCTGCAACTCGCATTCTGATGATGCAATGAACACTGCATCATCTGCATCAGTTTACACTCATGTTACCTACTTTCACTCCCATGTCACTTTGTTTCACTCCTTGGAGACAGCTATCCAAATACAAATTGAACAACCAAGCTTGGCGCATCCTTGTTTAATATCCGATTGGATGTCAAACCAGGATGACATGTCAGCCAATACTCGCACGCAGGCTGAGTAATCTCTCCGGATTCACTCATATTGTACCGTGGTAATATCTCCCAAAATTTCGTTCTCACAACTCTGGCAATCGCCTTTTCAAAGTCCAAAAAAGCACAAAACGTTTTGGTTAACGGCCAAGATTTTTTCTATGATTATGCGGAGAAAAAGATCTGATCCTGTTGAGGACACTGCGCCTGCCAATGCGCGCGGGCAGTGCATCG